>CM056377.1:100764117-101129117 GCA_029718625.1 Synaphobranchus kaupii | reverse complement strand
GTGCTTGCAGAACACTGACCAAACAACATAAGACCGGAGTTAACAGCCTACAGTATCTTTCCTATTACACATTAGAGGTCCCCACTGTCCCCTCCCTCCTGTCCGGGAATCATTATGTTCTTGCACTACTCTGATGTTACCATGTGGCTCCTCCTCACAGGCTCACATTCCCTGGGAACAAACCTGTCATATTAGTTTGAGAGAAATATGCAAAGTAAAAAAATATAGAACTGAAATAGATGAGTAATACTGGTTATGAAACCTTAGCTTTTTCCTCTGGAGGAAAAGGTTATCATAGCAAGACTAGGCAAGCCTAGCTGAGCCCGGACGCCTGTATGCAGCCAGCGGGGAACATTTTACAAGGCACGGCGGATATTGTTCTGGAGCATGCAGGTTAGCCTGCATACCGGGTTAGCCTGCATCCGCAAGTACCCAAAAGTACTCGTATCAGTACTCAGTATCCGCAAGTACCCAAAAGTACTCAGACTCGTACTCGGTCTGAAAAAAATGGTATCGTCCCAACCCTACAAATTATGTTATGCTGTAGCATCAGAGTAGTCATCTAGTTTCTTTTGTAGCCTACTGTATAGGGTGACCATTTATTCATTTATTTTAAAAAGAGGACGGAGTGGACGGACGCTATGTCATTTTGAGTATTAGAAATAGTTATAAATAGGATAGTCTCAGCTTTCTGCCGATGACAATATTATCTTTCTACTCCAAATATTAAGCGAGATATACTCATTTAAATCTTGACTGTCACCAAACCATGTTGTTGATTTCTTCAAATAAATTAGAAGTAGCGATCCGCCAAGTTAATTAAAGGCTACAGAACGTTAATTCAGACATTATATCAGCATTAACAGTTAGCCCACACGTTATCTTGGACTTTGTGCAGAATTTTGCATGTCGTTGTTTGTACCTTTGTGCAGAAACCTTGTCAACGTACCATTAGACAAACAGGAGGCTAAATGCTTTGAATTGCTGTTTATTTATTTATTTGTCACCCGACAGGTCGGATAGGGTATTTGCCGGGACCACAGTCAAAAAATAATCTGCTTTAAACTCGGCTTACTTTTCGTTAGTTGTTGCTCCTCTGACATCGATTGTTTAAAACATGGGCGATGTCTTCCTCTGGAGAGTGTAGCTATCTGGCCTAACTTCCCTGAAGTAAAAAGTTGTGAGTAAAATTTCAATACCAATGAAGTCCCCCTCCTGCTGGTGAAACAATATAGACTGGGTGATAACAACTACGAGAAAGATCATACATTTCAGCCAATTGACCTGTATCTTTACACAGATCCACAGTTGTTCATTCATGATTTTTGGGTGCTACAACTTGTACTAGTAAAAGGGGACGGGGAGTTAGACTGTAAACTTTTTACCGTAATTACTCGATATTTACGCATGCACTTTCAACATCAGGGGATCAGGCAACCAGCCAGTCAGCCAACCAACCAGCCAGTCAGCCAGCCAGCCAGCCAGCCAGCCAGCCAGCCAGCCAGCCAGCCAGCCAGCTAGTTACCCATATTCAAACGTTTAGGCCTGCACGCTCTGCGCCCGGGCAAAAACTCACATGG
This sequence comes from Synaphobranchus kaupii, assembly GCA_029718625.1. NCBI lineage: Eukaryota > Metazoa > Chordata > Actinopteri > Anguilliformes > Synaphobranchidae > Synaphobranchus > Synaphobranchus kaupii. Next base: position 101,127,537 of record CM056377.1, on the reverse strand, counting down.
AAAACCACCTTTACTGTTTAATATTCTGTGTGGATTTGTCATCCCCTTGCTATGCTTGCAAGGCCCTGTAGGTCCTGCTGACCTCGGGGTTTGGCCGGAAGACAGTGAGCTTCACTGCACGTCCTCCATCAATACAGCTTTTTAGACACTAGCCATCAGAAGCTGTGTCCAATAACACGCGTCTGCACCTGCAGGACACGTTTTTGGACATGGACGCCGCAGCTGTTGCTCGCGCCGAGCAGTAAATCTGCATGATTAGCGAAGCGCATTATTTATGCGTCCTCGTGCCCAAAACGCCACGCTAATTACCCCGCTATTGTGCCGCTCACCAAAAAAAAAAGAAGCAGAGCGAGTGCTGGCACCGTTCCGTCTTCCCTTTCCCGAGCGGAGGTAATCTGCGCTGATCAGCCCGCTCATTCACGCCGGAATTACGCTGCGCCGCACCGCTAAGCCCCCCCCCATGCGCCATCAAAGAAAAACCTAATCCTAATTACAATTTGCACATTCAAATTATGTCTGCACGCTTCACCGACATTTTTATGTGCAGATAATGTGGGGAAAAAGCCCAAGCAGGAATTGGCAGGCGATTTTTTTCCCTCCAACAATTAAAAAGGGTAATGGTGTCTGTTTCGACACCCGGAGCAGAGAGAGAGCTGATTTAATTTACAGAGCGCTGGGGTGTGACAGACATAGTTGGCCCAGAATATACAGTATTTGTTGTTTGTTTTCTTAGTCGTTTGGACTTAGCCGTCCAATGATGGCCTTGACATGAGTGCAAGTCATCCGCTGGGCTGCGCGTCCTGCGCCGTTAAATTCACTCTGCCGACGCACGCCCTGATGTTTCATTTCATCTGTGGCTCCCGGAGCAGAGCCGTGGGAAATGTCTCCTGAGAGCAGAATGAACACCATCTTTAAAAACCGTGTTCACAGGACTGTTTACAATGGAAGAGATACAACTTCCACATAACCTACCACATACATACACACATACTTCATAGACATTTGAAAACAAAGATGGCATAAGCCACATGAAAGAAGAGGAATAAAAGGTGGCAGCAGGTACTGAGCTGAGCTGGAGTAGGGGGTGGAATAGCAACATCATATAAGGGGGGGGGGGGCTGGGGAAACGGACCAATCCTGGAGCCAGACGTAAATGTGCCATAATGACTCAGAACTGTGGGACACAACAGCCGATGCCATGACGACGGCGCTGATTGCCTTTGATGGATATGTCACGGTCCGCCCACAGGAAGTTTTCATTAATGATAAATTCCAGGAATTACAGAAAGTGGTCAGCTGGGTTCAGCATTTCTCATTTCCCTGGCAACCAAGATCACGTGCTGGCAGCTCGCCAAACTGCATTCTCATCTGCTTTCAGATCACTACTTGAAGAAAAGAAGAAGAAATTAGCGGCTACTTCCTGACATTTTTGGAATTCAATTTAGGTTCACCAGCCAAAGAATATTTTTACGTGGAAAACAAAAATACACTTCCCAATTTGAGCATGATTCACCAAAAATCTAATGATTTTCTACATAATGGACCATGGACACACGATATTACCATGTGCTTCACCCTTTAGTGAACTCGTACGCTCCACATTAACTCAGTCAGTCAAAAACGAAGGGCTATTGCTGTAATTATAACAGATCCTATTACTGCGCTAATCCTGTATTCTGCATTAAGTAGGTTCGACCCCATTCCATTACTGCCGATTGTTCATACAAGCACAATCCAGGCCAATCGGAGCTCAGAGCTTTCCCACATGGACTGAAAGAGTCTGCTTTCTTTGTCTCTGGCACGGCTCCCTCCCCAGCCAGTAAATACCCAGATGATTATCGGCAATCCGATAGCGACACCTTCCTCGTCGTTTCACCTCGGGTCTCTGTCACTCAGCCTTCCGCAAAAATCTTCAATTTGCACCTCCGAGCACAGCCCCACACCCCAACCCCCCCCCCCCCACACACACACCGCACCCCCCCAACCGCCCACACACCCGCCGTCAAATCGCAGTATTCAAAAAACAGGCAGAAAGAAGACTTCTTTTCCAACATAAACAAACAGCAACATTATCTGTGTGACTGTAGTGGCGGAGCCAGAAAGCCTAGAACTCTCTGAAACACATCTGACTAAGGTGGTGGGGGGGGGGGGGGTGGTGAGAGAAATAGAGTTAGAGCAATAGAGAGACACACACAGAGAGAGAAAGAGAGAGAGAGAGAGAGAGAGAGAGAGAGAGAGAGAGCGCGATAGAAAGAGAGATATCACACTCATTATGCAGAGTGAGGGACAGCTACATGGGGAGACGGGCGGACGGTCCCAGAGGAACGGGGCGTGCGAGAGGGCGATCAAAGCGCTCTCTCTCCCATAGCACACTACAATGAATGGCGCTGAAGAAATCCTTCCATTGTTGCTGCTAATTTGATTAATGCCTGCAGCGCAAGCCGTTCTACGTGAGAGGTCTGCATAGTTCTGGCTGTCAGGAGCCCTGCAAAGATGCATAAAATAATAAATATTACAAATATTTAACTCGACTTGAGCAACTGCTCAGGTATACACTGCACGTGCACCAAACCTCATTTGCACTAGTTTTGTTCCCTCCCAAGTGCCAGTGGGCGGTGTTAGCGGGGGGGTGTCTAGCCCTAGGGTTGAGTTCAGCCCTCAGCCAAAAGGCTCCTCGCCACCCCAGGAGCAATGAGAGGAGAGGGAACGGCACGTATCGAGTGAAATGGATCACACCGCCATGTCCTACATACGGAGAGGCTCTCAGCGGGGGGCCACAACACAGAGCCCCGCGCCTGTGTGTTCCCGAGCGGGCGACGACCAGCAGCGCTGTCCGAACCGGCCCGGCGGGACGGGCTAGACACACGTAGAGTGGGTCCAGGTCTCAGCGCCAACCAGATAAACACACACTGCAGCACCTCACGTGCCCAGAACACCGGGACCACGCCCCGCCAATGCAAACCCAACAGCGCTCTATTGATCAGCCACTGCTCTTCTGTGTCACATCCCATCTAATACTGTTAAACAGCATGCGTGCCCGTCAAAGAACTATACATTTCCGTCAGTCAGTTTACGTTACACCTTCATTCCACAGTGTGGTTCCATTACTTGCCTTCTGAAAGCTTACTGAACCTGTGTGATCAAAGCCAGAGAAGAGGCTCGGTGTGTCTGTGCTCTATCAGACACTGTCCTCTCTTCACCTCGCCCCCCCTCCCCCTACAGCAAGGATGAGCTCATACTTGAGCGGCTCCAAGGATACAGGGTGAGCTCATGGACCCGCTGCTAACTCACTCACACACAGAGCTGGCAGAGGCAGAGAGCAGATAGCAGGGACAGAGAGCAGGGGGCAGGGGCAGAGAGCAGGGGGCAGGGGACAGGGGCAGAGAGCAGAGAGCAGGGGGCAGGGGGCTGAGAGCAGAGAAAGCAGAGGCCCTGAGTACCTGTGAAGCAGAGGGGAGAGGGGAGTGCATGTGCACCCAGGTAAAAAAGCAGCTCATTCAAAGCAGCTCTTCCCACCCTGCAGAATGGCATTAGAGTGGCTGTGTAACAATACAATACCGCCGGGGTCATGCAGAGCCGTTAACCTGATCCGTTGGTTGGTGTACGAGATGAATTAAGCAACACGTTTATCGAGCGGGAGCCCCAGAGGCGTCCTGTGAGCAGGGCATGATATTGTTCATTTTCTCTCTCCTTCCGCACGGCACTCATTAGCTGTCGCTCGTCAGTTCTCTCAGCCTGGCGGTCGAAACAACAGGGCCGCCTCTAAGTCAAAGCCAGGGGACAGAGGAAGGCCTGGACTAGCTGAGACATTACGGCGCGGCTCTGGTTATGGTTCTCCGGGGGGGTCGCGTCCCGTCCCTTCACCTCCCTCCCGTCCCGAGCCTCGCAGGCCCGAGCCTCTCTCACCCTTCGCCGCGGGCCGAGGTCTTCCCTGCTGCTCAGCGCTCACAGTCCTGTCCCTCCCGCTACTCCACAGAGACTCACATCTAGCCCTCGAGGCCAGTAGTGTTGCTGGTTTCATTCTCTCTACCCCCCCCTAATCAGGACTGATTTAAAGCTGGGACACCAGGTGAGTTAAAGATCTGGCCAATCAGTGGCATTCATCGACCAATTAACTATCAGGTAGAACAGAAAACCGGTAGTGCCACTGGCCTTGAGGGCCAGATTTGAGTATCCCTGCTCTACACCAACAGTGCAGAGGGAGAAGAGTGCGTTACATGGCACGGCTGACAGCCGCAGGCTAGCGTACGCCCTTCCCAATCGGCCGAGGGCACTGAGAACAGGGATACAAACACGGGAGCGGAGGAAATTCAGCTACTGACAGGAATATCATTATTCAAGGTTACATTCTCTCCTCTGTGAATAAATATGTCTAAATTCTCAGGTTGTTCAGGTTGGAGTCGGCTTCTGGCCGAGAGGGGAAACGTGTAGTCTTTGGCTCTCTGGCAATCTAAAGATGCGGGTGTGAACGCCCACCAGCCGCTTCACCAATCCCCAGAACAAATGTGCAGCTGTTCAAACAACGCGACACACCGCGGACGATAAACAAATTAACTCTGCGCTCCGAAAATAAGCAGCAAAAACGTCTTTAAAAATGTATAGGGGGCAGACTAGTTAATACCGGTCTGTGAGCATGCCGCAGTGTTCTATTCCAGCCTTCCGCTGGATTCAATCTGGATAATGAGCATCGACACAACTGGAAATCATTTATTGTTCTGGTCTCGGGTCCACCGGGCCCGACCGCTATGAGTGATTACGCGGGTCTGGTTTCGCTTCCCCGCTCCGCCGCTGAACCCGAGCCACGGGGGGGGGAAGCACACATTCCTGACGAGCGGCGCGAGACGGGCCGCGGCCCGAAGAGGAGAGCGGCGAGCGAAATTACTGTGAGTCATTACTGTGCCGACGCCCGCAACACGCCGCACACGCACCGGCATCACGTCCAGCTACCGCGCCGCTCCTAAACAGCCACCTTAAAACAACACAGGCTCCGATCGAGTCGGCGTCCGCGCTAATTTAGTATTGAACCACTCTCCTGACTGGCTCTAATCCCCAAACGTAAAGGGGCGCGGCGCTGGATCATTACATTACGGGCCAGACGGACAGCTGGATTTTGCGCCATTGTTCTGTGTCTGGGCGGATCCATTCAGCACCAGAGCCGAGCGCTGCCCCCCCCCCCCCCCCCCCAGGCCCTGAGCCAGGATCCGGACCCAGCCGCCGATGACACCGCCGATAAGGAGGCGCCTCTTTGGCTCGGAGCATCCTCCCTTTTGGGACGGCGGGCTGGAAGTGAGTGCGCTCTGCACACGCAGAGATTAAAGCAGGAGTGGGAGACTTGGAGAGAGTCCTGCAGCTCGCCCCCGTGGAGAAGCCAAACAGCCTCCTTAAAACACGGTTCACACAGAGTGCAGCAAAGCCCCCGCCACAACAACACCGCCAACACCCGCTACACCTCCGTACGGCCCCTCTCCCCGATTTCGGCCAGCGTTACGGAAACGGGACAAGGCCGAAAGAGAAATATGGAGCAGCACGAGCAAGCGCTCGATCAAGATGCAAGGAGAAGCGCGTAGAAAGGCCCTCGCTTTTTTTTTACGATGGGGAAACTTGGAGATAACCGGAGCTGGGGGCTTCACCGGGAGCAGATGTGTCATTTATTTCAACACAAGCATGTCTCTCAAGATAAGAGGAGACTGTGAGACGGAAAAGCAGTGCAACATCCCCGGGGCCGGAATGCTGCTTACGGTACAGAAACGGTGCTTTGCGGCTCGATTAGTAAGCGGCTGCTGGAGTGCGGTCTGGTGAGAAGTGATTTCCCTGCTCATTGACCATGACCGTTGGGTTTCCTGAGAGGCAAAGGTTCTGTGCCCCGAGTACGAGTACAGTAATCACTGTCCACATTAAGACGGCCGCAGACATCAACCCAGAGCGAGAGAAAGAGAGCGGGACGGAGAGGGAGAAAGAGAGGGAGAGAGAGGGAGAAAGAGAGAGAGAGAGCAGAATGAGTCAACAATATGCGACAAGGCTCTGTACTCCATTACAGCCGCATTCCTGCGAGGTTTTGCCTCAATAAACCCTCTCTGCAGAGCTCATTTTTCTTGTAAATGATACGGACTAACCGTCATGGCCGACTGTACCTCACAGAGCGGGTTTTTCCACTGAACAGCGCAGGCACCGTTTCCCGCACCATACTGACCCGTCGCCGCGCGAAGCGTCTCACCTGGCCGGACTCGCAGGGCGTCTCCACAGAGACGCTCAGAACGCACAGCCTCACTCTCATCCAGCTGACGGAGCGCCGGCAGGCCAGGCACCCCCTGCTCCCGTCGACGTGTATGTGGGAGGCCATCGGCTCAAACCGCCGTCCGCACGGCGCACAGGGAAACAACAACAGAATGCACCCTGCACATGTCCTCTGGCCCCATTTAAATAACTTTTAATCCTCTAAACACGAAAGCAGATTACATTTTTAAACATTCCTCAATGAATTGGCCCTGTTTGCGAGCCAGGAGACGGGATTACGCGAGGAAGTTTGTGCAAAGTTTTCCCATATATTTCACAAGCCGAATACATCACTGGGGCTGAATATCTCTATCTCTACACAGCCTCATTTACAAGAGATCTCCAACGGGCCTAGTACAGCTCAAAAAAGTATACCAGTTGCTCAAATGAAACATTTCAGTATGACAAATGTAGGACATTCATATGTTACTGATATATGTATACAACAGGCCAGTTCAGATCAAAACAGTGAAAGCAGCCAAGATGAAACATATATTGTATGCAGCAGGCCAATTCAGATCAAAACGGTGAAAGCAGCCAAGATGAAATTGGAGAGTTCAAGATGAGGTAGTCAAAATAGTTAAACAAAGATATGACCATTTCCATAATAATAAGTAATCTTGCCTCATCTTTAACTGTAGACCATTCCAGCAGACATTCTAAAACTTGGTAAAAATCTTTTCTAAAAATGTACTAAAATCCTAATGTATCCTGAAGATGTTCTTATCTAAACTGACTTTTTTGCCCTAAATGTTTGTATGCAACGTGCTGGTTGACTTTTCCAAGTTAATATTCAACATGCAGGAAAGTGGCATTTAACACATTATGAGTTATTCTTCAACATGAGCGCGGTTAATGACCTGCAGCTGTGCGTGACTAAGTGCCTGTAGAGGCAGTCATTAGGGAAGCAAACGGCTGGCCTCGGGGGTCAAACTGGAGCTGTGCCCCCTCTCTTTCACACACTCGTCGCCCCGCAGGTACCAAACCGCTTCGTTCCCATTGCCTGTATCCCAAATCGCTCAAGCAAAAGAGCAATTTACCGGGCTAACCCGCGAGGAAATCTCTCTCCTGCGGTGGAAAAGTGGGAGGGAATGGAAAACGGTCTGAAGTGCGCGGGCAAAGAGCGGAGCAGGCCTCCCGGCTCTCAGAGCTGCCAGGAGCTGAATTGGAACGGCGTGGCGCTGACGTCTTCTCGTCGTCCTTTGACGTTAAATAAGAAAAGAAGATCAGGCGACATTAAGACTGCGATATCCTGAGATCCAGTGACTGTGCACGCATTATTCTGATTTACCGCGTAGGGGGCCTGGATGTTATTAAAGGGACTGATTTACGGGTAAACAGAGGCAGGACTGCACTTCGGCAGACAGAGGACAGTAAAATGTAAAATGGGTGAAACGGCGCTCACTTTGCCGGGATGATACCTCAGAAAACCTACACAAATGACACCGTCAGTCAACTAATGGCGAGCTTTTCTGAACACATTGACAAACAGCTTAATATACTCTACATTTATGACTATTTAAATAACTGCCTCTGTCACCAAATGCATTTCATAAAGCCTCTCACGGCGAGTTATGAAATGATTTAAAGATAAGACGCAAAGACAATGTCAGTCAGAAACCGAAATCCCACAGTGACACCTATAAAGAAACAAACATTACTGTACGAACCAAAAATGGCTTGGAGAAAAGTGAAACCATGCAGATGTCTCCGCAATCTCTGTTGGCAATGGCATTATACAAAGGCTCTAATACAGCGCGTCAATAAGCGCGGTCTCTCCAGCTGCTGACGCTCACACATCTGCTATTGTCTGGGAACAATCGCCTCCACTGAGAAAGTGCTCCCTTTTAATCCCAGATGGTATAAATCAAGTGTGCTTTCCTGGACCGGGAGAGAAATGTGTGCTTTATGGGTAACCCGACGGTGCCGGCTGTGGAACACGACCTCGCTGTCAATCACACGCCATGGCAAGGGGAGGCGGGGCTGGCGCACCCCTGCCGTTAGCGCGGCGCTACAGTATGAGGAAAGGCCACGCACATTCACGGAGGGCGGGATTTTTAGAAGAAAAAAAAATCGCCTCTTGTTCTGTTCATAACTGTTGCCCATAATATTCAGTGAGCGAGGCAAATCTTCACATTTTAAAACATCCAACGATGCCATCCCAATTAATTTCCCTCCAGAGAGCAATTAGCGGCGTTAGCGACTTGCACATATGGACTAACCGGCGCATTTAACCGCCTCCCGTAAACAGAAAACGGTTTTCCGAAACCTCCGAGCACCTGATAAGCTTGTCGCTTGTGCATTAGCAAATATTAAACAATTAGCCGACGCGTTTCTCCACCGGGCTTGTTCACAGCCTCTCCAGGAAAGAAGCTTACACAAACTCAGCGCTACGCTGTCCCAGGCTGCCGGCCAGAACAGTAAAAGATGCAGACACACAGGCCCCACTGTTCGTTTCTCGCTGGTTGCCCTCCTGATTCCCTGTTCCCAGATACGAATCCCCTTCAGCCGCGGGTTAAGTCAGTTCACACAAGAGCAGAGACCTGGCGGAGCCGGCGTGGCCGGCGGCCATGTCCGAACTGACCTCGTCCTCTCGCCGGCCCGGGGCGCTCCGGGGGTCCGCGGACTAGGCGCGCGGAGCGAGGGGCTCTCGGGCCCGTCCGCGAGGCGCTGGCCCTCCCGCCAGACGCCACGCCTCAGGCGACACGCCACGTCGGCGGATTTGCGGAAACAAAAAACCCGCACAGTTCAGTGGCCAGACACAACACAGAGCGGCTGGGCTCAGTACAATCATATCACTCATGTACCCTGCCCATCTGCACTGGCTCTCTCTGTACATGCTGGGGTCCACAACCACCGTCTTAACTGGGCTCATAATCGTACATACTGGGGTTCACATACACCGTCTGTCTGTACTGGGGTTCACACAATGTCTGCCTGTACTGGGGTTCACACACTATGTCTGTCTGTACTGGGGTTCACACACTGTCTGCCTGTACATGGGGTACACAGTGTCTGTATGTACTGGGGTTCACACACTGTCTATACTGGGGTTCACACACACTGTCTGTACATGGGTTTCACACACTCCGTCTGTACATGGGGTTCACACACTCCGTCTGTACTGAGGTTCACATACACTGTCTGTCTGTACTGGAGTTCACACATTTGGTCTGCACTGGGGTTCAGGCATTCTTCATACCATACCTCACCATAACGTACCGCGAAACTGAGATCACACGGTCGGGATGCATTTCCACTTGCCAGCAGAAGCATACCATGTATAGATCTTGGGATTAAATTTCGATACTCCTCCAGAGAGCTACCAAACTGGTAACAGGAACAAGGGGGTGGAGCTAGCAGTCATGTACATCAAACACAAACCAACTGCCATTTTTAAATACCCAGAAGCAATTTGCTGAAAACATGTCGATCGACAGAGATAAGCTGCAACAAACTACTAGCAAACAACAATTACGGAAGCCGTATTAGCATTGCGGACCAACAACGAGGTTCAAGGTCTCGTCGGCATTTGGTCAGAAGAAAATATTCAGCATTTTTAAGTGTTTAAGCATCACGTGCCGAAACTACATCAGTAGCGCAAGTAGTTTTTTTTGTCAGTTCTTCCAAAATTCTCTTTGTTACGGTTCCTGAAGTTCGTAGGAAACAAACAGGAACGCATTCCAGGAAATACAGAGGTTCCCGATAGTTCCGAACAAGGATGGTTCATAAACTGCTTTGTGCAATGGAAAAGGGGCGTCTGTCTGACTGTACTGGGGTTTACACACTCCCTCTATAGTCCTTTCTATAGCAGCCATAGTGATGATAATATCAATACTGACCATATAATATCAGTACGGACATGGCATCAATATATTGAGCTAACGAAGCGAACATTCAATACTGACAGAGGTTTGTTATCGTTAGCTACTGCAACCATGGTAGACAGCATGGACGTGTTAGTTCTTTTTGTTAATGTAGCGTTCAGGGGGCAGCTATGTCTTCTGAAATCAACTACAAAGTCACAATTTATGACTTTCTGCTGAACACAATAGGGCAGAGAATGAGGTCACAGAGGCAGACAGGATCTGCTTTCACGGCGGTGGAGAGGTCCTCCTGACTGGCTAGTTCATCTATGCACGCTGAAGTAATGTTGTGGTAATGTTCTTTTCACACAAACTAATCACAGTGAACATTTCTTCCTTGGTCTGTGAAATTGGTTGAAATAAATGGATGAATTCCTGACTGTGATGCCACTTATCACCCATTCATACCAAATTTCATCACAGCGAATACGACTATGAGGCCATGTACGAATTGAGCATGTCTGTATTGCGCTTCACCTTGCTCTAGCCATCATCCTTCATTTACATTCTAAACAGCTTATTCATATTGGTGCTCAAACCCAGGGGAGGGGGGATCACACTGCAAATATGCTCAAATATCCCCTCTCTCTCCTTTTACAGGGTTTTACTTAACAGTCCTTTTTTTTGGGTCAGGTTTTCTAAGACTGACGTAAGTGAAGTAACACAACACCACACAGAAACAGGGTAAGAAGATATTCCGTGACAACACTACAGTTCTCTCCTACACTCTGGAAAGAATTAGCCACCTTTGTGAGACATTCTCTCGTATACATCATCCCAGCTTTCGGCAAGCCACAGCCACTCACACAATCTGCTCTTACAGTCGACTGGCCGGAGGGGTGGGGGGCGGGAAGCTGAAAACGCTCTGTTTTTAAGAAGCCGGACGCGGCCGGACAGGACGGTTGCTCGCTAATTGCATCAGATGGGCCTTCCTGTACCAGCAGGGGCACACCTGACAGGGGCCTGCAGCAGGGGACAGCCACGGCACAAGGCCCCGCAGTGCCGGGATCAAAAGCCTCCTCCGTTTCGATAAACGGCGAACAAATGCGGAATAGGGCCTTAACGCGCTTCCTCTTAAGCAAAAAATATGGTTTCTGTCTCTGTTTATCAATACTGAGATAGTGCGGCTGAAAGGCTCGGAGCGCACACGCTCTCCCCCGCGCCGACTGCGTCTGCTCTCTCTGCCCGAGCGGAAAAACCTGCTGACCAGGCGCTCCCGCCTCTTCACCTAGTGCTTCTGCTTTCCAACCCGCCAGTCTGGTCGGCAGAACAAAAGGCCACAGAGAGGCCGAAAGTTACGGCCGTAAAACTTCCCGCTTACAGTGACGTTTCTGGAGCAGGAGCTATTCCCAGGTATTCCCCTGGCTTTGCTCGAGCTCCGAGGGGGATTCGTTCAGGCGGCTCCGGAGTGCCGCTGGAGGCCTTTTAAGGTTAAATTCTACGGCGGCTCTGAAGGAGCTGGGTGAAAGGGAAGGGAAGCGCCTAATTACCGGTTTAAGACGCTTACAAATTAGAGGAACCCTCGAAAAAAAACCTGCCTCCTGTTGAATGTAAACAGCTGTCTGAACAGAACAAAGGGTCTTCCTTCGTGCTCTGGCTGACCGCAGGTCTCTTCCGAAGGCTCCTCCGCGAGGGAGTGCTCTTACCTGGAGGCCCCTGCGCCTGAGGATGCTGGAGTCGTCCATGCCGTCGCCGCCCTTCGGCTCCGAGCGTTAAGGTGGAAGAGGGACACTCAGCAAGAGGACACTCGTCAGCTGGACCGGCGTGGGGGCACCGGGGGGGTACTGCGGGCCATTAAGAGCGGGAGCAACGTGTTACCGGTTCCCAGGGGGAACGAGGTCTGTGACCGCTACCCTCCGCCTGTCAGCCGGGGGGCGGTCGCTCTGCGGTCTCCTGAAAAGGCCCCGGGTCCCGTATGACGCGGACGGGTCACTTCGGCGCGGCCTTTTCCTGGCGTGCGCCTTCACAGGCCGGTTCTTTTCTCCGCATCGGAGCTCTCGGAAATTAGGGAACCGTCTGAAAGCTGGGACCAAAAATGCTTTTAATTAGCCCCCCTGCAGGGATGAAAGGCTGTGCGCTTGCCGGTTTTTTTTTGTTTTGCGTCATGTGTTCAGTGTTGTCTTCCTGCTCCGGAGCCGCGCAGCGGGACCCCTCAGCGCGCAGCCCCGTCGGAAGGGGAGCTTCTCGCAAAAAACCCGCAACCTGCTTTCTTCACCCCCCTCAACGCAGGCAGCGAGAGGCCTCGCCACATTCCACACACGTTACAAACACGGTCCCCACTGCTTTGTGCCTCTCAGCTCAAAGAAACAAAAACAGTGAAAATGGCTGCTACTTGAGGAGGTCCTGGTCTGATGCCGTTTCTCTTCTCTTGCCAGCCAGAGGCTACAGGGGAGGCTGTGAAGTCCGTGTGAGCTCCAGCCTGACTGAGCGTTTCTCTCCTTCCCTCGGTCCTCTGCTCCAGGCGGCAGCAGCACGTGTGTTCTGGAGCTCGGCCCACTCAGCACTTCTCCCATTCATCCAGAGTGAGCGTAGGCCCCTCCCACATGCACTGAGCACGCTCAGTAGAGCTCCGGGCTCGCTCGTCCTTTCCCTGAGTTCTCTCCCACGCCCCCCCTCTCTCTGTCAGATACAGCTGGCCAGTGCCTGCAGGGGCCACTTCTACGGAAAATCCCGCCACGGCATAATTCACCACAAATTCACTGAAGAAAACGAGGAGACGGTCAGCGCCTTAAGACAACAACATGAGGAGGAGGAGGGATTCTTCTTTTATGTCTTGGAGCGTAAAAACCTTCAGCCAGCAGTCACACCGTTTCCTCCAGAACGGGATCTGCTGATTGGCTGTTAGTCCAGACGCTTCTCTTCAAAGAAACACAAAGAGCAGGAGCTGGCCAGAGCAGTGCGTTTTCTCTGAATGTGTGTGTGTGTGTGTGTGTGTGTGTGTGTGTGTGTGTGTGTGTGTGCGCGTGTCTCTGCGCCGGGCAGTCCACAGGCTCAGAGAGGGCACTGAGGCCAAGTGTCCACGCAGACCGGAGGCAGTCACCCGTTTTCTTTTCCTCGTTTTATTTTTTATTTTCTGAAATCACAGGTGGAAGAGGAAAAAGACAAAGAAAAACACGAGCAGCAGCTCAGTGAGCACAAACGGCTCCGCCAGCTCTACACGGCCAGATCCCAGTCCTCCAGCCTCCGGCGAGCAGAGAGAGAGGGAGAGAGGGAGGGAGGGAGGGAGGCTGCGCTGGCAGAGCTTCAGGCTTCCTAACAGGTGCTGAGAGGAGCTGCTGTCACGTTCAGACCATCGCTTCCTCCTCTTCTCTGCTCCTCTCCTCTCGCCTCCTCTCCGCTGGGTTCCGCCGCTGATCCGCACCCGGCTGTCGCTGCAAAGGCGCGTCTGCGAGCGGAAGAAAGCCAGCGACGCGGCGGCGCTCCGATCTTCCTCTCCTCCCCGGTATCCGCTGACGTGACGGCGGTGTTGTGAACGAGGAACTGCCCCAGACGGAGCACAAAAGAGCGCGAGCGTCTCCCGTTTCCCCCGTCCGCTCCGAGAGCTCCCAGACCAGCCAGCCCGAGCAGGCACACCGACACCAGCTGCCGTTACGTTTCCTCTCTCTTCCTCCGTGCGTCTCCGTTTTCTCTCACATGCCTCCACCACCACACCGAAGCTCGCACTAGAGCGCTGTGCTGCTCGCCCTATCTCCTGCCAGCTGAGCTCCACAGCAATCCAGCCAATCAGGTGCGAGTAAGGCAGTCAGGCACTTGCATAAAATGAATGGGAGAGTCAGAGAGTCCCGCCCCTCACCTCTCACTGCACACCTCTCCATCTCCTTTTACTATCATCATCATACCCCGGCCACATTACAGGGAACCGGTTATCCGACCCCGCTGTCTTGTCTCTCTCCTATGCGCGCTCAAACATACACACACAATACACTCACCATATACACACACACACTCTCAAACACACATATACACACACACACACACACACAAACACATAGCTACAGAGACACTCACACACACTCACAATCAAAGACACACATTCACTCAAATATACACCCGCGCACGCACGCACACACACGCACATACACATATATACCCTATAAGCATGCATACGAACAAGCACGCTCGTGCATACACACATTTATTTCCCACTGATAAACCAGGCAGAATCTGTGGCCAGTGCTTTCTTATTACATTACAATGAATTAATCATGAATCCACTGATGAGGGACCAAGCTGATTAATAATTTAGCAGCAATATTTGAACACAGTCACCTGCTACTGTATGCTTTACAGCCTTTCTGCAAGTCTCTCCCTGCAAATTGATCCACATTTGAGTTAATTAAATTTTTTCTATGCCTATAACCTGCCAAAAAGTGCCACATAAAAAAAATCAGCACGTGAGCACATTGGATTCTTTTTGCTAGCGATGCTGTGCCACATTGGGCGGCTCGAGAGGTTTTCTCCTCCCTTTCCAATGGAATCTCTGCTTTGCTCCAGGTTCTTACATGGGAAGGTGTGTGTGTGTGCTGTGTGTGCTGTGTGTGCGCGCGCGCGTGTGTTTGTATGTATGTACGTGGGTACAGGGCAGGGCTCCCACAGCCCCTCACACTGCCTCCCTGCCTCTCCCAGGCCAGGGAGTGGCACCTCAGAAAGCCACAGGGAATGAACCATGAGCAAAGCCGCTGAACACGTTACTGTGCGAGTGGGGGAAGGGGGGTGGGGGGGGGGGGGGCTGTGTGTCAGACTCGGCACACAGCTGCGGGGACACTTGTTTGTCTCCGGCTCCACAGCCTCAGGGAACCCGCTTAACAGCGCCGCCTTGGTGCATATGAGAATGCAAAAAAAGAATCCTGAAAACAGACACGGAGAAATCGCACACATTTTGTGTGAAATTACACAGTGTGTGTGTAGAGAGAGAGAAAGAGAAATGGAGGGAGAGAAAGAGCGAGCAACAATGAGCAAGGAGAGAGAGAAACCAAGCAAGAAAGAGAAAGAGACAAAGAGAGACAAAAAGAGAGAGAGAGAGAGGGAGAGAGAGAGCGAGCAAGACACAGACCCCAGGCGCACCACTTTCCACTACCCCCAACATGGGGGTTTAATTAAAAAAACCAGCTCCACTCTGTTCCACTCTTGTACTTTATTAAGAGAGGTTAATTAAAGCGGTTGTCAGCCTGGATAGCTGAGAGTTTTGCCAAGGCCAGCATTTTCTCCCTCTGTTCAGCAGCAGGCCCGTTTCCCCCCAGTTCCACAACAAACGTTATGAAGACCCTCTGCACGTTTACAGCACGTTTAAAGAGCCTTTAAAGCGCGTTCAGTGTCCCGGCCAGGTAGTGGCCCGTGCGGTCTGCACAACCGCACCACAAAGCCTGGTTTTGGGTGAGGAGCGGGACCGCACGGGAACCGGTCATCCGACCCCCGGGCTGTGACACCCCCTCCACGCACGGGTGACCCCAGACAAAGGCTCACACTCAGCGGGTCTGGCCTAAAGACAGCCAGGGAAACAGCCAGGACTCCGTCCCCCGAGGGAAGGCGATTCAGGGCCCAGCCCTGTGCGACTTTTCACAACTGCCGCTAAAGGCTACGGGTCAGCCGCGCACAGAAACCCAAACCCAATTCCTCCAACGGCGGAAAAATGTTCCAGCGGTCTGTAACAAGTCCCGGCTTGAAGGCGGTCATCTGCCCGCCCTTAAAACGGGATTCCTTTCGCATTCCGCCCGGCGTGTGACTATAGCATCTGCTCGTAAAAATAGCTGCGATTCCCCCAGACCATTAACAAGGCCACACGAAAGAGAACTCCTGCGCGGCCAATGAGAAGAAACAAGTGCGAAACCGGGGTGTATTTTTAGCAAGCGCGACGTCTGATTTATGCATCTCGAGCCCGGATATAGATAAGCGCTACTGCATCTCGAGCCCGGATATAGATAAGCGCTACTACGACGTTTTAGGTCGCTGCTTAGCCGGGTCGCTTAACTGCGGAGGAGAGATTTACTAAGCACACACCCTCCCCCCAGCTGGCAGAGCGCACAACATTAGGGACTGGGGGGAAAGTGATGGGACGCTAATGAAATAACTAGCCCCACCACTCAATTCATTAAGCGCCTAGGTAAGCAGGGTGATCCGCTCCTCCTGCCTTTCCCTGGGGTTGCAGTGTGCGAGCGCGCAGGTGGCAGGGAGGGGTTAGAGGGTGGAGGCTGTTGACTGAAGGCTGGAGGGTGGAGGTTGTCGGCTGAAAGGCGGAGGGTGTAGGAGGTGGCAGGCCTGTGGGTGATCGGGAAAGGGGGCCACAGACGGCTCTCCCGCCGACGGCAATACCGCGCCACACAAAAACCGCAGGTCCCCGCAGAGAAGGCACCGTCCAGCCGGGAAACCGGACGGCCGGACCAGGGCCCTCGAACGTGGGACAAAGAGAAAGGCTACCGTTTGAGGGGAACTCGCCTGGCCCCGCCCGCAGAGGCGCTCAGCTCCCCACGCTGAGCACATCCGCATAGGTACACGCGCAAATGGACAGGAAGAGCGTGCTCTCCGCCTGTCAGCCAGCGCTCAATGAAAGATGGGGGGGGGAGAGATAACGGTAAACCCCGTTGCAGAAATGGGGGCCATCCTTGCGGGTCTTATAACAAATTCATAACCGAATCGACATGCAAAGACGTACCCCCGGGAGACATGGAGCAGATAATAAATTGGCTGTTAGCCTGAAGAAGAAGAATATACGTGTCTAAATTCAGTGCGGGGTTCTTTATGGGCGGGTTTTTCGGCACCACACAAAATATTGAAGCGATCTGAAGGTTCTTCCCAAAGCGCATTTTGTAGACGGTTAGTGCTGTGTTCGCGCTCCCAAGACAGAAAGACAGGCGAAGCAAACCATAAATTAATAATGACAATATTCCACGGACTGACTTTCGCCTGATGTTAATACAGAGCCTTTACGTCCTTGTCACAGCATGGAAAGGAAGGCTGGTAAATATTTGATTAGAAAAATATGCGGGAGGCCTGATAGCGAGCGCACGCAGACAGGCGCACGGTTCGTAACGGCTCAAAGCCTGTATGAAAATGCTAATCTAATCAGGGCTTCCGGAGCCTTCTGTAGTTCTTCGGCACGCGGAGCCTCGATCTGCATAGTCAGTGGCGTTCAGCCGCGCGTTTAGCCATTTACAGCCTGGAGCAGATCTAACAGGAATCCCACTGAATGAGCGACGGACAAGGAGTAATATAAAAACACTGAAAACACAGACGACGCTTTCAACGGGAAACCTGGCCTTCTAGTGCGCATCGAGACCCAGGAGGGTTTCATTGTTCCCGTCGAGTACGGCGAACGGCAGCATCGTGACCGGTAACGCAGGGCGAAATCACAAGCGGACACGTTCAGCGTCAAACCCCCGTTAAGGAGCAGGCGAAGCGCTACCATTACAATAGAGTAAGAGCTCGTCTTCATTTAAATATCCCAACAAAAACAAACGCTCACAAACAGTGAACAGAGGAAAAGCCTATGGATGGAACAAGCTAAAGGGGAGGACAGATGAAAGATGTAGAGGAGAGAGAAAATGGCTGAACCTGGATGTATTCCGTTAGACAGAGCTAATCAGAGAGCTGCCGTTTAACACGGGCATAGAGAACTGAGCTCATAACCGCCAATTAGACCAGGCTTCCTTCAACAGGCAGGAGTGGTAATGAGGAAGAATGGTTAACCAGTTTTCCCATATAATCATCACTTTACTACTTTCAGTTCCCTTTTAGCAAAATCTGAATATCATTGGTCAACTTTGAGAAAAAAAAAAACATCTGTATGCAGCAGGGTGCGAAATTAACACCAGCCACCAGCCAAATGCCGGTAACCAACGTGGCTCTGTTATACTGTAGAAGGTAATGTGGCTGATAAAATGTTGAAAATGGCTGGTGATTTTTAGAATCCACAAACCACTCCAGTTTGTCACTAAAAGTTAATTTCATACCCTGGTGTGCAGCGCATCATGTGTACTTCCGAGATCGTAGCACAAACAGACACGCTTCAGGTTCCAACTCCAGAGTGAAAAACATGATGGCCGCACAGGGCCGGGGGCACCTGGACAGCAGCACAGCCACCCAGAGGAGTGCACGTTCAGGGTCTCACGCACTGACATCACCCTGAGCCGTGCTTAATCCCGCCCCTTACACTCTACTGCACAAACCTGGACCAGCAAGTCATCAACGCTGCTCCTCTTACACATTAAAACCATTCTGACAACTAACACCTTCGATAGAAAGAGTTCAGCCCCAACCACACTGCCCATTCATCTACTGCTGGGGCCTTGCAGCGTTGCGTTGTAACAGGTAACCGCACGCAGGGACGCAGTGACTGGTACAGTGACGGGGGCCACAGCAAGCTTCACAAGTCCCCGAAAACCACCTTTCCCATTTACCGTCCCTCTGAGCGCGGGGGAAGAGGACGCCATCTGTGAGAACATCCCCACGGCCCAGCCTATAGGGCCAGAGAGGAAGCCGGAGCCGCCAAGAGCATTAGCATCGATCTGCGACTCGCCAGCCGCCCGTAATCACTCGCCGGCCGCAGAATGAAACAAGCCCCCGTTTTACATCATTACCGCCCCACTGAGCGGGCGCAGACACGGCGGCCCACCGCAGTAATTACACCGCCGCATTATTTTGAAGGTACTCTTCAATTTCAGCCGTGTGTAACGGCGGGTGCGTTTCCTTTGTCCTTGCCCTAACCCGTGATGTGCCTTTGGGCTGAGGAGCGAGTTAGTGTTAAACAGGATGTCACGGTTCTGATCCTCCGCGAGCCTCACCAGCACAACAGGCTGCTGTCTGCTAATGCCTAAAGATGACGGCCAGGACAAGAACACCTCTTATCACTGCTCCGCAAACATATGAGGGGCCCGCATTTTCATAATAAAACTAGAACTGCGGCGGCGCAAACGTGAGAACAGAAGATAGCTTTGTGAAGGCAAATTTGCACTCGGGTCTCGAGCCGATTGTGGTAGCGTCTATCTGGCTCTCATTTAACGTGCCGCTGCACGTGACTGCGCTAGGCGCTCTGCGCTAGGCGCTAGGCGCTCTGCGCTCGCTGCCCTGCGCTGCTATGGCGCTGGACGCTCCAGAGGAATGCTGCCCTGATCAGATACGCTGCTCCAGCAGACAAAGCAGCTAATCTCCTGCTTCTATAAACAAAACAAAAAATGGCGTATTTGTCAGGACAAAAAGACACAGGGCACGGCCCGTGGCCACGCTTTCAGCGCCGACGTTGTACGGAAAGCTCCGGAGACCGACCCCTCTCAAAGCACAGGGTTTCTCGCAAAGGCGATGCAAGCCGCGAACGGGAGTATCAGACGCGGCCCGCGGCCCTCCATGCACCTCCTGCCCGGGACTACAAACCCCTGCCGCTATCGCCGAAGCAACAAACACCAGCGCCTCACCCTGTTCCCGGCAGCCATGGACACGTGGTCCGTCTCGGACGCTCTTCTCGCCCCTCCGCGGCGCCCCGCTCGGGCCAAAATCGGGAAGGGGGGCGACCGCAGATCCAGGTTGCAGAGGGGGCCGATCTGTGCCGCGGACTGTCCAGAGAGAGCCTCCCAACTTCAGCCACGGACTCGGAGGACATCAGCCTCCTCTATCAGTGCAAGTAGGGTAAGTAGGGCAGGGACACAGACTACCCGCATCCAGAGAGGAGTGCAGAGAACTCGCCTAATTACTCCACTCCGGCCCGTCCCCAAAATAGAATAATGCACTAATTCACTTGGCCCGCAAACAGGGGAATAACCAACCTGATACTGGGCTGCCACGTAGGCCACAGAGGAAACTGGTCAGTCGGGAGGCCATTTTGAGGAAGGGATCAAAGGGACTAAAGTACATACAAGGGACTAACGGAGCTATTTCTGCTGCTGAGAAACTAGCGGGACAATGCAGACTCTGCCACCGCCACGGCATGCTGGGATACATTTCCTCCTCTGGGAAATGTAGGAAAGGCCATTTCCTCTCCACTTCACATTATAATTTCTGCGGAGTTGTCACAGAGTAGACATTAAAAATACAGCCTCCATGTCTGAAAATATAACACAGATTTGACTGAACCTCAGTTGCGCATAACCGTACAGGAAGTCACAGCTAAGGTTGCAAACCTTGAAATTCGGATTCGAAGCGGACAAAACGACGGCACTTAAGATGGCTCTAGCCGCAGAGCGCGAGCGAGTTTATACTGAGTTTATCCAGGTGATACCAACCGGTTGGGTCAGCTTTGGCTCAGCTGTACAA
Organism: Synaphobranchus kaupii; assembly: GCA_029718625.1. NCBI lineage: Eukaryota > Metazoa > Chordata > Actinopteri > Anguilliformes > Synaphobranchidae > Synaphobranchus > Synaphobranchus kaupii. The sequence goes on along the minus strand of CM056377.1, from coordinate 101,107,159 downwards.
GGCGCAAAGTAAGAACCAAGGCTTTAAGCAACACGTAACCAGTGGGGAGGAACGGAGAACACCGTCGTGAAGAACAGAACAGAGGGGAAAGAGCGTTTATTGAATGTCCAGTGATTTTCTGTTGCAGGGCAGGAGATTGAGAGACGGGCGAGCCGGGGAGTCAATTCAATTCCCCTCCCCTAATCAGCGAGGGCTTTCAGATACGGCCAAACAGGATTAGCTCATCTGTTCTGTGGGGACTGCAACATCTCTGGCCTGGGAGATGCACTGCACAGGAAATATCCATGTGCCCCTGTAATCCTGAAGGCTTTTTCCACGCTAAATGAATTAGCAGATCTTCTGAAATTGACAGCCGGTGCTCCTGCACAAGAAGGAGCTAAACAAATCTATTTCCATGCTCCACCGACGCTCATGATTTCACAGAGCTCCAGAGCATTCGTACTCAAATATAGCAGCGAAGCCATTACTCTTTCCTCCTGTTATCCATGTCATTGGTCATCATTAAGAAAGAAAGAATATGAGATTAGCGACATCCTTAACTGATTAAAATCTCAGTGCCGTTCTTTCCGGTAGGTTCCATCTTGCAATGCACAAACAAAATCTCCACAAGCAGCCATGTTTTTGTTTTGATTCAGGAACATTCAAACTGAAGAGGAAAGGAATTAAACCAGGGTCTCGTGGAGGGCCTTTCACTTTGAAGCAAAACTCGGACTTGAATTCCTTTCGGCGCCATGGGCTGTGCTAAGGCTGAATTCATTTGTTACCTTCCTTTCAGAATTTCATTAGACATAAATTCTTAAAAACGCACACTTTGGATTGACATTTCGGTACTTAAGACATTTCTATGCCTCAGCCTAATCTATTCTTGACATTTAATACATGTGGTGTATCGTTATTGTAGTTGCCAAGCAAAAATGTTTAAGTAAAACATTTGAGGGTGCTGGAAGTGAGAGTGGGTGGCCATGAGACCCGGAGATAATGAGTAGATGGATCGCACTAACAAAGCCATTCAATCATCCCTTATTCCAGCACCATCAGCACACATTAATTCCAAATGGGTTGTTTTTCCCCTCCATCTGACTCAGTCTGTATTGACAGTATTTTGAAGGTCATTTCCTATGACAAACACAAAATCACATCTATTCCTCACTGTACAGAACGCAGATAGAGATATTGGATTTTGTTTTTCCCTGAACAATGTGTGCTGGCAACACGGATCCGGCGGTATCGGATATCCTTCACCTTTCTGTCCCCACAGTGATGTCACAATGCTTCTCTGCCTTGCCTGTCCACCTCTTTGTTGGCATCTCCATGGACACTTTCACCTGATTGGCTGCTTACAGGCGTTTTTTTTTTTTTAGCTCATCCTCCTTAATTTACACAATGTTAATGTGGCTTATGCACCTCAACCTCACCGAGCTTATGTTAAATGGGTCACACCTGCCAGCTGTGCATTTTAAAGTCGTGACTTCAGCTGCATCCCATAATCCACCTGTCAGCACATCTTCATCCTCTTTAACAGCCACATCCCATAATGCACCTGTGTGCACATCTCCATCTTTACATTACATTACAGGCATTTAGCAGACGCTTTTATCCAGAGCGACTTACACAGCATTTACATGGTATCCATTTCTACAGCTGGATATATACTGAAGCAATGCAGGTGAAGTACCTTGCTCAAGGGTACAACGGCAGTGTCGAACCTGGGAATCGAACCTGCAACCTGGTTACAAGCCCAGTTCCTTAGCCATTATACTACACTGCCGCCCTCCATCTTCTTTAACATCCACATCCCATAATGCACCTGTGTGCACATCTCCATCCCCTTTAACATCCACATCCCATAATGCACCTGTGTGCACATCTGCATCCTCTTTAACATCCACATCCCATAATGCACCTGTGTGCACATCTGCATCCTCTTTAACATCCACATCCCATAATGCACCTGTGTGCACATCTGCATCCTCTTTAACAGCCACATCCCATAATGCACCTGTGGCACATCTGCATCCTCTTTAACATCCACATCCCATAATGCACCTGTGTGCACATCTGCATCCTCTTTAACATCCACATCCCATAATGCACCTGTGTGCACATCTGCATCCTCTAACATCCACATCCCATAATGCACCTGTGTGCACATCTGCATCCTCTAACATCCACATCCCATAATGCACCTGTGTGCACATCTGCATCCTCTTTAACAGCCACATCCCATAATGCACCTGTGGCACATCTGCATCCTCTTTAACATCCACATCCCATAATGCACCTGTGTGCACATCTGCATCCTCTTTAACATCCACATCCCATAATGCACCTGTGTGCACATCTGCATCCTCTAACATCCACATCCCATAATGCACCTGTGTGCACATCTGCATCCTCTTTAACATCCACATCCCATAATGCACCTGTGTGCACATCTGCATCCTCTTTAACAGCCACATCCCATAATGCACCTGTGTGCACATCTGCATCCTCTAACATCCACATCCCATAATGCACCTGTGTGCACATCTGCATCCTCTTTAACATCCACATCCCATAATGCACCTGTGTGCACATCTGCATCCTCTTTAACAGCCACATCCCATAATGCACCTGTGTGCACATCTGCATCCTCTTTAACATCCACATCCCATAATGCACCTGTGTGCACATCTGCATCCTCTTTAACAGCCACATCCCATAATGCACCTGTGTGCACATCTGCATCCTCTTTAAGAGCCACATCCCATAATGCACCTGTGTGCACATCTGCATCCTCTTTAACAGTGAGTCTTTCTGCATCATTCCCCTGGTCTCCACCCAAAGCATTAGCGTCTGACTGCTAACATACACAACATAAACTGGGGCTTTCTCTGCATTCTTCAGCCCGATATCCTCATCTTCCTCTATTCTGCCCAGCTAGTCTTTCCTCTTCTGCTCACTCATTCACTCCTCCTCCTCCCACTTATCCAAGAAATTATTGTTCAAAATTGTTGGTTTACAGCAGCGGTCTCAAACTGCAGGACTGTAGGGCAGTCCCATTCAACCCGGCGGCCAGTTTAGGCCTTGGGAACGGCTGACTCATCAGCCAATCAGACACTTAAATTAAGCACTTAAGTGCAGGTACACAATACACATCAAAACCAAGAAAGCAAAGCAGCCCTCCGGGATTTGAGTCTGAGATACCTGCTGTAGATCCCATCATTTGCTCTCACTCTGCTGCACGCCTACGTTTCCCAAACCCTTCCTGAAGGGCCTGCGTTTTCCCCCTAAAAACGGCCATCCCCCCGTCCTGTCACCACAGCGACAAGCAGCACCTGCCCCTGGTTCTCTTTGTACGGGGGGCATTAAAGGAGCCCATGGCAGAGGCGATGAAGTGGCTTTTTGCCATTTGAGTGAAGCGAGCAGAAACAGCAGCTCAGGCAGGTGCAGTGTATTATCTGTGTAAATTACCCACAAGCACATACACATCAAAGGAAGGAAATTATGGGAGCTATAAGAGGATCAGGAGAGACACCATTCAGAAATCAAAGACAGATATACACTGAAATAAAGATTTTAATACAACAGGTTCTTGTTGCCGGTAAATAAAAATAAAAAATAAAAATAAAAAAGAGGAATACAATTGTTGCATAATTTAACTAGAGTGTAGTAGTAATGAATGTAGCAAAAGCACAAGGAGAAAGAAATGGCTCACACCCATAATCCCAGCCACCGCTACTTACACACTGTCAGAATGCATGCACTGACAGGTAGACACAAAGACAAAGACAAACTCCGCCTCCCCTCATCTCCCGCTGTGCAGCGTTTGCATGATGTGAGGCCTCAGACAGACCAAAGACTCCCTGGGGCTGCTGTGAAAGCCCTCATTAGCTGATTACACTTCCACGATGAGGCGGAGGGGCGGAGCAGGGCAGAGGGGGAGGGGCTTCTCATACACCCTGCACACAGAGAGCTAAAGGCATCGCTACGAGAGACGTGGCAGAGGAACTCTCCCACCGCATATGCATATGGTACGCTCTCTTCTTTATTCCAAGGCTATCAAAACCAAATACATCGAGCTGTAGTCTGTGTGTGAAAACATTCAGAAAAGGTCACAAAAATAAAAGTGGCAGTGGCTGGCAATGGAAATATTTTAACCGGCAATAGTTCTGAAAAGACACGGGCTGCAGCGTATTACTGCACAACGAAAACAAGGCCCATCCCGTTCCCGCTGTAGCCTACCCTTAGCAGGCCGCACAACTCAACAAACAAACAGTCAAATAAGCCGCAGCCGAGCCGAAGGGCCCTGTGGCACTTAGCAGCCAATGCGCGTGCGCGGACGGGCAAAAGACGTCCATCACAGCAAACAAAAGCTTTTGACTAATGCCACAGAAACAATGACTTCCCCGGCTACAGTATCTGTGAGCAGCGTGGGCGGGGCTGCACAAACACAGCTGAACACAGAGCGTCCTTATCGGTCCCAAACACGGCCTGTAGTGAGACAGCAGTCCGTCCGAATAACGCATCTGTGATGGAAAGCCATGCCTTCTAATGCCAGTGCGAAAATCAGTAAGTGTTTCCCAGACATGGCCGCGGGGGAAGAATCGTACCGCCAGCAGTCCTCGGCCCGTTAAAAGCATCGGCGTGAAACAAATCCAATAGTTATTAATGACGAGGAGAATAATCGATCGCGGGCCGTTAGCATGCGATGCATCAGGGGTAACATAATGCGCGGCTTGTCTAACGATCCTTTAAAAACATATAGGCGAGGGAGGGTAATGGGATCTGGCGAACGGAGCAGTAATCAATACTGTGCAGATAACGGCTTGAACACTGGATACAGCAGCAGCAGCAGAGGAGCGCCGTGGGCCGGCCCAGCGGACCGGTCACGCCGCTCGCCGCACGCTTCTCTAAATATGAGCCGAGCTGGCAGGGGTCCGCGGCCCCCCTGGGAGGTCCTGGCGGTGGGGTGTCATGTTTCGGACGGAGCCGCGCGTTTCAAGGTCACTTGCGCGGCTTCCTCTCGGCTCGACGGAGGGAAGGAGAAAACGAGCGGGTTCGGGCGCGCGGGTCAGCGAGAGAGACGGCGAGCGGCCGGCAGAGAGAGAGTGAGAGAGAGAGAGAGAGAGAGAGAGAGAGAGAGAGAGACGGCCCTTCGGCTGACTTCACCCCGTTAATGTGATTGATAGTGGACATTAAAGCCCTCGCGCAGACCGGTGAACTAGGCCACCTCGAGAATAAATCAAGAAACCGAGAAATGTCGTCATACAATTAGAAATTTAATACGAGCGCTGGCTCTCTTAATTAAAGCTCATTTATTTAGCAGGGGGAAGGGGGCGTGGAGGGCCGCCCTCAGTCCCATCTTTGACGGAAAGCAGCCGCTCCACGTCCAGCCTCTGCTGCCCGCCGGGGTGAACCGGCGGGCACGTGCGCGGCGCCATTACGCCTCCCGTTCTGAGAGCTGCAACCCCGTGCACATTACTGTTTATCCGATGGGTGCGCTCTCATTAAAAGAAGCCAGAGGCAGATGCGAATGTTTAGCAGCCGCAAGCAGAAATGTGAATGTGTGTGGAAGACGAGGTGTTTGATGTGTGTGTGTGTGTGGGGGGGGGGGGGGTAAAACGCTGACACCGGAGACCTCCCGCACCCCCTCCCACACTGCTGCACTAGTACACAACTCTGAAGGATTTAAGAGAGCTTTTCCTCTCATAAACCGAACCCCATTTAGCCTCAAAATGGACTTTTATTTCTGTCACCTTGTCAGTTTGTGTGCATCGTTATCCAGACGGCGTCAAGCGCAGCAGAAGCGACATTCAGAGCATTAAGTAGAGTAGAGTGGACTTTAGAGAGACCCCCGGGACTGACTGATGCAGCCTATGTGGACATCAGACGACGATCGCACAACACATTGCCTTCCGCCATTTAAACAAGAACAACAACACTACGCAAGCCGCAAATAACGATAATGGCAACGTAAGCAGAGCAGAGGGAGATACGAGGAGCTGATCAAACTTTAAGAATAGCACACTTTTCCATGTGAAAATGAGAAATGTGTCGGCGCCTCCCATGTGTGAGGGAGAGAGACGCAGAGGCTCAGGAGGGGGTCTGCACAATCCGCAGTGTTTACAGAGAGAGCCACGAGACCTGCAGTCTAAACAAACAGGGCTATCTACCCCTGGATATGAGGAACACACAAGAATTCAGGCAGCAACAGTCTCGAGGGTCACCTACAGTACAGCATTCTACTGCACTGAAGCAGACCAAGGTCCTCTGTGCACTGTCAAAATGGCTGGAACGTTGCTTGTACTGCTGATTCTGCAAAGCGATTCAGAACATCCTCTCCTACACCAAATCTATTCTACACACTGCATCTATTCCTATGACAATTATGCGAGTATACAGGTGGTGACCTTTAACCCGGAAGTGGTCTTCTTTTTCTGCTTCTTTTACTCTTTGTAAGGTGTCAAAAAATCAGTAACTGATGCAACTGCCAATAGTTATTGTACTATTTAAGAATCACTAAAAAGGCCCTGTACAAGCATTCGGTTTTTATCGTGACTGGCGTGTCCTCATACCACCTCTCTGATGTGCCGTAATGTGTCCCACGCGACACCCAGAGGGGCTTCCTCAACCTTGTGAGGACATGAGTCGTAGAGACGTTTCGTTTTTACGCTGCGCGATAAAGGGCTACGCAGCCAGGTCATCGTACGACAGCGTAAAAGCAGCCCTCTGAGACCTGAAGGCTTCCGTTGCAGACGGGCCGGGGAGGACAGCGGTTAATTACCTCTCAGCGATTCGTTAACAATGTATCACTGTGTCCAATCAATCACTGCAGCAATTAAAGACAAGTGATGGCTAAAAAGCAAGGGACAGTTGGGACAGGCCAAGTGGGGGGGGGGGGTAGATGGTGGCAGGCAATGGGGGGGTGGGGGGGGGGTGGTAGACAGGCCAAATTGGAGGGAGGGGGGTGGGGGGGGTAGGTAGACATGCTGGGTGGAAAACCACTTTCTTTCACTCCTTAGAAATTATTTCCTGCTGTTTTGCAGTGTTTAATGGCATTTTGTCCCTCCTACTAGACTGAGAATACAGAATGTGGTGACGGTTAACACAAAGCCTCCGCATCAATTCACATGGGGCCAGAGAGCAACCCGTCACTTACGTATATTCTAAAGCTAGATTCAGTAAAATACAACAATAAATACAAATACACAAATGCATAAAATAACGTCAGCCATAAATTCAACATCGCAAGCCAAGGTGAAAAGGCCGCATTAGACCTGTACATCGAACACTCGAGCGGCGTTATGAATTCAACACGAGTGTAGAGAAAGCGGCAAAGCGAAAAGGATAGGCACTGCCGTTTACGCCACTGCTCTGTCGAGATTACAGTGGAGAAAGAATGCCTATAGCACCACACTCCAGCTCTTCGCGCTCAAAGAATAATTATTCGCCAGAAAAGGAATTCACCCCGTCCCCATTTCATGTGACATATATTAAATACCAGCCGCTGCAAATTCAGGAGAAAGGAAATTATTTAAAAGCTGCCGATACAAAAGCACCTGCAGTGACAGGTTTTGTTGTAAACAAAACAACATTAGAATATCATAGCCGCAGCTGTTGATTCGCTTTTGTTGCCTGAATCTACACTCGCTCCATCTGAAGCGATGCAAGCCCCCTACAGCCCACTGTTTAGAAACATGCAGAGCATGAAATGGTGGAGCTTCTTGTCTCATGTCCTGAAGGACCCGGGAAACTGCGTTTGTCGTCTAATTTTCACCCGCCAAAACAGCAGAACAGAGCAGAGATGAAACCTGTCCTTAAGGCTGACAGAGGAACCTTCAAAGATGTGTGTGTGTGTGTGTGTGTGGGGCAGGGGGGGGGGTAAAAACAGCTAATCCATTCTCGGAGAAAACACAGCCATTCATACCGACCCTGACAGTTGCCAAGGAAACCCTGTGTGTCTTTTGTCCCTGTCCGCATTCCATTCAGAAATAGACATGATCGCCTGGACTGCATGGCAACAAGATGGAATGGCATCAAGGTGTGTCATCTTGGCTATGCCTCGCTGCGGCCGTTAAACTGACCGCAGTTAGGCAGGGAAGGAGCAAGCGCGGTTCACCGTGGCACACGCGTGACATGTCCGTTGAGGAGGAGGGGTTTAAGAACCCAGTCAGTACTGTACGGCAGTTTCCCCAGAGGTGCTGCACAGCGAGCCTCACTCCTGATTAAGGGAACCATTCCGGCTCTGCAACCGACTCCAGCCCACTAGCTTCCATCTTCGCCCCCGCGTAGTCACGCGTGGCTGGTCAACTGCCCGCTCCCCTGCCCCCGCGTTCTACCGCCTTTACACAGTGTTGGAAGATTTGCTTTCAGCACATTACGAGTCTGAGAGCCCATTTGGGCTGAGGAAGGGCCGCGTGCGGAGAGACCGCTCGAGGAAGTAGGTCAAGGCAGATGTGACCAGGGAGGCGTGTCATCAATCAAATGGCATGGTCTAAAACCGCGAAGGGGGACGTTACCCATGAGGTGGTTTCATTAAGCAGAGTGCTGAAATGTCACATTTATGCCTTTTGTTTTGGGACTGGGGCTAAAATGACGACCGTAGGCGAAATACCGGCACGCCTCCGGGTTGCGCCGGCTGAATCTCACAGGGCGTGGCGGCGAGACGGCCTTCTGCCTCCCGGGCCCGGCCTCCTTTTCCATCCCTTTCACTTCATTACCGCCAGGCCCCGACACCACACTACACACCCAGCGGAGAGAGCCGGGCTTTATCTCTAGCAGCAGATGGGTGGGCGTCGTCCCACGGCAGAGAGGCGCATGTACAGCTGCGACGGCCGTGTGCGTGCCCCCCCCCCCCCGAATATCTCCCCTCCAGCACCGCGGTCCACCGGCCTCAGCATGCGCCTCTGGCTCCACCAGCCGTGGACAGATTGGTTCAGACCGCCCCAGCCAATGAATTTTCAGCAGGTGAACAGCCTTGCCCCGGTAACGAAACCTTCCTCCCCCCAGAGCTCCATTACAGCACACTGCAGTGAGGAATTGCACACGCTCCTCGCTCCAAGGGGAGGAAATGTCTCTTTATCCACTAACAATTTGCAAGGAAATTAAAAGCCCACGGCAGTTTAACACATTGGGTATTCTAGACAGAACACTTTTGTACTCTGTCAGGGAAAAGGTTTTTTTGTTATTTTTACAGATAATAGATTTTAGATTTTTTCACATTCATACAGATTTTTGCATTAAATGAAGGCCATTTTATTCAAGATGTTTGTCAGTTGCAGGGCTTGAGAAAAAAAATAAAAGATACGTCAACTGTAGCTTGTAGCTAATGTACTGCTACCCTGAACAATGGCAACCGATGACTATTATTTTCGAGTACTACAATAGCATTTCATACCCAAAACAAAATCTATGAATAATAACCTCCTCTCCATTTTTCTCCAGGCAGCACCTGAAATAAAAGCTTTTCTGTGATGATGTGAAAATCCGGTGCTAGTCATCGACTCGGCTGAGGCGCAGTCAAATCTGCCGTCTAGTCCAAAGCATTGATGCCATTTTACAGCTTGTTTTTCCCTGAGAGGTTTAGACTCGCTGTGAAAACAATGAGCACGATGCTAAGGCTTTAGCCACCCCAAACACTGAGAATGAAACCATTGCTCTTACATGCGCTCATACCCGCGCGCTAAACGGGGTCCGTCGCGCGCGTTAGCCGAAACTGACCGCGTTCGACGGGGAAAGAACAGGCAAGGGTCTGTATTCAAGGCCCCAGATTATGAGGGAGACAACAGGCTTTCAGCTCCAGCCCCACAGGGTCTAATCCGAGCCCATTCCTACAGTCAGCCATTTTGATATTTGGGTCGCACTTGCTAACGTGCGCGGAGGAGAGGGACATTAATCCCCGCCTCTCCTCCACATTCACAACGACAGGGGAGATGTCAGAGGGGGGGGGCCGCGAAGGAGGTGAGCGAGAGGGGGGGGTGGGTCAGAGGTCGCAGCGCTGCGCGGGTCCGTCTTCGGCACAGGAGCTCCGCAGCTATGAGGCGGATCTTAAATTCCTCCGGCGGATGGCATCGTGGCGGAGGCTGCGCTCTCTCGCGCCCGCCACGGTCACACGCCTGCCGAACGCCACCGCGCCCCACTGCAGGACAGTGTACAGGAAGCAGAAAAGAGCAGAGCTCCTCTGTATCAAAGCGAAAGCAGGGAATGGGGTGAGGCGCGTTAGCCACTCCTCCTGGCGTGAGCTCACGCGCTCGAGAATAAAGCCGTATCTAAAGATGATGTCATCGCTCAAAGACAAGAGGCAGTGAGCATGTGGAAAGCAGCTTATTTTATGCCTCACGGTTAATACTGACCTGAGACAACTGAGCTCCACTCGCTGTGCCGCCTGCCTTTCTAGGACAAGGTGTGCTGCGTGAGCACTTCAAACGTATTCTGTTTCGGGGGGGAGGGGCTAATCACAGCAGTCCATGAGCTGCCTGAGGCCACGAATAACGTTACACTTTGTTTTCAGCTCCGTGTTCCAAATGCGCAGTGATCTTGAGCAGAAGGCTTTATTTCTGCATATGCATGCAACTGCTATCTGGACTCAGTCAAGCAGGTTTCACCAAGGGGGTGGAATGAGTCGGGGATAACATAACATACTGTACATTAAAAATGTGTATTTAACTACTGTATATTTGTACAGTGTGAATTAACTATAGTTAAATAGTTCTGTTCTGCCGACATGTTGTAAACCTCTCCCTTTTAAAAAATATGGAACTAGTCCATTAATATTTTGAATACTTTAATATTTTGCCAGGTGCACTGTATCTCCAAGATTTTTTTTATGCTATACTTTTCAGTCAGCAGGAATACATTTTAAGGGCTTACACAAGAGCCAGAAACTGGTCCCAATTAGACACTCAGCAGACACATCAACACACATTTATATATTTAAGGTTATAACCTGATAGCATGCAAATGACTCGATTACTAAACACGCAGAGCAAAAACGACTAGCTAAATTTTTTAAAAAGCAACCATGACAATACATAAAGACTACTCAATGTAAAAACGTGCCGACCATAAGCTTTTTATGGCATCCTGCCGGATAAGTGGCATGGAGTTGAGCCCATTATGTGATTACTGGGGTTTAAGACACAATCTGCGTTCCACTCCGCACTCCCAAGTGACACTTTGGATTTCTGCAGGAAATTATCACAAGAAAAAAAATAAAAAAATAAAAGTAGAGAATGCTCATCTGCAGCATAGAAATGAGGTGTAAAATACGCACGGTGGCACAAGTGCTGGACAGGCTGCCTGCACAATAAGCCAAGTTTCAAAAGCTAATCACAAGGGGGAGAGAGACGGGGGTCAACGCAAGTGCTCGGCTCTGGAGCCGCAGACTTCTCTGACCGCCGTCAGCCTCACCTGGAGGGGTGGGGCTGAAAACCAGAGCGCGGCGGGGTAACGCGGACGGCGGGAGTGTAATTTACGCCGCTGACAAGCGCAACGTCCACCTACGCCTTAGCGCGAACGCACCTGGGCGAGAGCATTAATGACACGCGCGGAATGTCCCGAGAAATACGTTCACACAAGAACGAGAGGAACGGCAAAACTGGCTGCACTCCTTCGAGCGCGCAAGGCTTTCAGCTGCGCTGTTGACTGTACTTAGGCTTGCAATAATATTTCCGGTTCACAGCTTTGCAAACACTGTAACAAGAGAGCAGGTGTTATAGAAATCACATTTTTAACATAGTTAGAAAAAAATAAAGGTTCCATCCTGGCACAATGTACAAATAGATAAATCATTAAAAAAATTTAAAAAAACAGCTGGAAATCAATCCATGATATGGTGAAATGTGAATTAGTCAAAGATTATTTTAGCTACATCTCCTGAGTGATGCAGCCTCATTGAGAGAATCTCTGATACGGCATTGCTCATATGAACATCAAAAGGCAGACAAATCATGAATATTTAATAGATCATCGTTTTGTCCATATGCATTATGGTAATTTCCTGATGCCGAGCTCTTGAGTTTTCAAGGCCCAAAAAACAAAGCCTAGCGCTCCTCTCCAGGTTGTGTAGTACTCAATATGGTGTACAAACCTAAACAAAGCCTAGCGCTCCTCTCCAGGTTGTGTAATACTCAATATGGTGTACAAACCTAAACAAAGCCTAGCGCTCCTCTCCAGGTTGTGTAATACTCAATATGGTGTACAAACCTAAACAAAGCCTAGCGCTCCTCTCCAGGTTGTGTAATACTCAATATGGTGTACAAACCTAAACAAAGCCTAGCGCTCCTCTCCAGGTTGTGTAATACTCAATATGGTGTACAAACCTAAACAAAGCCTAGCGCTCCTCTCCAGGTTGTGTAGTACTCAATATGGTGTACAAACCTAAACAAAGCCTAGTGCTCCTCTCCAGGTTGTGTAATACTCAATATGGTGTACAAACCTAAACAAAGCCTAGCGCTCCTCTCCAGGTTGTGTAGTACTCAATATGGTGTACAAACCTAAACAAAGCCTAGCGCTCCTCTCCAGGTTGTGTAATACTCAATATGGTGTACAAACCTAAACAAAGCCTAGCGCTCCTCTCCAGGTTGTGTAATACTCAATATGGTGTACAAACCTAAACAAAGCCTAGCGCTCCTCTCCAGGTTGTGTAATACTCAATATGGTGTACAAACCTAAACAAAGCCTAGTGCTCCTCTCCAGGTTGTGTAATACTCAATATGGTGTACAAACCTAAACAAAGCCTAGCGCTCCTCTCCAGGTTGTGTAATACTCAATATGGTGTACAAACCTAAACAAAGCCTAGCGCTCCTCTCCAGGTTGTGTAGTACTCAATATGGTGTACAAACCTAAACAAAGCCTAGCGCTCCTCTCCAGGTTGTGTAATACTCAATATGGTGTACAAACCTAAACAAAGCCTAGCGCTCCTCTCCAGGTTGTGTAATACTCAATATGGTGTACAAACCTAAACAAAGCCTAGTGCTCCTCTCCAGGTTGTGTAATACTCAATATGGTGTACAAACCTAAACAAAGCCTAGCGCTCCTCTCCAGGTTGTGTAGTACTCAATATGGTGTACAAACCTAAACAAAGCCTAGTGCTCCTCTCCAGGTTGTGTAATACTCAATATGGTGTACAAACCTAAACAAAGCCTAGCGCTCCTCTCCAGGTTGTGTAATACTCAATATGGTGTACAAACCTAAACAAAGCCTAGCGCTCCTCTCCAGGTTGTGTAATACTCAATATGGTGTACAAACCTAAACAAAGCCTAGCGCTCCTCTCCAGGTTGTGTAATACTCAATATGGTGTACAAACCTAAACAAAGCCTAGCGCTCCTCTCCAGGTTGTGTAATACTCAATATGGTGTACAAACCTATTCGGGGAAAATAGGCCAGCAGAGCATGGAAAAAATGTGCTCAAAAAAAACCGTGTCCAAAAAAAAGCAGCAAGAAGTTATCGTTGTTTTTTTTGGTTTTCTTTGCTGTTTTCCATTCCAAAAGCACAGGGTGTGGATTCCTAACTGCTAACCTGCTAAACTGCTAAAGGAAACCGCATAAAGACAACCGATTCATTTGAAAAAATACCATTTAATCCCATCTCACTCTGGTTACGTTACTTGTGAGTGAAGTGTACGAAGGAAAAACAATCATTACTCAAGCTCGTGGCGGAATCACTCCAGGGCTGAAATTAATACTGAACATTTTGCTAAAACGTAATAAGTAAATAGACCACGATTGCACAAACTGATGCAGTTTTTTAACCCAATACAAAGGCCTGGGTATGGGTATGCATCTCTGGGCCTGTGTATAATGTGTCCCGCAGTCACCGCAGAGCAGCCGGAGCCCTACCCTTTATATAACCGGGGCTGGTGCCAGATCGCTCCACCGGCCCGGCCATCCCATCCAGCCGCCCCCGCTGCCCCCAGCGCGCCGGGCCTGCGTCGCAGCCTGTGTCTGGGCTTAGCCCCCGTAGAGCCGAGCAACACTCAGACACTCTCTTTAAGACATGAATTATGAACGGCGCCAGTCCAGACAGATACTGCAGGCCGAAGGAAGGCAGTTCGAGAGGAGCAGAAAGGAATGTTTTTCATTCCTCGCTTTTTGACACCGCGTTGGCCGTTTTGAGGGAGCGCGAGTCCCGCCCCCCTGACCCGGGACTTTGGGTCCTGCCCTCTGGCTTTCGCGGTGACGTACCCGGAAAATGGCCCGACGGGCTCGCACCCAAATGCGTGACGAGACCCAGAGACTTCCAGGGTTGAAAAGGTGAGTCCACACAGATCACCTCGGTCACAGCGGTTAGCTTTACCGCTCAGGCATTGAGAGCGGTGTCTGAGGTCCTTTAAAGCAATTATCATTTATATGCCCCTGTGCACATTTCACAAAGAAGATGCTGATCTCTTCAGAGAAGAAAGGCTGTTAAGTAAGACGCACGCTTGTAGATCCTTTAAACTGCACTTTGGTTTCAGCTTTTACGGCAGGTGGACTGGCGCTCACTTATGGACAGAAATACAGCGTTCCAGCGCTCCGGGTTGCAGACGTGTTAAACTGTCTGTAATGTCTAGGTTTATGGCTTTATGCCTTATGTATTTTATAGCTCTTAACTGCAGGTCCCCTGAAGCGTTCTAGACCTTTCCGTGATGGGGTGTTTCACATGGTTAGGCGGCGCCTCGCCGAGATGCCGTCGCGATATTGTTTTTCGTATTTTGCGCCGTTACGGTTTCATGCGCCCTACGCATCGAGACGAGCGCGGTGTCAATCACAGCCCCTTCCCGCCGTTCCCAATCTGCGGAAGCCCCTGGAGGGGCGATGGCGCGGCGCAGACGGATGCAGCTGTCACTGAAAACAAAGTCTTCCTCTCCATCTCTCCCTCTCCCCCATCCGACCGTACATCCGCGCTCTCCCCGCGCGGAAATGGAAAAGCGCCAGGCCCGGTCCTTCTGGCACCTTCTCAACACGACGTGACGGTTTAATGCGACGGAGCCAGGCGCATGCATATGCATGCGAGTGCGCGTTCGCTCCGGCTACGTGGCCTCGGCTCTGGCCGCGGCACCCGATTTCTTTATGCAAAAAAACGAGCCTCCTAGACTTAATTGGGTCCTCCCTCCCTTTTGGAAGCAGCTGTACTCTTCAGCCAAATGAACAGGGTCTGACAAAGGCCTTCGACTGAATGGCTGAGCGACGCATTCATCAGGCCTTTGAAACAGAGCCGTACTCAGCGCGCAAAATAAAGGGGTGAATACACACACTGAGAACCCACGTCAAGGGAGAAGACGGCCTTAATTCATATAGAAGTGCTTGACCTTTCCGGCTCCCGGGCTGAACCGTACAGCAGAAAAGTAAAAATTTGCAAAAGAAAAAGGATGCAAATTCACTTGTGAGTTAAGAGGGAGGCAGCGCTTCTTCTTCTTGATTACGAGCCGTTTCAAAAGCACTGCGAGTCTCCTGTGACTGTACGGATGTATTTTAATGATGAAGCAAAAAATATATTTTTTCCCAGGTCAGAACAATAGCGTTCCCCCTTAGTGTCTACGCCTATTCGAGCAAAGACTTTCCTTTTTTGTGCGCGAATGCAAATGAGATGTAAATTCCACAATATGGTAATGACTGTATACAAGCCTACACCCACGTCGCTCTCCGACTCCGGAGATGAGTTTTACATTTCAGTAACAGAAAAACATTTGAACTTTAATTTCCCTAAGCAAGCTTTAAAAAAATCATGCACTGCTCAGCTTGTTTGTATAATTCTGGAACAAATATGACAGCTCCCCCCAGCTTCCTGTACTTTGTTCCACAGAGTCCTGACAGACTTCAGACAGACAGACAGACAGACAGACAGAGCAGCACCAAGCCTAGGACACATTTAATTCTCAAGGACACAACATGGATGCTCCCTGGAAGCGCATGAATGGGTGAACCCCGGAGGAGGAGGCCTACAGCAGCGTGTTTAACGCGTGTTCTCCTCCCTCTCCTGCCTCGTGTTCCGCGTCGGCTCGTGCCTTCAGGCGTTCGCGACGAGGGAAAATCTGTGGAACACGCAGCATAGGCCTTGGTGGGAGGAGCCTGCGCTTCACGTCGTTCGCCCACAGGGCCTGACCGTACCGTTCGGAGCGGCGCGGCGCAGCGCCTTCTCTCCGGCGTGAGCGCAGGGCCCTGTCCCGGCCTGTCAGTGCTCCTGCGCTCCCCCGGGGGAGTCAGCAGCGGACTACGCCGCTTTAACACAACAGCAGCAGAGTTTTGGGGACGCGCTTCACGTCGCCGTGCACCTCCAGGGCGTCTAGCAGAGAAGGCATGCGCCACCAGCTGGAGACTCGCTCCTTTACGGACAGCCTCTGCCTCAGACACAGTGCGACTTTCCTGGACTATAGCCAAATCAAGGGGCCCCCTCTCAAATGAACAAGGCTGCAAAAGTAACTCGTGTACTCTGCACCAAACCCTTGCCTTCATCTAGTACCGGGAGTCATCTGATAAGGTTCTTTTGAGACAATAGAGTTTGGACAGGGTTGAAAGGGTTCTCTCAAAATGCTTCAAAGCCTGTTTAACTCCCACAAGCACTAACCTAAAAACAATCTCCTCAGGAAAATAAATCCAACAATGAGAAATGAAGACCACAGAGTAGATGAGCAGAGAGAGTTTTCAAATGAAAGGGGATGTAGGGGTCCCAGTGGAGAGAAAACCTACCGTTAATCACACGTGTATTAGCGTGAGTTTATAAAGCCTCCCCGCAGCATACGCAGTTCTTACCACTATTTATGAGCACTGCATTTCAAAATTGCTCATGGCTTTTCACACCTATTTACATTACATTTTTTACATTTTAGTCATTTGGCAGACGCTCTTATCCAGAGCGACGTACATTAGTGCATTTTCAAACTAGGAACAAGTGCGTTAAAACGACCCCAAAAGGTAAATACGATTTCAGGCACCAGGCGTAGTCAGTATGATTTTTTTTTTGGGGGGGGGGGGGGGGCTAACCACACGATATTTAAATATAAAGGGGTCATTTTCCTTTGGCCTATATAAGGATACAAGATAGCATTATGTTAGAGGGAGGACAGTATCAGAGGGTGAAAATCAGCCCGTTCTTTGTTATATTATCATCATTATTCTATTTTTATTGATGGAAACCCATTCATTGTAGTCAATAGCCATGCACCCATTACTACATTTCTTTCATGTTCAAAGGTTATCAGTTATGGCTCTACATTTCAGCATGTGTTGACACAGGTAATAACCCTGCTGCAGGTGTGGTGAAGTGTTAATAACGGAGGACTGCTGGAACCATAACATTCATAATGGTCCAGAAGAGCTCCGGCCAGTAAACGTGTTTCAGCTCTTTCCACTCACGCCCCTTCAACCCAGAAGCAACGTTGCCATCTAGTGGTACAGAACGGCAGACAAGCACTCGCACCCTAGCGTCCCGATATTAGTGAGAAGTACAGTAATCATTCCAATTAAACAAATTACCCTCTGGGAGAGCAAGGAAACCTTATTAAAAGATGAACACAAATTATCGCTAAATTACAGTTGCTGCGGTTGAAGCATGTAGGCGCTGCTTCATAAGGCACAGATGGCTCGAAACCTGGGTACTGTGTTTCAGAGAAAGGAGGGTTCAGCACTGAAGACTGTGCCGAAACTGTGCATTATTACTTTGCTGAAAAGCACACATGTCCACAGATCTAAATGCACCTCTGATATAACTGTGACCTGCCTGGACACAGGTTGTAAAAGTAGCATGTATTAAAATAAAAGCTGTAACCCTATTATGGAGTCATCACTGCTGTGCTATTTATGTTACCCTTTTCACGTTTGCTAAAAACCTGTTAGCGCAGGGAGACCTGCGCAGGGTGACAGCGTGCTGCAGTACGTGGGGCAGCCAAATCTCCACTCATACAATAATGTCTCTGTGTGGCTTGGGTTATATTCTCCACTATGGCACTTTCCGCACTGTAACTCCTTCTCAAATTGTAATCCTCTAGCCTATCTGAAGAAAGCAAATAAAGCATATAAGGAGGGCGGACTGCTCTGCTTTTAAAAACAAGTAAATAAATAAAAACTGTTAGCGTGTAAAGTACAGTACTGCACTTAAATCTGCATATCTGTTGCGATTTTTAAGAGAACCAAGGCAATCGCTCGCCTGCAGTACCAAAGACCGACAGCAGGCGGAGATGTTGTACTACAATACATTTCAATGACATGGCACAGTGCTCTAATGTCTTTCATATGTCAGTCAGGCCTGAAAGGAGACACAGCACTCTGCATTAGACACATCGTGCTCCAGATATCCCCCACGCAGAACAGCTGGGTGAACACACCGTCAGGAGCATTAAAAATCACCGCTTCAGCTCGACCTCGTCAAGCACAAGGCATCTTGTGGTCTCGCAAAAGCACACCGGTCTGCAGAATACACACCTTTGCCAGGCCAGACGTGGTCGTTTTTCTCACTCCATAATTACTGCCCATTACACTCCAAAGAGAAACCTGTGTTCACTTAACTGGACTCCTTGGACGCTGTTCTTTTCCACAGCACTTTTCCCATATTAGAGATCGTTTTGTTTGAGTTTTACTGAAGTGTGTGCATTGCACTTAAATTAACTTTCCATGCTCCTTCCATGTACTCTAATTGATGTCGTAGATCTTTGGGAGTGAACCGTACAAAAGTAGTAACCTCTCCTTGTATCCTTCTAAATCGGACAACTTACACGTGCAACAAAGTACAAACTTCGCAAGGTGATGTCAAATCCAGAGCGCACTGAAAACGAACTGAGCTCAGCTGGAATAAACACTAGCGTTAGCCGCCAGAGGCAGTGGACCTGATCATTAACCGTGTCAGCAATAAAGAGACTGCAGGACTGCAACACAGCCCCACAGGAAGCCAAATGTAGGAAACGGTTTTTACGTCTCAAAGTGTTTTTCCAGAAACGCCGTTTCTGCAGGGGAATTCGTACGCGGCGCCACGGGGTTGAGCAGGCTTGCGTAAGAAAACATGTTACTCCATGTCACCGATACGGTAAAATGTGCAAGCGGTGACATTGGACACCATCACGAACCCATCCCTGCAAACCCTGTAACCTGTGGAGTTATGCGCTCCCACTGACTCCAGTAACAGATGTTATTTTGCATCTGCACAGACGTGCGTGTATGTACTTGTGCGTGACGCAATGCGTGTCTTGGGAGTGTGCGTGCGTGTGTGTGTGTGTCACACCTGTCTGCCACACTGTACATGTTTATTGTCATACTGCCTGTTGCAGTGCTGATTGGCACACACAGTCTCATGTACTGTGCAAACTGTAGGTTGCTTGTGTTTAACATGGGCATTGTGTGTGGTTCAGTTAGAGCTGCAGTTCATGGGCGGGACTCACCAGTCCTGCAGTGAGCGAGGGTGCTGATTGGCCCAGGGACTGGTTCCTCATGCGCACCATGTTGTTAGGCTCCCCGGGCTGTTGCCAGGCCAGCTGGCTGACCCCACTGTGCATGCTGCTGGACAGAGGCAGGAGTTGCTTCCCTGGGGGAGAATGCACAGAACCAAGGTCAGCTGTAATCTCTCCTTCTCTCACACATACGCACACACGCACGCACGCACGCACGCACGCATACACAAATACAAGCACACACACAAACACATATACACAAGTACAAGCACATATACATAAAAACTGTTACACAAATACAAGCACACACACAAACTTTCACATAAATACAAGCACAGACACACACACTCACACACAAATACATATACACAAAAACACACACGCAGATACAAGCGCACACACACAGGACTCACTGAGACTTGAAATTTTACGGATAATGCAAATGCGTGCAATTACTATTAATAGTAATGAGCTCCTGCTGCCGGCCCAGTGGATCTGGAATCTGTCAGGAACAGATGACCAATCTACTGATGGAGGAAATTAAAGGACCAGGGGCACGTGCCAAGGTGAAAGGGCAATCCGTGGCTACCCCAAACACAGGGCATTACCACCTCAAATCACTCATCTCAAAACAGTGTGAATCCATTCATTATCCAAAGCCCTCTATAAAAGATTCAGTTATGTGGCGCTCGAGGGGTGCGTTACGAGCACAGTCCGTCCCCTGGCTGTGATTTACCACACTGAGGGCCGACGGGGGCAGAATGTCCATGGGCCCGGGGAGCTATTTCAGCTATGAGGCTTCTTTCAGCGCAGGAAGTGGAGCCAAGCAAGTGACAGTCCATAGGGCACACACAGCGCAGCTCAGCGCAGCCCAACGCAGCCCAACGCCGCCCAACGCCCTACTGGATCCCACTCCTGCTGTGGACAGGGGTGCTGCTCGCTGCGTGGCAGCACAGACGTTTGGGCAGGAGACAATGTGCTGTTGATTTGTTAGTGATGCAACGCATTTGTGCCACGGTCTAAGTTTATTTCAGCGTGCACGCTGCTTGAGTATGCGTGTGCAGACATGCATTTGCATGTGTGCTAGAGTATGTGCAGGTATTTGCATGTCTATACATGTACCTGTGCAAGCGTGAGAACTGTGTGTGTGTGTGTGTGTATATGCAGGGTTGTAATTGTGCATGTGTGGGTGAGAGTGGACATGCACACAAGTGTGTTTGTGGGAGTGTGTACGGTGTGCATGTACATACACTACTCACAAAAAGTTAGGGATATTCGGCTTTCGGGTGAAATTTCAGGATGAACCTAAAATGCACTATAACCTTTACAGGTTAAATTAATTTGACCTTCTCTAAACTTTTGAATGCACGTCCAACTATTCAATGTTTCAGTACTTTTTGCACAACTTGCTGTTCTCTAACAAGGAGCTGAACGGCAAAATTCACAACAGGTGTTTGATCCATGAATCGACCAATAAATTTCCTGGTTCAATTAGAATTGGTATTTAAACAGTCCTCTTCATCATGCTGTTCATATTTTGACATCATGAGACCAAGACGACACCTAACAATTGATCAACAGTACCTCGCCATTGCGAGGCTTCAAACAGGATGTTCTCAGAGGGAAGTGGCCACTGAGCTTAGAGTGTCACAGAGTGTCATCAGCAGGTTGCAACAGAGATACAGAGAGACTGGAAGAGTCACAGAAAGGCATAGAAGTGGACGTCCTTTGGCCACATCCCACACTGATGACCGCTTCATTGTGAACAGTGCCCTGCGGAACCGGATGATGAATGCCACTCAACTCCAGGCACATTTAAGGGAGGTGAGAGGCACCCAAGTGTCACGTCAGACCATTCGAAACCGTTTACATCAGCGTGGTCTGCGTGCTAGACGACCTGCAAGGGTACCTGACCACACCACCAGGCACAGGCGTCATCGTCTTGCATGGGCCAGGGAGCATTTACGCTGGACGAGGGACCAGTGGGCCTCAGTGCTGTTCTCTGATGAAAGTCGATTCACGTTGAGCAGAAATGATGGCCGCCAACGATGTTGGAGACGTCAAGGAGAGCGCTATGCATCAGCCACTGTTGTCACCAGACGACCCTTTGGTGGTGGCGGTGTTACAGTGTGGGCAGGTGTGTCTAGTCAATACAGAACTGCCCTACACTTTGTGAATGGTACAGTGACAAGCCCATACTACCTGAATAACATCATTAATCCACTCATTGTGCCCCTGCATGAACAACACAGGCCTAATTTCATCTTCATGGACAATGCTCCAGCTCATCGAGGTCGCATCATTAGGGAAAGGCTGCTGGAGACTGGGGTACCTCAAATGGAGTGGCCTGCACTTTCTCCAGACCTGAATCCCATAGAAAACCTATGGGATCAGCTGACTCACCGTGTAGAGGCTCGTAACTCTGTACCCCAGAACCTCAATGACCTGAGGGCCGCCCTTCAAGAAGAGTGGGATGCCATGCCTCAGCAGACAATAAGTCGACTTGTGAACAGCATGAGACGTCATTGTCAAGCTGTAATTGATGCTCAAGGGCACATGACAAGTTATTGAGACATTGACATTTTTGTTGTGGTATACCCACCACTGTTATTGGCTTTTGTTTCAATAAATTGTTTGAGATGAGGAAATCACCATTGCATGCTTCTACTTAAATGCCCTACTTTCATGATACGTATAATATCACTGTAGCGTGAACTTACATTTTCCATAAATTTCACCCGAAAGCCAAATATCCCTAACTTTTTGTGAGTAGTGTATGTACATGAGTGTGTGTGGGTGTGTGTGTATGTGTGCATATGCAAGTGTATGCATGTGTGAATGCGTGTGCTTGTAGGAGTGTGTGTGTGTGTGTGTGTGTGTGCGCGCGCGCGCATGTGTGTGTTTACATCTCCCTCAGCTCACCGGTCAGCCCACTGGCCATGCTGCTACGTCGCGCGCGGCTATCATCCTGGCTCAGCTGCCGGTGCAGTTTGGTCTTCCCCGCCGAGGGCGACAGGTCCGGGTTACTGAGCTTCCGGAACAGCAGGGGAGGAGGCGCCGCAAACTCCTTCTGCAGGAGGAGAAAAACACGTCACAGGTCACACACACACACACACACACCAGCCACAAACACAGCCTCTCTCTACCCACAACCACCACACAGCAAGCGTGTTACACTTCAACAGCCAAGTCAAGACGGGTGACCAAACACACAAGCCAGCCAAGGAAAACCAAGGGAACCGCCAAGAAACCCGGTCTACAATAACACAACCACAATGCGCTGCCTGAGCAGGAGCTGAAACGGGACATAGGGCAGCCCTGGGGCTGAGGTTACATTACATTACCGCCAAGCAGGGCCCCTCTTTCCATTTCCTACAATCACTCATTGACCTGCACGCTGGAATCAGCGGCTGTAACGGCTCTGGCCAACGAAATCAATCACACCGACATATCTTTCTCTGTAAGTGTCAGTGGCACTGCAGGTGGTTAGTAATTTGGCCTATAAGAAGAGGGGAGCTAGGGAGCCTGGTCAACCTGTCCTCTGAGCGCAGTGACACACTCACACTCACACTCACACTCACACTCACACTCACACTCACACTCACACTCACACTCACACTCACACTCACACTCACTCACACTCACACTCACACTCACACCTGGTACCGCAGGAATCCAAGTGCATCTGCCGCGCCCATTCCAGACACAATGAATTAACCCAACCAGCATACAGCATAGAGCTCTTCCACACAACAAATTAATCCCAGCACACACAAGCCTGACGTAACCAACGGCCGCTGGGTCATCCTTTTCCGGAACCTTCCACGTGTCCGGATCCACCCACAAGGCCGCGAGGCCCGCACCTCAATGTACCTTACGCAATTTTGAGCGGAATCACGGGCGTCGGCCCCGTTTAATGCTGGTGCGTTCCACGAGAGTCCGCCTGCGGCAGCTTGGGCGGTCAGGGCACACGGCGGGCGGGTCTGAAAGGAGTGGCTCTGCGGTCTGTGCTCAGGAGAGAGGACGCGCTCTTAATCAGCTTGGGCTCTGCAGCGCTCGGGGTGCCACGTGACTGCAGAGCTTCAGCCTGCTGGGCCCAGGACACGGGACAGGAGCAGCGAGCGAGAGACAGGGAGGGCGTCCAACACTCCTCTGGGGTCAAAGGGCGAGCATCATGTGTGGGGAGGGCAACGAGGGCCCAAACCGCCACGGGGTTCATTATACCTCAGGTACTAATCGCTTCACTCTAGAATGGGCAGTCCCATCATCTGCAACACATGTGCAAGGGACACAATCTTGTTATGCTCAAGCTCTCCAGGTGCCACATCTTATTAGCGTTACATTAGCGCCCTTTGACAAGCTACATGGCAAACGTACCTCTCTACGTACCCTGCTACTGCTAATGGAGGCTACGATGCTCTGTTGCGTGGTGAGCTCTGTGAGCAGTCACAGTAATGAGGCGCAGTGGTGCAGTGTAGCACACTGTGGGGCAGTGTGGTTCTGCAGAGCGGCGGTGTGGTGCAGCGTGGCACATTGTGGCGCAGTGTGGTGCAGGGAGCCCGCTCACAGGGCTGGCCTGAGGTTTGGAGTGATTGTGCACTCTCAGATGATTTGCTGGCGGTTTTGTGGGTGGGTTCCGGCACGAGGGTGGGGGGGGGGGGGGGGTCTTGTGGTTTCCGCAGTGCCTTTCCGCCGCCTGTCTCAGCCCCCCATGTCCCCATCCACTGGCTCTCCATGGGGGGCGCTGATTGGGCAGACCGCAGCACTGCGGCGGGGGGGGGGGGTCCCTCTATGCCAGCTGTACCATCCCCCAATCCCCCACTCTGTGCGAAAACAGAGCACCAGCCAAATAAGCAACGGGCTCTTCCTGGGGAGGAGAGCCGGGGCAGCTCAGCCAAGCTTGGCCTTCCTGTGAAGCCACTGTGATAGATCAGGGCTGTCAGCCAGTCAGATCTGCGGCTGGTGTTAATCCAGCACAGACACATGCATTCAGAGACATGCGTACACACACACGCACGCACGCACGCACGCACGCACGCACGCACGCACGCACGCACGCACGCAGATGGACACAAACAATCAAACACATACAAACAAACCACGCACATACTCGCACACAGACAAACAAACGCACACAATCACGCAAGCATGCACACACACTTGGGCTATCACTTCTTTTTGTTTACAATCAAACTTGTTTGAATCGCAGGAAAAATTTAAGTTTCGAAAATGTCATTAAGGGGGTTCGAATTTGTAATCCCGTTGCCTAGACAAATAAGGAGCCCAGCTATGCTCTACTGCTCATCTGTGTTTCGCTCGTGGTAGTGCTCAATAACAAAGAGACCGATAAACAACAAGCCATGTTATTGTTTTGTCTGAAGGGCATAACGTCCATAGTCGAAGTTCATGTGTGAGTCATGCTATTCATGTAGCCTGTAGGCTATAAATTTGAAATGGAGGAGCCAAGAAAAATTGCAACTCCACCGCAGTTCAGGAGTGCCATTTGGAAATAGTATGGGTTCTATGCCTTTGGAGAGAAAATAATAACCAAGGAGAAAGTCCCCTGCAAGGTATGCAACTGCAACTGCCCTACTAACCCTCCAAAGGCCCTACTAACCCTCCAAAGGCCCTACTAACCCTCCAAAGGCCCTACTACCCCTCCAAAGGCCCTACTACCCCTCCAAAGGCCCTACTACCCCTCCAAAGGCCCTACTACCCCTCCAAAGGCCCTACTACCCCATCCAAAGGCCCTACCAACCCATCCAAAGGCCCTACTAACCCTCCAAAGGCCCTACTAACCCTCCAAAGGCCCTACTAACCCTCCAAAGGCCCTACTACCCCTCCAAAGGCCCTACTAACCCTCCAAAGGCCCTACTAACCCTACAAAGGCCCTACTACCCCTCCAAAGGCCCTACTACCCCTCCAAAGGCCCTACTAACCCTCCAAAGGCCCTACTACCCCTCCAAAGGCCCTACTAACCCTCCAAAGGAGATGGGTCAGTTCAGTTTAGTTTAAGTAAGCCATGCCATTGTTGTGAATTAATGTACTTGTGTGTTCTTTTTTTCTTTCGTTTAAGCAGCAGTTAACCTAGAGTAATTTTATTGCTGTGAACGGCATCATTGGCATGGTTATGATCTTCCCTGGTTTTGTTTAAGCTATTCAGCTACATGTGCAATGGGAAATTAAAACTGGGCCATAATAATTATACACATTTATACACGTTTTAAAAATTCAATTTTGATGGGAAAAGTGGCAGCCATAGACACACACACTTTATCCTCTAACCATGTGTTAGTCTCCACAACATCAGACACACACACCCTTTATACTCTAACCCCATGATAACAGTCCACACACATCACAGACACACACACACACGCCCTTTATACTCTAACCCTGTGTTAGCAGTTCCCACAACATCAGGCGCACTGTGTGTACACACAGGGCGATCGCTCCCGCACTCACTGCCATGCACTTAACTCCTCACAATCCCGACTAAAGCCTCAAGCTTTTATAGACGGGACGCTAATGCTCTCCCTCAAGAGTAAAAATGGGGAAATTATAATTAGGGGCCTTATCCTCCCGCCTTTCCCAATCCTCTAATTGCTTTATAAGTAACAACTGAAAAATAAAGTAATCCGACGCATGCCAATTAGCCACTGTCATGTCCTTCCAGGTCCCTGTGTACGAGTGAATGGAGGAGCGCTGCCGGCCACACAGCCTCGCAGGAAAAGCACAGCCCACAGAAGCACAGCCCCACAGAAAAAGCACAGGCCACAGAAGCACAGCCCCGCAGAAAAAGCACAGCCCACAGAGGCACAGCCCCGCAGAAAAAGCACAGCCCACAGAGGCACAGCCCCGCAGAAAAAGCACAGCCCACAGACACACAGCCCCACATGAAAAGCACAGCCCACAGAGGCACAGCCCCACAGGAAAAGCACAGCCCACAGAAGCACAGCCCCACAGAAAAAGCACAGCCCACAGAGGCACAGCCCCACAGGAAAAGCACAGCCCACAGAGGCACAGCCCCACAGGAAAAGCACAGCCCACAGAGGCACAGCCTCACAGAAAAAGCACAGCCCACAGACACACAGCCCCGCAGAAAAAGCACAGCCCACAGAGGCACAGCCCCGCAGAAAAAGCACAGCCCACAGAGGCACAGCCCCACAGGAAAAGCACAGCCCACAGAGGCACAGCCCCACAATAAAAGCACAGCCCACAGAAGCACAGCCTCACAGGAAAAGCACAGCCCACAGACGCACAGCCCCACAGGAAAAGCACAGCCCACAGAGGCACAGCCCCACAATAAAAGCACAGCCCACAGAGGCACAGCCCCACAGGAAAAGCACAGCCCACAGAGGCACAGCCCCACAGGAAAAGCACAGCCCACAGAGGCACAGCCCCACAGGAAAAGCACAGCCCACAGAAGCACAGCCCCGCAGAAAGGACAGCAGCTCTCCAATGGGTCGGCACAGACAGGACTTTCAAAGAGGGCCCAACCTGAAGACCCCACACAACCAGCCCATTCATAATGATGCCCTCAGAGTGTTTTTGTTACCCGACACAGTGAATTAAGGCTTTGTTCAGGGCAGCCATGATTTTAACTGCTATGGAAGGTCACTGCCGCATTAAGCACTTACAGATTTGATTCGAGGAGTATATTTTAAAAAAACAACGGCGCGTTCATCAATCCCGTGACACATCCAGGTTAATCATTATTCTTCCTCTGTATTTACCAATGGCATTTTATGCACGCCAAATGTACTGGCACAAACCGTGTTTTTAATGGCCGGTTCATTACACGCTATAAAATATACGGGGCCATTTGCTGGTGAAAGCAGAAATGAGGGGGGAAATATCTCAAACACAACAGCGCCATAAACGAAGCAGGGCCGCAGGAATCCATCAAAGCCACGGCCGCGGCCTTTCGCTAGCATACGCTCTGCATATGCAAATTGCAAGGGCAGCACAATGACTGGGTCAGGCGCTCGCCTTAAATCACTGACGTGAGATTAAGTAAAGGTAGGTCCCCTATCTCAACCCGCTCCCTGGCGCGGAGGGGCGTTATTTACACGCCGCACGTCCCCAATCCATCACGCCTGTCGGGGCCATTAAAACCTGCGCAGCCCCTCCCCCGGGGGAACCGGGGCCCAGACAGATTTATGCCCCTGTACATACCAATTACACACGGGAACCTGCGCCTACCAGCTTGCCCTGCGCTCGGCCGACCCCCCACCCCCCACCCCCGCTCCATCGAAACACTCCCCCCCTCACCCCCAGTGTGTCCTCCAAGCCGCTCCCTGCGGAGGCTACCCCCGACGCCGCGGACGCCACGCGCCTCAGGCGCCATGGTCCCAGGTACAGAGCGGTAATGGGCGGGAGGGCTCGCTGTGGACGCCATGGTCCCAGGTACAGAGCGGTAATGGGCGGGAG
This sequence comes from Synaphobranchus kaupii, assembly GCA_029718625.1. Classification (NCBI taxonomy): domain Eukaryota; kingdom Metazoa; phylum Chordata; class Actinopteri; order Anguilliformes; family Synaphobranchidae; genus Synaphobranchus; species Synaphobranchus kaupii. The sequence goes on along the minus strand of CM056377.1, from coordinate 101,079,386 downwards.
GGCTCGCTGTGGACGCCATGGTCCCAGGTACAGAGCGGTAATGGGCGGGAGGGCTCGCTGTGGACGCCACGGTCCCAGGTACAGAGCGGTAATGGGCGGGAGGGCTCGCTGTGGACGCCATGGTCCCAGGTACAGAGCGGTAATGGGCGGGAGGGCTCGCTGTGGACGCCATGGTCCCAGGTACAGAGCGGTAATGGGCGGGAGGGCTCGCTGTGGACGCCATGGTCCCAGGTACAGAGCGGTAATGGGCGGGAGGGCTCGCTGTGGACGCCATGGTCCCAGGTACAGAGCGGTAATGGGCGGGAGGGCTCGCTGTGGACGCCATGGTCCCAGGTACAGAGCGGTAATGGGCTGGAGGGCTCGCTGTGGACGCCACGGTCCCAGGTACAGTGCGGTAATGGGCGGGAGGGCTCGCCGTGGAGCGGCGCACTCCGTGTTTGTTCGGTAAACACGGCCCGTGCTCCGCGGCCCGAGTCCAGCTCTCGAAGCGCAGCCGGGGGAACGGGCTACCGTCTGTTTGCGCAGGCCAGGCGAGCTGAACGCGGCCGCTCCAAAGTCCACAGCCCAGGATAAACTAATGAAAGGAGCCCCGTTTACACGGGGCTTTGCCACTTAAACAAACACTTGATAATGAGAGGTTTGGAGGGCGGGGAGTAGCAGGACCAGCTTCTCACTCAAGAGTTTTGGCTTCCCCTATATTACACTGTGACAGAGACGCTGGAAAACAGTCATCAAGCTGCCCTTCAGTGAGAGCTGATAAACGGTGTTCAGTCTGCTTATTACAGAGCACACGATACCCCCTGACGGGCTGAGCCCTTTGTTTCGGAAGATCCATTTACAAGCGCTTCCTGTCCGCTGTTCTCCATTCACTCCCATTGCATGGCTGATGAATGCCCAGGGCCAGAGGAGCGCCGGTCTTCCTGAATTCCTTGCGCTGACAGCTTGTAAATAGATTGAGAGTCTCGCACACTGCGGCGCACCAACGCCCGTCCACCCTCTGTTAATCTCCCCACATGTTGCCTTTGGACTCACTGAGAGGGGAATAAAATGCATCATTTCCTGTAGAAATGTGAGAGCATCAATCTCTGAGTGGGCTGCTGTATTTGAGAGCACCTCTGACTGAGGTCCAGGCCTCTCTTCAGGGTGTTGCGTAAGGAGGCTGATGACTTCTCCATATGTCCCATTGGGAAGGGCGGAGTCAGGGACTGCTCTGTGGCAGGTGTGCGCTCAGAACATCGCGTGCACGCGAGGAACAGGCATCAGAAGAGGCGCTGTGTGTAGATGAGATGAGCCTCGCGGCTGTGGAATGGCTGTGCCGAGTGCGTCACCGGCCGGGCCTGAGACTTTGCACCCTGCTGCACTCTACTGGGGACGTACAGGCCTCTCTTCTCCTCACTGTCCCCGGATGCAAATCAGTCCACCAGTGGACTGCGTGTGTGCGCGAGCGAACGAGCGACTGAGCGTGTGTGTGTGAGTGTGTCTCTGTGTCTGTGTGTGCATGTGTGTGTCTATGAGTGTATGTGTGTGTGTGAGTGAGTGAGTGCGTGCGTGCTGGACTCTAGAGAGCACTAGTGTGAGGGAGTGCGTGTGTTCCCAGTCTGCCGGAGACGTATTCCAGATGTTCTGTAGGTGTAAGAGCAGCTGAAACAAACTGAGGGGAATGGGAGGACAGGGTTTTCATCACCGGGGCCGGGCCTGGCCGGGAGAGGGGTGCAGCGGTTTTCCACACTGATGCGGTGGGCACCCCAACCTGCCACTGCAATCTACAGAATGGACTCACAGTGGGTCCAGTTGCCAGGGCAACAGCATGATCAACTCCCCTCTCATTTTGAATGCTCCTGCTCACTGCTCAGGTAGACAGCAGCCTTAGGAGACTGCTACAGACAGTAATCAGTCCCAAAATGAGAAGCCTACGAAGGCAGCGTCTACATCACGCATTCACGCATCGCACGCAAGAGTCTGTGTTAATGGCTTACAGTCCGACATCTAAACACAAAGAGACTTTGGCGAGCTGGCTATTTTTCTCAATAAAAACGAAATAATTATAACCGTTTTGGTTAACTGCCATGATCGTTTTTTCTGATCAATTGAGCACATGTACATTCATACAGTTCGCTGGCTAAGGCACATTACATAGCTCTATGGGCCAATAACATTATGGGGATTAACTAGCTACCTTACAGAAATCTCTGAGTCACAAAATATCCGACCTATTACTGAAATGCATGTTAAAATTGAAATGCATTTTTTTAGCCACAACTACATTACATGGGTGATTCACTACACTTGTAAACCCTTTCATGGTGTCCCTGTTTGATCATGGCAGCGACATTTGCCATTGTTTGTTTTAATGGAAATGATCTTTAAGTACACATCTGATGCCGTCTTTAAAACAGTCTGATTTAAGGTGCCTTTGCGGGCAGCGTTCTGTGACGCATACGAGTCTGAACCGTTCTACTTCCTGCCTGAAAACGCCGCCTTATAAATCAGCATTTTTCTGAAACTGAATGCAGCCATTTTGTCCGGCAGCCCTCGGGAATGATGGGTAATGTGAGTGACACGGGGTGCCTGGTCTTCGGAGGAGCACACTGAGGCCGTCTCCAGGGAGACGGTTACGTAATCCCAGGCCTTTCAGCTCCCCCACCCAACTCCGTTCTCTCAGCAAATATACACTCTCAAAACACCCCAGTTTATTTACACCAGGGTTTATCCCCATTATTACATTATCTGATCCTACATCACCTCAGGAGAGCGCAGAGGAGCACATGTACTCTACACTGCGCAGTCCGCTCGGCTGCGCAGACGCCGCATTTGAGGGCAGTGCTTGATGCGCAGACGGACCGCCGCGGACCGATATCCTCCCTCCGTGGGCAGCGCCACATCTGACTGCACGTCACCCCCACGGGACTCTGGGTACTGGAGGGGTGTGTCACGGCACCAAAGACTACAGCCATACAAACTCCAGGGAGGCCCAAGGTCATGGTGATGACTACGTGCGTGTGTGTGTGTGTGTGTGTGTGTGTGTCTGTGCAAGTGTGTAAGTGTGACTGTGAGTGTGCGTATCTGTGTCTGTGTGTCTGCATGCAAGTGTGTGTGAGTGCGTGTCTGTGTGCGTGCATTTGTCTCAGTACCCAGAGAGTGAGACTGGTCGTCGTGTCTGCACAGTGTGGGGTGCTTCACTCCCTCCCAGTGTGCCTGTACATCTGATTACACAGGGATTACATGTGACTTTAACCGGCCAGAAATCCGAACAGCCTCACGATGATAATCCCTCCGGGCGGCAAAAACCCAGAGACCCACGCTACGCCCGCACACTGCGCCCTGCGGCACCTCTCTAAATCCACCACATATGGGGGAGCATCTTGACCCGACAGATCTGTGCGGATTAGAAAAATGTGCTGAACGCCCCCCCCCCATATCCACAGGCACTGCTGGAAAGTGCTGGCTCTAGCACTTATTAATATTACTGTGCCGTGGGGGGCTTTGTGTTGGCTCTGGCTCTCAGAGCAGAAACCCAGCTGGTTCATTCAAAGTTTAGATGTGACCTTCCCGGTGATTTTTCTCAATGCGCTCTCTCTCTGTTCTTTGTCTGTATCAGCTGTTCCTTACCCTGGGGTAGACCCCATTTACATAAATCACCCATAAATCCATTCTGTCATTTTAAAAAGAAGAAAAAAGGGTTTAAACAGGCACGACATGCCCATTAAAAGGCTTCCTTATCCCTGCCTATATTAGCCGCGTTGGAATCGGCAGGCTTCCCACAGAAAGGGCTGTCCTTTTGAGTTGTGCACATGTGGATAAGCGTGTTTTTGAGCCGAGTGTTGTCAGTGTCGTGTGGGAAGGGATGCACCGGGGTGGGTGGGTGCGTGGGGACTGCCGTTTGTCAGTTGAGGGAGAGGAGCCACGTGTCTCCTCCGCCCGCCTGTTCGCACGCAGACACCGCACTGCCGAGGAACACGCATCCGTCTTGTCTGTGTGTGTGTGAGCGTCTGTGAGTGTGTGCGCGTCTGTGTGTGCGTGTCTGTCTGCTTCTCTGCAGCTGTGAGGGGGAGTGCGCGGCGCGGCTGTGCTGCGGCAGGGAGGGGGGCGGAGAGATAGAGGCCCCGGCAAGATCTGACATGTGGAGCTATCTGGTTTTCGGATGGCGTGACGGAGGTGAGCACGCCCTGACCGGCTGGAGAGAGAGAGAGAGAGAGAGAGAGAGAGAGAGAGATAGAGAGAGAGAGAGCGATACAGGCTCATCCAGATGAGCACAGGGCTGTAAGTCATTGTCAGTGTCTGGACTGAAGACAGCCTCCCGTAGGAAGGAGCAGATAGAAAGATTACACACAGTAAGACTGCCGCACCCTTCCACAAACATTCAGCAGTATTGGCCAGTTTTCCTTTGGATCTTTTATTAAAGGACACAGAAGTGAACTGGCCTCTCCCATAAGACACCATTATAAAGTTCAGCCCAGCAGTCAGGCCCCGGTGCCATGCATAAGGCAAGATTTATTCTGAAGTTTGGGTGTGAAGGGTCGCTTCTTTGAGTTACCTTTTCTTGAGAGCCGTGTAGATGAATGAAGGCGTTGCCACGACTGCAGAAACCACGGTCCGGTCCCGTTAGGCGCTTAGGTGGCCCGGGTCCACGGTGGCTGACAGCCGTGCCCTTTGGTGCAGCAATGAAAGCAAAGTTCAGAGGCGGCCTGGAGCCAACCACCCGCTCCTCAGAGGCGGCCTGGAGCCAACCACCCGCTCCGCATCACCGTCCACCGTGACTAATGCTTTCATTAGCGGAGGGCCTTTGGCTAAGGTGCGCGCTACGGCGCTCTCCCACACGGCCCAGCGAGCCGCCGGCAGCCAAGGAGGGGGGCACGTCAGTGTGGACGTCATCCTGAGCACGGACTCGGACGACATCTCATCTTGGGACTGCTCCCCCGCCTCCCCGCTGCGCCGCCCACAAACGCAGTGGTTCCTGCCCGTCACGCGATGGTGCCTCGGCATGGGGGCCAGCCCCCACAGGCCCGGTCCTCTTTCAGCAGCGCTGCAGTCACACGCCATCACCCCCCCCCCTCCTCCCCCCCCCCCCCCTTTCTCCACCCCGGAGCGGCCTGCTGCATTCGGAATGTCGGAATGGCTCCTTATATGCTTTACACTGCATTAGTTAGGGAATGAGAATTCAGAAACCATCAGAATGGCCAATCCCCTAAATAGTGCACTATGAAGCGTATAGGGAGCCATTCTGAACACTAGCCTAGATTTATCCTGACAGAACGGACAGATTGAGTGTCAGAGGCCCACAGGCAGAGATCACTGGTATCGCTCTCTTGGGTCACTTTTTAGGCATGCAGCCCGCTAACGTTGAAAGCACAGAAAATGACAGACCTCCACAAAAAGATACGCTTTCACGGTACGGTCATTTCAAATTTGGGGGGGGGGGGGGAGAGGGGCCGTCCAGTCTCTACGTACACCAGCAGCCCTTACCCTCCCGATCAGAGCAGAGGGGGAGACGGGATCGCTCTCTGGACGCGCGCTCCTCCGTCAGGTTCCACAGCTTTTGGGAGAATCTCTCATTAACCCCCCCCCCCCCCCCCGTCGAACGGGACTCAGACCGAGCGAGCCGCCCCATCACGCTGCCAGCTGAACCCAGATGCCGCAAATTAGCATTTAAAACCACCTTTCAGAAAGAACATTAGGGCAGGGAAATTAGCTTAATGCGCGGCGGGGGCGCTGGGCGCGGAGATAAGGTTGATTTATGCGCCGCCGCTAATGTGATTCACAGCAGTCATTCTGACATCTCCGAGGGACAATCCCGCCAACACAGAGCCGCCATTTCCTCTATCGCTCGGGCCAACAGAGCCCCGTCGACAGGCTGACAGAACAGCGGTTACCAAACCACACGCGCAGGATCAGACACGGTCTCATCTGCGAATGTCGGCCATTTTGTGGCTGCGAGTCGACCGCGCACAAACACATTTCTGTTGGAGTGCAGAATTAGAGCAGATGTGTCCCTCTGCAGCGCCAGCTTCAAAGCGAGAGGGAGAACGAGCCCAGCCCGAGGCTACGACGAGCGAATCTCAGCCGCGGAGCCAACCGGCGGGGTGAAGCGCTCGCGTCCTGCAGGGATGCGTTCTGGCACCTCCACTCGTCCACGTCTGCCCAGGGTCCAGACCCTACACGAGGGCGGAGCCAAACCGCATCTGCTTCCAGAGCAGGCCCCGCCCTCAGGCCGGCATTTAGCCCGTATAGCCCGTATAGCGCTCCACGGACAGACACATCCCTCAGGTCGGCAGTGCACAACACGGAGCCGGGTCGCGGCAAGTATCGCTGATCTACAGTGAAAAAGAAGTGTGAGGAGCCCGGCGGAGGCGGCTGCTGGTCTGTGATTGTGGCGTTGGCAGTGAAACAGAGTGGTTTAGGCCCCCCTACGGGGACAGTGGTTAGGGCTTCACTCAGGAATGCGAGGGAGTAAAGACCCGAGACTGATTAAAAAACGCTCCACGGTAATCGCGCTCATCGGCGACGCCCACTCCAAACCCCACTCTACGCGACCTAATTGAAAACGCTCACCGTAAAATTGGATTTTTCTTAAACACCGATTAACGTAAGCCACGTAACATTTTCCCATCTATGGACAATTATAGCATAATATAATCAACTTGTGTAGATCACTGTGAAAGGGCAGGCTACTCAGACTCTTATTTTTCTTTATCCAAAGCGGCGTTGGAGGTCTCAAGTTTCCCCCGTCCCACACTAACATCAGTCCTCATGATTCTCCCTTCAACAGCCACCCAGCCCCTGGCAACTCGAAACATTCAGAACGCAGAACCAGGGAGCCCTTCTCCCAATGTGGACATGGTTTTATTCATCGTTATTATGCCACAGTCAGCCTACCTGTCTCCTAGCTTCCAAGTGGCACATGAAGCAGAGAGAACAGGGCTCACTGTGGCTATATGAGAGAGAACAGCACTCACTGTGGCTATATGAGAGAGAACAGGACTCACTGTGGCTATATGAGAGAGAACAGCACTCACTGTGGCTATATGAGAGAGAACAGGACTCACTGTGAGTATATAAGAGAGAACTGGGCTCACTGTGGCTATATGAGAGAGAACAGGACTCACTGTGGCTATATGAGAGAGAACAGGACTCACTGTGGCTATATGAGAGAGAACAGGACTCACTGTGGCTATATGAGAGAGAACAGGACTCACTGTGGCTATATGAGAGAGCACAGGACTCACTGTGGCTATATGAGAGAGAACAGCACTCACTGTGGCTATATGAGAGAGAACAGGACTCACTGTGGCTATATGAGAGAGAACAGCACTCACTGTGGCTATATGAGAGAGAACAGGACTCACTGTGGCTATATGAGAGAGAACAGGACTCACTGTGGCTATATGAGAGAGAACTGGGCTCACTGTGGCTATATGAGAGAGAACAGGACTCACTGTGGCTATATGAGAGAGAACAGCACTCACTGTGGCTATATGAGAGAGAAAAGGGCTCACTGTGGCTATATGAGAGAGAAAAGGGCTCACTGTGGCTATATGAGAGAGAACAGGACTCACTGTGGCTACATGAGAGAGAACAGGGCTCACTGTGGCTATATGAGAGAGAACAGCACTCACTGTGGCTATATGAGGGAGAACAGGACACACTGTGGCTATATGAGAGAGAACAGCACTCACTGTGGCTATATGAGAGAGAACAGGACTCACTGTGGCTATATGAGAGAGAACAGGACTCACTGTGGCTATATGAGAGAACAGGACTCACTGTGGCTATATGAGAGAGAACAGGACTCACTGTGGCTATATGAGAAAGAACAGGACTCACTGTGGCTATATGAGAGAGCACAGCACTCACTGTGGCTATATGAGAGAGAACAGGACTCACTGTGGCTATATGAGAGAACAGGACTCACTGTGGCTATATGAGAGAGAACAGGACTCACTGTGGCTACATGAGAGAGAACAGGACTCACTGTGGCTACATGAGAGAGAACAGGACTCACTGTGGCTATATGAGAGAGAACAGCGCTCACTGTGGCTATATGAGAGAGAACAGGACTCACTGTGGCTATATGAGAGAGAACAGCGCTCACTGTGGCTATATGAGAGAGAACAGGACTCACTGTGGCTATATGAGAGAGCACAGGACTCACTGTGGCTATATGAGAGAGCACAGGACTCACTGTGGCTATATGAGAGAGCACAGGACTCACTGTGGCTATATGAGAGAGAACAGGACTCACTGTGGCTATATGAGAGAGAACAGCACTCACTGTGGCTATATGAGAGAGAAAAGGGCTCACTGTGGCTATATGAGAGAGAAAAGGGCTCACTGTGGCTATATGAGAGAGAACAGGACTCACTGTGGCTACATGAGAGAGAACAGGGCTCACTGTGGCTATATGAGAGAGAACAGCACTCACTGTGGCTATATGAGGGAGAACAGGACACACTGTGGCTATATGAGAGAGAACAGCACTCACTGTGGCTATATGAGAGAGAACAGGACTCACAGTGGCTATATGAGAGAGAACAGGACTCACTGTGGCTATATGAGAGAACAGGACTCACTGTGGCTATATGAGAGAGAACAGGACTCACTGTGGCTATATGAGAGAGAACAGCGCTCACTGTGGCTATATGAGAGAGAACAGGACTCACTGTGGCTATATGAGAGAGCACAGGACTCACTGTGGCTATATGAGAGAGCACAGGACTCACTGTGGCTATATGAGAGAGCACAGGACTCACTGTGGCTATATGAGAGAGCACAGCACTCACTGTGGCTATATGAGAGAGAACAGGACTCACTGTGGCTATATGAGAGAACAGGACTCACTGTGGCTATATGAGAGAGAACAGGACTCACTGTGGCTACATGAGAGAGAACAGGACTCACTGTGGCTACATGAGAGAGAACAGGACTCACTGTGGCTATATGAGAGAGAACAGCGCTCACTGTGGCTATATGAGAGAGAACAGGACTCACTGTGGCTATATGAGAGAGAACAGCGCTCACTGTGGCTATATGAGAGAGAACAGGACTCACTGTGGCTATATGAGAGAGCACAGGACTCACTGTGGCTATATGAGAGAGCACAGGACTCACTGTGGCTATATGAGAGAGAACAGGACTCACTGTGGCTATATGAGAGAGAACAGGACTCACTGCGGATTGTCCTTATTTACTGCCCGTTTACCCAGCTTTTCTTGAGAGGGGGCCAGGAATAGGCTGCAGTACACCAGGGCACTAGCAGTTCATGAGGGAGAGCTAGGCTCAGACCAGGTATCTGTGTCTGTGCTCAAGCACAAATCATCAGTGCAATTTCTTTTGTCCAGTAAAGGGGGAAAAAAGATAATTTTAAGAGATTTTTTTACTTTTAATCCGTGCGTTTTGAATTACGGGTGCCGGTAATTATATTACCTCACGTTTTAAGCAACGTTTTCTAAAAACCAAAAGCTCTAGAGTGCCAGGGAAAATGTGTTATTTGGCCGCTGGTTAGGTCAGCTCCATCTCTCAGGACTGGGTTCCCATAGAAACGCAGTTACAAGCACTTGGTCTTCAATCTTAGCTGTCTGGGCCAAAGCTGATTAATGGAACCAATACAGCATTTCCACAGGCCTTGATTAAGTCTCACTCAGAGTTCACCTCTTCATCTCTACCCCGTAATGCATTTAATTCTAATTCATTTAATGCTAATAAGGCTTTGCTAAAGGAACACTTTACACAGACTACCAGGAGGTGCTACGGTAAAGGTTACCAAACACGCATATTCGTTAGCGCAGGGAAAAATCCTAAATCTAAAATCAGCAGGGAACCTACTAGCAGGTGTTTGCTTGTGAAGACAGGCCTCTTCACCTCCGCAGAGCACATTTTCTGCTTCAGATCTAAACATTGCATTTCAGGCCGCAGAGGGGAAAGATTGCACTGGTCCACAGTATTAGAGCAAACAGAAACAAATTCTCATACGAATGCTCTGAATCCAGCAGGAAGCCCAACAGATGAAACCAAAAAACAAACCAACACCACTCGTCAAGCGCACACTCGCACTCATACACACAATGAGTTCACACGCCACAGAAAAGCGTACACACGCCAACGCATACACGCAAACACGCGCACGCACGCACGCACACTCCATCCCTGCGTCTATATTCCCATTCACAGTGGCCTGCACTGTTGACGTAACCCTGCCTCTTGGCCAAACTCCTTCGTTTATATTTGCTATGACAAAATGCATTCCTGCCCTCTAAGACAATTTCCTCCCCTAGACTTCTCTCTTTCACTGGGGAGGCTCAATCAGAACAGAAAGTGTGAGTTTTGCAACACTCGGTTAGGGCTGTTTGAGGAAAATGAGGCTTCCTGTTTCAAGCCGTACTGGTCCCGGGGCTCTGTGATGTCACAGCTGGGGCCTGTTGCCAGGACGACTCTGCTCTGATCAGCAGCAGCACAGCTCTGGTTAAAGCAATGAGGGCCTTGCAACACTCACAGTGCGATGACCACAAAAACAGAGGCGTGGAGGACAGCATGCACCTCATACCACCCTAGATTCGCTTAATCAGACAAGAGTGGATATGTGAAATAATTTGCTAGTGAAGCGATACATTTCATTCTGTGTTTCAAATAATACAACAACCTGGACAGAGAGCTGAAAAACAGGTTTGAAAAACAGGAAAAATAACCCAGGAGTAGACAGTGCAGAGCACAGGCCTTCTCCCTGTTTGAAACTGTCAAGTTACAAACTGTATAGAAAAAAAGGGCATTTCCCAGCAGGAAGACAGCTTGTGCAATGCAGGGAGGAACAGACAGCTCCTGCACCTTACAGCAGACCCAGTGCTGCAGTCTGAATCAATACGCCCCCAAACAGCCAGCCCTGCAGCTATCAGAGTACAGCACAGGAGCACCCCAATCCTGAGTCCTCAGAGTGCTCTTTCATATATGAAACACAACAGCAGCTTTGCTTTTCACCCCGACTCACATAGACACACGCACACGCATTCAGAAACACACTCAAACTCAGGCACACACACACACACACACACACTCAAGCTCAGGCACACATACACACATGCACTCTCATAAAACACACACACACACACACACACACACACACACACACACACAAACTCTGGCACACATACATGAACATACTCAAAAATGCAGACACACACACACACACACTCAAACACACTTGACGTGGTACCAAGTCTTGCCACGAGTCAACCATCCCCCATTAAAACAGAGTACAGAAGCACAGTAAATATCAGTGCTAGGAACCTGCAGAATTGTCAGAAAACACAGAGAGCAAAGAGAGAAGTCCCCTCCGCAGTGTGGCGGACTCAGCGGGGGCCACAGGGTCAATCACACCTCACACAAACGCTCATTACTCCAGCTAATGGAAAAGTCAGCGGCTCCCGCCTGCACATTCCCAGCTGTTATTCTCCATGTGTGATTTAGTGGCTGCATTAACCCAGGATCCGGTGTGTTAAAAAGCTCATCTTTAATGGAAAGCAGAAAACTAATCGTGCTTGAAAACTGATCCTATCACATTATTGCTGTGATTCCCCATAAATTACCGGTCATTTATCAAGCACTCTTCAAACGCAAACACGTGTTAGCCAAGGCAGGTCAACGATCAACTCTTTTGATAGTGAAATATCAGCAAGGGTATAAATTTGATTAACTGAAAATGCATTCCACTCTGTGCCGAAATGTAAGGCAGGTTTAATTTAATATAGATTAGGCGATGGCATAAAGCATAAAGCCTTTAATCCTGGTGTGTTCAGTGTAATTACAGTGCCTGCACGAGGCTGGGGAACAGCAGTGGCTGGCTTTGATGTGCTCATGCTTTTAATTACCGGGTCCTGATTTACAATTTTGGCACGTACTCGTCGGGGTTAGAAATAGTCGGATTCTGGAAAAACGCGTGACGGAACGAGGAGGATTCGGAAATTCCGTGCACCAATTTCACCAGTCTGCCGGAGCAATGGTCCTAAAATAAAACGAGGCACAAAAATGTGCCACAGTGCTAATCCCCCCGGGATCAGCACAGATTGCCGAAGCGGAGGGAAGCCGCAAAACCACGGGCTCGGCCGTGAAGAGCCTCCGCCATCGCACAGAGGCTTGGGAATGTTTACGCCACAGTCTAATCAGCTTCCAGCAGAGAGCACGTCTCTCCACTCCAGCACACTGGCTATTGGACCTTTCCTATGCGTAAGATTGCTTTCCGCTTAACGTGTGGTGAAAAAAGACAATGGTTTTTCCCCTCCCAAATACCAAAGCCCCTTCATGCAAAGAGCCACATTACAGGCAACGGTAAGCCAGCGCGGCGTGAGCGTGGCGATCGCGTGGGGGGGATTCCTCAGTCACGCACCACGGCGGAAAGCTTAAAGACCAGAAACATTTCCCTCAGTACCCCTATAGGAAACCCTAAAGGGCACGCACGCACAATACGACAACTGGGGCTGATATCAGTAAGATGTCTGACCTGCCTTATCAGCCAGTGCCTGATCCCTCCATTTTACATTCCAGCGCAAATGCAAAATGCAACAAAGTTCCTGCGTTCATGGGAGAAGGAGCTGAGCACAGAGTGAACTAATGAGGGAAAAACATAATAAAAAAATAATAACATTTTTCCACTTGCTCGCTTTATTATGAAGCAGAGAGCAGGAGTCTGGAGAGTTATGTACAGTCTCTCTGTATAAATTCGCTTGCAGGTTTTGGCTGGTAAACAGGTCCATTAAAAATAAATGAGGTTCTCTGACTGGGCTGTTTTGAGCAGGACATTTTCATTTATTGTGCAGCTTCAGGGGCGCTTCTCCGGGGCATATATGCCGAGTCATCATCAGGCCATCGGCCAAAAGATACACCCCCCCAATATTATCATGCATCCCAGCGCTCCCTCTACCAAAGCTTAAAGGCCAAATCTCATTTCCCCCTATGCGGCCTTTACAGAGAAACAAGCACGGTATCGCTGAGAGGAATCTTTAATTAGGTTAGCCCGGATATAAGAATATATCAAGGCACCGGGAAGAAATGTATATAACTAGTGTGTAACTAGTGAGCACTGAGCTGGTTACTAGAGGAAAAAAGGCTTTTTCCCCCCCGAATTAGAAATGACAGCCACGATCTTTCAACCGACTCTCCTGGGTCTGAACACTTGAGTAATTATTATGCACTTAGCAGCTTTCTGGACCAGAGGGAGTCTCTTCTCAGTAGAGATTTGGGTGTAATATACAGAGCACATTAGGCAAATAAAGACCGTCATTCATTCTGTCATTCCACCAACTGCTTTTATTAAACTTTCATCCTTCAAAGCTTTCCAAAAACAATAGGGACAGATTACACACGAAACAAAATCTAATCATAACATTTGTCTTCTCGTGACTTTGTGTATAAGGCAGCATTACGCATAAACAATGGAGATCAAGCAGATGGAAATACCCAACACGGCAAGGGCTATATCACCCCACGTTATGAGCAACGATGCAATAACAACGGCCGGTTCCCTGAGCGCTCAGTCAGTGGAGCACAGGCTCGGGCCTAACAGGCTGGAAGTGGCAGGTCTGAGCCAGGGCCTGGCCTATAAGGTGTCCTTAGAGCAGTCCTGGAGAGCCAGTGCGACAGCTCTATAAACTACGCTGGTTCACTCCTGTTCTGGAGCACTAGGATACACTTGCAGTCTGAGGCTGTAGCTGGGGCTTGCACAAATGTCAAGAGCAAGATATGGTTGAGCTAATTAAATGATTACGAGCAGAAGTTGGCACAAAAGCTAAGCGTCCTTGGGCCACCAGTTGTTGTCAATAAGAGATACACTACTGCTCTGATCAGCACTAGCCTGTGTGTCTGAGGACAAGGGCTACTGCCCTAACTGACAAAGAACCCCGTAGTGCAGGTAGGGGCTGACAAACACAATGAGCATCCAGACCGGTTGGAAAGCCGTTAGAATTTTCTTCAACTCAACTATTGGGGATAATAAAACTTACTCTGAGGAAACTTTCAAACGTGGCCAAAGGCACCCACTTGCCTCTGCTAATATGCTAAAGCTTTGGATTTGTTCAAAACTCAGGCATCAACTCTCAAGCGACTAGTATTACTACAGGAAGTCTTAGTTTAACAAAAGCGCTGGGGTTTTTTTCGGCCTAGAATAATCACATATAGGGGGGCTCTGTGAAAACCTGTGACAGGGCCCATTTGTAGAGCATTAAAGCCCTGGATGTCAGTCATCCTCAGGCTTGAAAGGAAAGCTCCTCTGGTAGCAGTAGTCCTCTGCAAACAGTGCTCTCTCTCATTAGGCTCAACACCGCTTCTCACTGTCACTCAGAATGAGCAGATAAACGCAGAGCAGCGTTCATGACCCGGCTAGAACCCAGGCAGCCATTTCTATTCAGCCGGAAGCTTCTGCAGGGACAGGGAGCTGTGGGCTGTCGGGATATCGAGGGACAACTTCTGCACTAGTTCTAGTGAACCCCCCACTACTCAAAACTACACATCTCATCAGCATCATAATATGTCCACTGTTGCCTTCTCCTCGTTACCCAGAATATGTCTACAATATTTCTACAACCATTTCAGCACTGTCTGTGAATGCAATAAGCACTTTAATGCACGTGCATTAATAACAAGCATTTTAATGGCACTGGAAGCATGTCAATTAAGTTAATGAAACCGACAGACCCGGTGATGGATCTATTCAGCTTAAATAAGGAGATGAAAACAATGATGATAGCAAAGAACAACAGCTGTATTACTCAGCCTTGCAGTGTCACTGCCGAGGTAAAAAAAAAAGTGGACGCAATGTCAGTGTGATATTACTGTGACGTATACCTTCCTCATACCGTGACACAGTATCTCAGAGTCTAGTTTCAGTAGGTTGAACAGAGGGGCAGCTTGGTGGCTGACCCTGGTAAGTCACTGTTTTACTGCATGAAGGGACCCCGGTATGAAATCCACACCATGTCAGAGCCAGACTGTGGCCAGCAGCCACATGAGGCATCCTCCTCCAGCTCGTGTCTGTGTGAGCGCAGCCTGCGAACTGTGGCAGCAGTAGCCAACACTTCTTCAGTGCTTCAGAGGAGTGTTGTGCTCGTCTGTGGTGGAGCCTGCAGCAATGAGCACTGATAAATATGACCAGGCAGAAAAGGGCAAAAACTATTTTTAAAAACCAAAATGAAATTGGCAGACAAATAAGTATTTTCATTCACTTTAGCCTGAATAATTCTTGTATGTGCAAAAAAAAAAAAAAAAACGTGTCCGCTGTTGCATTTGTACAATAATGAGAAATTACAATCAGAAAATGGGGCAAGGGAATACATAAATAAGCAACACTGTTTTAACCTTCTCATGCATGTCCGGCTCATAGTTACCCGAGTCGCATACCATTTCCTCCCATTATGGGACAGAATTACTTGCAAACGGAAGATGAACTTTCTCAAACGGCAAAGCAGCTGTTTGGGAGGCGTACAATTCCAGTTCTTTCCAAAAGCCGATTTCAGATCCCAGAGCGGCAATCTGCACTGTATCTGTCATTAGAGAGAGAGGAACAAACACGCTGGACGTGCCTCGTGCCAAAGGAGGCAGGATGTTGTTGTTTTCTGACTGTAGAGCTCTCCAGAGCCAGCAGCCCCGGGGTTAATAGGCGCAATCTGGCGCTGGCGCAGCCGTGGGACAAACACAGCGTTGAGTCATACACTTCATACCCAAACATTTACATACGCCGCGCGCATCTCCTCCTAGGCGCGAGTCACGCACTCTTCAAATGCAGAGAAGGCTGAGGGGAGAAGGGCAAGCCAAGGGGCCTACGCTAGAAGAGAGAGGGGCACCGAGACCGTGAGCTGCTGGAGCCCCTCTCCGGGCACTGCCAGAAGGCCGTAACTCCCTGACATCAAGGCTCCGGGAAAACCTGCTTCCCGAATCGCTTCGCACCCGCTTCAACCTTGGGACGGCGCTGGCAGCGGACAAATAGGAAGTAAAGGCTGTGCACGCGAAGGACGGAGCTCTCGGCGGTACAGTCAAAACAGCGCGGATGACCTGGCCAGGAATGCGGCTGTGAGAGGCATCAGGGGTCCGGAGGGAAGGAAGGCCGGCCGCCCCCTGCGTGCGCCCTGGCCACAGCTCTCCAGTAGCAGGGCGCGGAAGGGCCCGCTCCTCAATCTGCCGCAGGCCGCTGCCGACTGCCCGCAAGCCTAAACAAAAGCCTGCGGTGTAGCGTACAGGAAAGGGAACCGGGGTTGCAGGGTTAGATTCCCAGGTGGGGCGCAGTCGTACCCTTGAGCAAGATGCTTACCTGAACGGTTTCAGTAAATGACCAGCAGTATAATGAATTGCATGTGAAGAATGTAAGCCGGTTTAAGTCGCTCTGGGTAAAATGAGTCTCCTAAACGCCAAAAAATGTAAAGAATCGAAGCACTGCTAGCCAGAGGACACAAGTTTGTGCCCCCGATTTTAACCACTGATCGAAGAAGCCTGATTGGTCCATCCTCTTTGCTACCGTCTGTGCTCTAGAGATGGCTCTAATCAAGCCAGGGCAAGTGCAGCAGCCTGTGTGTAGTGGCAGGTGTGGGTGGAGTTGTAACGTACGCCTCCCAGCCCTACGGAGCCCGCCGGAGGTAACTGGTGGGGAATGCGGTCTGCACCTGGAACACACAGTGCCTTCCGTTGCTAGGCTACAGGCAGCAGATCCAGGGCTCTCCAGCCCGCCGACAGGTCGAGCCGGGGCAGGCTGCTACAGGCTGCATTCCGTGCACTACCGTAGCCCGCTGCCTGACACCCTTACGCAGGGCCCAAAAATGCCCCCGTTGATTGTGAGGAGGGAGGACTGATTAAAAAAATAAATAAATGGCATTTTGCCCCCGAGCTCAGGCGGCGTCACGGTAACGCAGCGGCTCATTTCTCAGCCCGTGCGTAGATCCCAAAGTTCTGCACCGTCCCACAGGGCCCCATTTCTCATTCCTCGGTTCTATATATCATCCCCCGTCCCCCGTGGCTCGGCCCGCGGCAGAGAAAGACTGGCAGCGGCTTCATGAGGAGGCAGCCGAATCCCGGAGCTCCGGCAGCAGCCAGAACAAACAGAGAAGAGGGGAGTCAGCGGATCTCGGCAGCCCGAGGAGGGCCTCTCTCGCCTCAGCCGCTGTACCCGGGAGCAGAGCCAATCAGAGACGACACCTGTCCCCCGCTGCTCACCTCACAGCTCCACATGAGCAAATGACCCACAATGCCGTGCAGAGGGCCTACAGGGAGCTTCGATAAGATGCATCGTTTTTAAAATTCCAAAACACGACGGGATGTGTGGCGTGGTCCGTTGGGCGGCCGACTCTCAGTCGAGCAGTGTTCGAATCCCTCATCGGGGTTTCAATCGCTCTAACCCCGCCATGGCGCTTTAAGCACGGCGGTGCCGTCTCTATCCATGACCCTTTCCGCTTTCCCCGCCTGAATAAAGTAACAAACAAAAACCTCTCTCCTTTAACAAAAAAAAAAAAAAGTATTCATTAGTACAGTTCTAGTGTTGTTACTGAAACATTTTTTGGGTGTGGGTGTGAAGGCTCATTATGCTTTAGTCTTTTTTTTTTTTTCCTTCTTTTAATCAATCCAGGCCTGTTTATCTTGCATTTATTTTCACATTCGGTGCACTTAAAAACACTTTCAGCCGCGTTAGCTTTTTAATTGTAAACAATGCCAGTGCTGCCCCCATTCTTAAATGAAGTTGTTTATCGAAAGATTAATGCAAGAAAACGCCTACATTACAGAAACCGCCACTTATGCTTTATCAAAGGGTTGCGACGCCCAGATTACAGCACTTTGAAAGCAGGTTTGTTTTTCCACTCAAACAAGCGAAACCCAGAAGAGCACAGCACCCCGCCCCCCACACAATCTTTACCATCAATACAAATGGCACACAGACTTTTCCTCTGCCAATGTAAACTCAGAGAGTCTGGGCAGCTGTGTGTTCTGCTCAGGGAAATAGAAAACAAATGAACAGGGAAGAACTACCGACAGAACACTGAGCGGCTTTCAGAGGACGGCCGACTTGGCCGCAAACCAGGGTAAGAAATTAACAAATTCACCCACTGGCCATTTTCAAAATTTTACCAGCCACATTACACTTTACAATACAACACAACCTGGTTGGTTACCTGCCAAAGTGACTGCTAGAGTAATAATCGTACCATCCACAATCGCAACTTTACCAGCATTTGGCTGGTGGCGGGTGTTAATTCCGCACCCTCCTGCAAACACCGTAAATCCTCCCTTCACAATGGCCCTACATAGTGGGCAGAGGATAGGTGGAGCCCCTTGTCCATCACAGAGACCTGGGCAATGAGCTCAGGGCCCTGTCCTGGAGAGGAAGACAGGCTACCGACAGAGCCCCTCCCACCCTGAGCGACGGTAACACCGGCTTCCTGAACCCAATCAGCACTGCCCTGCTCACAACTGCACCCCGACTGCAGGGCGCACTGCTGCACCGAGACCCCCGGTACACACAATACCACAGAGTCCCGGTTTACGCAGGGCGCACCGCCACGATCCGCTCTGATTGATGGGAGCGGGGAGGTGATTATATCTCCGTGGGTCTGTCATTACTGCTCCCATACACCTCTGCAGCTGCATGGCCCGCTTTCATTTCCCTCTCAGGGCTCTTTTACAGCCGCATTACGGACAAAGCGCTCGATTCTCCCAGGCCTGCGAGTCTGGCAGCTCTGAGCCTGCAGCTGGGGCCAGGCTTCCATTCACCGTGCTCAGTGCTAAATCTCACAGGCCCGGCACGAGCTAACAGGGAGAGGAACACGAGCAGGTCTGTGTTAATGCCTCGCGCAGAGTCTTTTAAAGAATTCCTTCTTTAAAAGATGCTTTTCCAGAACATCCCAGTGAAAATGTACGGCAAATGAACATCGGGACTCTCTCCATAAGACTGCCTTGAACCTTGACTTCTTACTGTGGTTGTGCAGAGAATCACCGACGGGCTAAAATATGGTGAATACGGTTCAGTGTACAAATGTTTTAATGATGCGCAGAGGTCCTGCCAAAGACAGATCAATCACTCACACAGTGGTAATTCAAACAAAGAAAAATAAGATTGAAGGATCTTGGTAAAAGGTAGAGGATCTTGGAAAAGCTGCTGAATTCTTTTAACATGATCAAAACAGCCTTACGTAATGGCTTTATATAATGGCCTCTGTCTGACTTTCACTGAACTCCAACATATCTTGTATGAGTACACTTGATTTGTTGCCCCCACAAACCTTGCTCCCTTATTTGTCTTATGCGGTTACACATTCTAATGAGAGAAACAAAACAACCACCTTCTGGCTCTGAAGGCGATGTCCTTACAAAACACGTTTCTCTCCGTTGAGTCTTGTGCTGAAGCCAAAATAAATTCCGTAATGATCTAAAAGAATTCATGTGAAGGATTCCATTCTTCACCGGGTAACACAAAGCCACTGTAGGCCCGAATCCAAAACTGATTTTAAAATTCTCTCAGCACAACATATACTTCAGAGCCAGTCAATTAAACCAATCACGTCAACCCCCACCCCCTCAGATTACAACTAAAATGTCAACATTATTTTCTGGAGAATGCATGCAGCCACTTATTCAGGTGGATTCAGTTTTGCTGGATATTTATGATACAGAATGCAAAGGGCTGATGTATAACACTGTCTGGATCACCGGTGTCCTACCATGTGATCCGTGCTACCTCTGACCTCCGACCTTTCACGGCCTACTCGACATCAATCAAGAGATCCATAACAAGCCCTCAGAGGAGAGTGAGAACACCTCAGCGTCCGTCTCCATGGAGTCCTTAAGGCCTGGTGTCTGGGACTTACACTCAATCACTAGTCCGCCTTCGCCCGCAGAAAGCAATGCCGCGCCTTTACTTCTCATCTCTGCGGCTGCAAATCATCTCACCCACCGCCAATTGGCTTTCCTGGCCCTTTGTTGCTATTCTCGGGCTAGGTACACAAAAACAAGCCCTGAGATCAGGAAGTCCGCGTGTCCCCGGCGCTAATCATAAACACAATACAGAGGGACTGGTCGGGAGGCAAACGGCCAGACGGCTTTTACACTGAAATGCGACATAACAGCAACGTGCCGTTTTCTCTCTTCGCGTTCGCCACATTAAGCTCACGCTGTAGCCGACAGAGCCGTCCTGAACCAGGTCAAACAGGCCAACATATCACGCTTATATTACAGCCAAACACAAAAGGCAGAACCATTATCTCCACCTTTAACTAGGAATGCAAAATCAGTTGGGCAGGGGAAAAGGTCATCTTTTCTATTCCTAAGGGTACAGAGTAAACACTGGCCTATTGTGCGCTATGTGAAGCTGCAGATGACACACCTGCTGGCTGTCACCACATCCTCAATGACATCACCCTGGGTGCCAGAGTTGTGACACTGGGAGTCTGACACCCAATCACAGGAGAGCAGTCCCGAAATATGTGCATGCACGCACGCACGCATAATACATGTGCATTTTGAATAATTTACTATTTTGACTATTCTACGTTTATCAAGACCAAATGTCCAAATAGGAAATCCTTCCTCCACCGCCCCCAAAGCACAGCACAGCAACACCTGTTCTTTCTGCGTAAATAACAGCTCACTGAGGACATCTGCATTCATTCTCACGTTCAGGAGGAAAAACCATCAGGGACTTATCTTATTGTACATGGTCCTTCACTAATATTGATACGACAAGGAAAAATAAAACTAGATTTTTGACCCCATGGTGAAATATTCAAAAAGTCAAATGTTTGGTCTGATCTCTAACACGCACACACACACAATAGCTCTACGCTAACATTTTTTTTTCCAAGGAGCACATATGCTCCTAAGTTGAAAAGTTTAGGAGCACACTGATGCACCCAATTAGTAGATGTGCCCCTAAATTATTTTTCAAGTTAGCATGCATCATTTTTGAGGAGCAAATTGCTCCTAAAAAGGAAGCACTGTAGAGCCCTGCATAAGCCCACATTCATGCGCAAAGGCACACCTAACTGGGGTGCAAACATACAGCTGGTAGCCTGCAGTCAACCTCCCAATGAGCTCCCATTACAGCACACAAACGAGCCTATACAGAACAATGTGCTGCAGCGCATGTTAAGACATTAATCTCCTTAGCAAGATGTTTGTGATGTTTTCCACGGCAGCAGTTAAGGCGGAACACTGTCCGCATTGTCTCCGTCAAAACCGTCGAGAGATCAAAGGCGCAACCTATTGTAAGAGATAAAAACATCAGGAAATAAAAGGCATCGTCGAGCTCGTGTGCAGGACTGTCGGGTGTGCGACATTAAAGGACGTTCATCGGTGTAAAGCCTGGTCATTGTGGCTCACTGTGTCAATAGTTTCTCTGGATCGCCAAGCGAAACTGGCTCATTGGGACAGAACTAATCCGCCCAGTATCCACTACCAAAACCTGAGGTCACAGTTCCACTTGAGAAACATAGGTCCATTCATACCAGCTAGGCTATCATGTGAAAGTTGTAGCAGCATTCTTCAGAATGATTTCCATGTGAATAGAATGGCTACAGCTTTACCTGGAGAAGGCCTTTCCCAGTTGAAATGTTCTTGCACCATTAATCTCGTTGGGGAACATTTTCAGAGAACAGGGCCCCGTTTCACAAAGCAGGATTACCGAGTTAGCCGGATAACTGCACTGAAACAGGCCCCAGGCCTAATTAACTGCACTTTGTGAAACAGGCCCCAGGCCTAATTAAATCTACTCCGTGTCGAAGGTATGACCCGATAGAGCAGGGACGTGCTGGTGTGTGGCTCAGGTGTACAGAAGCAGAAGCCCGTAGCTGATCTAGCACTTCTCCGTGCCTCAGGCACAAATGTCTTCAGAGAGAGAGAAAACACACCGTGAGCACGTTTTCCTCTACAACGTTACAGCAACAACAGCTCCACTGCGGAACAGTCAGCTGAAATACTTAAACGATGCGCTGTGAATTCAAAGCATGAATTTGAATTCAACCAGAAATCAAATATGTGGACTCCATGCAGAGATACCAATATTGGGGAGACACCAAGCAGGGCTGAAAGCAAGCCCCCGGCTTTCCAAGCAAGACCGTTCTGTCCAGTGAGAAGACCAAATCGAACCAACGCACGCCAACATATACAAACAATTGCAGCTCAGCCTTTCACCCTTAGGACGAATACACACCAAGAACGATAACTACAACGACAACGATGTGAGCATCTACACTGATGAACGATAACGTTCGGAATTGTAGGTGACAGAAGGAGAAATAATTGCAAATGACATGACATTACAGATCACCATTCAAATCCTGCCACACTGACATGCTCCCCAAATCGCTTGCAGAGGACAACACGATATTTACTAAGGAAACAGTCAGCATCAGGCTGATGCATGTGGTCTATTGTCATTCAAACACAGTATTGTGCCCAACTCTACCGGTCAGTTCATAATACATTTGACGCATCTTTGTTCAACGTTCCCCAGACTGTTATTATGGAAGAGCGTGCACATCTTGGTCTAGAGACAAATTATACGGCAAGATGACGCCGTACAGCAGGTGCTGACAGGGTCAATCCTTAGAGTGAAACCTTCAAAACTGGCCCTAGATCTAATTACATCAACTCATTTCACTCCACAGACATCAGCCTTGTGACTTATGCACAGAATGAAAGTGGGAAAGGACTGCAGCCAGTGGCATGGCGTGGCAGTGTGTGCTGCAGGTCGTGACTGCCTGAGGAAGAGTTAAGACTGGGGGGGGGGGGGGTGCAGGAGATCAGGAGAAGACCCCGCCCATGTCATACAAGTCACACCCACAGACCCATGGAAAACCTGTGTGTCGGAGCATGTGCTGCGCTCTCACGGCAGAGTGCAGAGAATAGCCGATTACAGGATCACACCAGCAGAATTGTGCGTCACATTCAATGCCGCTGCCCAGTACAGCTGAGACAGAGGAAGATAGTGCTTGAGGTTGACGCTGCCAGAACTCCCCATCCACACATAAAAGTGCAGCTTAAAAGAATGCAGCAGGGTCTTAAACACTGCATCTGAATTGCTGCTTGTATTTTTTAATGTGCTCTGGCAGCTGAACAGTATTTAACTAACAAAAACAGTGGCTCTATCTTTTATTAACCTCAGCAATTTCAGTGCCCCTGGCAGGCACTTTTTCATTCTGGGGTGAACTTCTATCAGACATTATGTTGCCGGGCAAGCATGATTCGCCTGAGGGAAAAGGGGGATGAGGTAATGCAGCACAAGCTATGTCCAATGGCACACTTAAGTGCGATTCATTGAGGGAATAATATTCCGCTTGCATGACTTCAGATTCTAACACTAGGTCTGATACAAACTGTAAGTTACGTACACACGCACCACACCTCTCATTTCAAAACATCACACCACCAGAACGATCTGCCTACTGACCACAACTGAGAAAAGCCCTTACCTCAGCACCTTATTCCTTGTCATGTCATTTCACACAATGAACTCAGGTACACGTCTCTTTGTCACAACACAGAAGCCATTTAATCAATTAGCCTAATGGTATTGGGTTCACTGAAGACTCATTGCACAAGAGCTGACATCATAACGCATGGTGGCAACTACAACCTTATCTTGAGGAACACAGACACCAAAGCTAAAAACATGCGTTTAGCATGTTTATTCGGAATTATGCTAAATCAGCCGTTACTGGCATCTATTCGCCAGTCTACCCGTTTCGCTGGTCAAGAGCACTACCCACTAACCGTCATATTTAAACTAGAAGTTATTTTTGAAATAGTTAACGATGAAGTATTCTTTCAGCAGCATTGACTATGCTTTTCCCCATATGCCCTTCAAGAGATTGAGATAACAAGGAAACTTACATAAGGTTAACGTTACTCCTGGGATTGACATATCTGTCATATAGATGATTCATATATGATTCAGTGGCATGGTCGTGTGCAGTATACTATTATTTTAAACAAAAAAAATATTGAACTTAGGTAAACAAAGCAATACAGTATAATGCATGACATTAGCAAAGCGTTAACGTTATTATCTAGGCTAACGTTACATATTAAAAGCTATTTCAGAAACAAATCGTACATAAATACGTTAGCTAGTTCACCAATAATTGTTACGTTTGTGTAACACGTTCGATTGTAACGTTTACAGTAGGTAACGTTAAACACAGTAGAACAGTCGTCTAATATTAAGGATACGTTAGCCGCCTAAACTGCATGTCGAATAGCTAGTCATCTCAGTTTAAATAATGCTTAGCCATAATACTAATATTCATAATATTCTCCAGAGACTGACAGTTTTGTCATTATATTAACTATTAAGTTAACGTTAGCAAGCTAATGTTACAGATAAGTGACACAACCCGCTTTGCGGTTTCTCCAAAATTGCGTAGCAGAATAACACATCCTCAAACATTGATATCATTTCAAACTAAAATAAACAGAAATGCAAATCCTTTTTTTATTAAATTTAAGATCAGACCAGAGGCGGGATAAATTCCACCTGAGACTAGCGAACAAGCTAACGCTAACCATAACGTGTCTGTGAACTCACCGCATCTTTTTCATCGGTCCCGCTTCCCTGCTGATCCCAATTGCAGAATTTTCGTTTGATTTTATTTTCGGTCCTCTTCATTTTTCTATTTGCGGTTTAAACTAACGTTAGGTAATGTTATATCTAACGTTACTAAGGTCCTGTTGAAGAAAGCAGTCGGTCTACCCCGTTGGACTCGTTACTGGAAAAAATACTTAAGTGTAGCCAAAGCTAGCCAGCTAGCTAACTAGCAAATAAACTAACGTTAAAGTTGAATTGCATTGGTTTACAGCTAGCATAAGCTAACTCGTGATAACTTGTCCAATGCTTTGGTTCAGACAAATGCCATTATGAACTGATATTTGGCTATTCTAACTAACTAGCCAGCAACATCAAGCACGAATTTGGAAAAGGAACCAGCATTTGGAGATATTCCTTAATGAGGACGCATGCAATGTTATAGTGCTGTGTTTTTTTCTTCCATTTTCAACAGAAAATTATTGCCAGTAGCGAACGTTAAACGTATCAATTTCTTCAATTTCCTAGCTAGTGTTCCGATTAGCCAACTAGCTAAATCAAGTTTCAGATCATTTTAAACGCTTGAACGTTTGCGAACTTCACAACTTAGCTTGCGCAAAATACGGCGTTTAGCTAGCTAACGTTCGCACTACTGCTGAAAGATGAACATCAGTATGACTACATGACATAGCTACATGATCGCAAGCCACCAAGTTGATACAGTCTATGGTTGATACTAACTAGCCATCGTTTCTGGTCTAACCATTAGTTAGCTAGCATAACTAGCTCCAGTACGTTTAGTCCGTGTATTTCTTTCCTTTAGCTATGTCATATTCAGACTGCCTCTTCTCCCAGCTGTAATCGATATGGATCGAACAAAAAAGCGTCACCGGGAAGCAAAAGAAGGATTTCCTGCAGAAAATGCTGCGCTTCTCAATACAGAAGGCACGTTTCATTTAACGTTATTCAGGCATCCCGCAAAGTGCGCCTTCGTTCTAGCCGCTAAACCCGTTGGCTAATGCTAAATTTGACTGCAAGCTAACTCACTGTCATAGTGTCATTGTCACATCATGTCATTTCTCTTGGCAGGTGTCCTCAAAATGTGCGAAACTCGCATAGTAACTAACGTTAGCGAAGCACAGCACTGAATTCTGTCTTGAAGATAAACTATTTGTCACATCCATGTACAACCTCTAGCATTGACTGTTTAGACTTCCAGCTGAGTTTAGACTTTCCGACTGCGTTTGTTAGTAAGGGTAAACTGACCAACTTCCCGGATCTCTGGATTTCTTATTAAGGCGGCGGCCATATTGTTGTACGACATATAGCGGCGCGTTTGCGATAGGGTCATTTCAGAAAATTAACATCTGATTTAGGGTTACTTTATTTAAGTGGAAATGGATTCACAGTCAGCTGTTTAGGCTACTTTAGGCACAATTCATCCAGAGTGTCACTCAATTGCATTGCACTTTCTCCCTTTATCGTGAGAGCAGGCATATCGCCCTACGCCTTGCTGTATGTCGCTATATGTAGCGTGGCAAATTTGCCAAGTGAAAATATAATGCATCTTCTGTCTCTCTGCTGCCATCTCGTGGTTGCCCATTTGGAGGGGGAAAAAACCGTGCATACGAAAGATTTCCATTCAATCAGGGAACAGTTTCATGTCTTTTGTCTGTGCAGCAGGACTTAAATCATGGAATTACTTTTATTCAATCTAATTGTCTTTTGGCAATGGGTTTTCTTTTTCCTTGGGGAATCAAGTGGTTTGACTATGGTTTAATGTCTTGATAGGCTACATGATTCCTCAGACCGAGAGACATACTGTAGCTCAGAAGAAAGAATGATGCCAAAATATGACAAGAGCTATTGTACTGTAGTCCTTATTAATTACATCAATATTATTATATGTTATCTGGATCAGCCACGTAGTATAACACATAACAGCCACAGCCATTGTAAAATACAAACAGTACTCTCTCTATCTCTCTCTCTCGCTCTCTCTCTCTCTCTCTCTCTCAATTCAATTCATATGAGCTTTATTGGCATGACCACACATCAGCATAGTGTTGCCAAAGCAATTGCTAACATAAATAACAATAGAATCAAAAACTATGTGAACAATAATAATGTAAACAATGGGGTGCTTCGACCCTCAGTAATGGAGGTGGGGGGCTCTTAAACAAATAAAAATAATGGTAATAAACAGCAATAACAATTTAACAATTAAATAAAATAACAATGTACTCTATTTACAATTAAGGGCTATTCTCCCTGTCTTAGGGACAATGTAGTGGTGGAGTTGCCTTTTCATTGTCCCTCAGGCTATGGTACACTGCTACATACTGTGCAGCCAGTGGTGCTGTGGGTCCCTCCCCCCGTATGACTGATAGTGTTTTTGTGTCAGTCATTTCTTTGAATTGAGGGAGAGGCATTTCAAATATTTTTAAGTATTTTTCTTTCAATTCTGTATATTTTTCACAATGTAGGAGAAAGTGCATCTCTGTTTCCACCTCACCAGTCTCGCAGTGACCACATAGCCTTTCATCCTTTGGCAACAATGACTGTTTATAACGGCCTTTCTCAATGGCCAGGCTGTAGTCACTGAGCCTGTACTTGGTGAGGATCTGCCTCTGCTTTGCATCTCTGACGGTGAAGAGATACTCAGCCAATGTGTAATCACGTTTTAGGGTCCGATAGCAATCAAGTTTACTTTGAGTTTTGGTTGTATGGTCCCAAGATTCCAAATAGGATTTTTTGGTTTGCTTCATGATTTGGTTTATTCTGATTTGTGGTGGATTACTAGCAGAGCTGGTCTGAGCCCGTTTTAAATTAGAATGTGTTATTTGGTTAGTAAGCTTCAAGACCAGTTGGCTTAGGGGACTCTTCTGGGTTTAGCTCTTGGGCTTTTAATGCTTTAAATTGTAGCGAGTCTTCGGGACTTCATTTTAGGTGCATCCAGAATTTGAGTGCTCTTTTTTGGATATTTTATATCAATGGGAACCGGCCTAATTCTGCCCTACATGCATTGTTTGGAGTTTTTCTTTGAACTTGTAAAATGTTTCTGCAGAATTCTGCATGTAGGGTTTCTGTTGGATGCGTGTCCCATTTAGTGTAGTTGTGCTCACTGAGTGGACCCCAAATCTCACTTCCATAGAGTGCTATGGGCTGTATAATACTGTCAAAAAGTTTGGACCAGATTGTAATTGGTATAATAATTTTGTAAAACCTTCTTTTCATTGCATAAAGTGCTCTACGAGCTTCTTCTTTTAATGCATTCACCGCCATGCTAAAGCTCCCTGATGCACTGATTTTCAGACCAAGGTAGGTATAATTTAGGGTGTGTTCTAGCACAGTACTGCCTAAAGTAAAGTGGTATCTACATTCCTGACATCTGGCATTTTTTTGGAAGATCATTATTTTAGTCTTCTTTAAGTTGACTGCCAGGGCCCAGGTCAGGCAGTACTCTTGTAACAGAGCCAGGTTCTGCTGTAGCCCTTGTTCTGAGGGAGACAGCAGAACCAGGTCATCTGCATAGAGAAGAAATTTTACTTTTGTGTCATGTAATGTGAGGCCGGGGGCTGCAGACTGTTCCAACTGCACTGCTAACTCATTAATGTAGATATTGAACAATGTTGGACTCAGACTGCAGCCCTGTCTCACACTACGACCCTGTTTGAAATCCTTTTGTTGCCAATTCTCATTGCGCACTTATTTTCTGTGTACATGCAGATATCATACTTTACCCCCTACACCACTTTGAAGAAGTTTGTAATACAATCATTCATGCCAAATGGAATCAAATGCTTTTTTGAAATCAATGAAGCAGGCAGCAGATTTGTCCATTTTTAGTTTGGTGGACATGTTTATTGATCAGGGTGTGTACGGTGTAATGATTGGTAGTGCGATGATCTGGAAGAAAACCAATTTGATTCTTACTCAGGACACTGTGCTCGTTAAGGAAGGTCATTATTCTGTTGTTAAGGATACTGTAGAATACCTTCACCAGGTTACTGCTTACACAGATGCCTCTGTGATTATTGGGGTCCAATTTATCAAAATATTTATAGATTGGGGATATAAGCCCTTGGTTCCAGGTGTCAGGAAAGTAGCCGGAACTGAGTACTAGGTTGAATAATTCCAATATGTCTCTCTCTCTCTGGTGTAAATATTAATTGAATGTGCAACTGGGAAGGGTTCAACTTGAATTTTCAATCACTTCTACTGAAGCAAGAGGACAAAGTCTGCATTCATGTTGATTTTGTCAGAACATAAGGGGCCAGCTCTCCAGGACCATTTCAGAATCGAGGGCAAAAAGCAGGTTATCCTCCTCAAATCCAGTCTATCCAGGTGAGTTGTAACCTCTGAATGTTCTTTATGAACAAATACAACTGAGTTGATTAACTTTTTTTAGTATTTAGTATTTATCTGAACTAAATACAGTTTTTAATCAAATTAATCAAAATTGTATTCAGAAATGATACATACAATTATGCTGGGGGATACTTCTTTGTACACATTCCTTTTTACTTGATGAAATACTGAAATAGGCATTTTGAAAACCTCCAGGTTATTTTCAGATGCAATTTCTTGGCTTTTTGTTTCACATAAAGGTTCAAGGCAGATAGTGGTGAAATATATATGTACAAAGCATAAATAAAACATGTTAGAAAGATCATAATTAAGAATGGAATCCATTGATTTCTTCTTCTTTTTTTTTGGGTAAAAATGTGTGCATGTGATTCAAACCACATCAGTCCCTCACAGACATGATTCCTTTCTTTCTTTCTTTCTGTTTGTCTATCTGTGCAGTTCTGCCTTTGTGATTCAGTAGTGAGTCACATGCGAGTTTACGTGGCATTGGTGGGGGCATTGCTCCTACTGGATGTAGCATTTAGCCTTGAGGAAGGCTGTCTAGCAGGGAGGGGTCAAAAAAGTTTCCCTAGCCCAGAGACAACAATGAAAGAATGTCTTTTGTACTCCAATGGTGAGTGTACTTTCAGTGTATTGCTCTAATTCCAACAAAACATAAATGAAACATTGATACAAATTTTATTTATTGGGTTTAAGCGACAAGTGCTGTACATACATACACCATCATATTTTTTGTAGAGGTGGACAATCCAGGTTCAGAATGTAATAGTCCCCCCAGTATTTTGTTCCATTCACCTGGATTTGCTAATTAGCACAGTTCTTCAATCAGGAGGTAGAACTAATTAGTGAAATCAGCTGGCTGAGTTCATGGGTGGAGGAAATACACGACAGGACTTTCACTTTCTAACCCTTGGACTTTCCACTGCCAGATTATCTTGATTACAAAAATGCTTATTCAAAATATTAAAAAAACAATTTATAACACATTATTGTACTTGCCTACTTATATGTTACTTTTGATGCTCATTATATTGTTTTTCTCTCTTACTAAGTGTCATCAAGTATAATACATTTTTGTAAAATAATGAGTTAAATGTTTAAATTATAAAACCAATTATTTAGGTGACAATACATTATGATGTCTCTACTTGTATAAAAAGATTGAAATACCACAATGAATGAATATGTATGAAATTGTAAAATGTAAAGCTAACATTCTCTCAAAGCATCCTGCTGCTTTGCTAACTTCACCGAAGAGCTTGTCTCCCCTGTGACAAAAGTGGAACACACAAAATGGGATATCTGTCAGCAACTTAGTGACAGGTAAGTGTCAAAGACATGTGTCTAAATTGAGAAGTTCCACTGCATTCCAGCTTGAAGCATTTTTACATTTTTAGTGTGCTATTCATTTCAAACAGTTCAGAAGGTAATGGTAATAAAAGTCTTGAGTGCCAATCAATATGTTACGCAAGTGTATGCTTAGGAAATACCAAGTAGGCCTCAAGCAGATGGCCATTAATTGAGTGATTTATAAATTAATGCTAATGTGCATCCAGCAAAGGTTTTCCCGGAGTCTAATTTGTTTCACAGACGAAACCCAACTGCCTCCTATTCCCATGGATTAACCCCTGTCTAAAAGCTTGCCTTCAAAGATTAGGGCTCGTTGCTTTATCCCGCAGTGCTTTTCTTGCTAAGGGACCATGAGTGTAATATTTCTGGGTCTTGTATTTCAGGTGTGAGACATATATGAAAAGAGTTGAGTGCTTCTACCAGTGCTCCCCACAAGCATTTCACTGGATGAACCCCGACTACACTGCTGGCTTCCTGCATGTCCCACTCTGTGTCAGCTTCTGTGACAGTTGGTAAATATATTCCTATTCTCCACTGGCATGAATATTGCTGACCAACAGAATATTTTATGCCATAAGTACACCATTAAAATCAATGGACTAAAGTTAATAAATCACTGAAAGTGGCACGGCCCCCAGAGGCATATCCATCTAAAGTACAATATTCAGTGCCATGTTGCACCCGACCGTCAGGATAATTTCCCGTGGGAAATATTTTTGGCTGCAGGCATATTGGTGGACCACAGACATGCTAGTGTGCCCCCTCCAGAATCAACAAAAGATGTTCTCGGGATGGGATAGTCAAACAATTGCAACTGGGCATTCCAAATTGGGGAATAAAGAATGGGTGCAAAGAATGGGCGCAAAATTAGTTATTATAAATATTAGGGGGTGTCTCGGTGGCGTGGCCAAGGATAATTTTCACACTGTCTTTCTACTTCCCTTGTGCCATTAGGTTTGATGCATGCAAGGACGACCTGACCTGTGCTAAAAGCTGGCTCACTGACTTCAAATGGGAAAATGACAGCAACCACTGTCAACATGACTGTGTTACATTTAGCAAAGTATGCCATTATTTTCCATGAAACCCTCAGTATAAATGCCTGAAGAATATATTAGAAACCCCAATCATACTGATTTTCTGAAATCAATATAATAACAGTAATCACATTACTATAAGACGATAGCTAAATGGGGCAACTGATCAAAGGAGCTATACAAGGGTGACAAGGCTTGATGCAAAATATACGTTACAAGTGCAGAACTTGTCAACATCATGTCTGGAAATCCCACTTATTTTTCTTTTTTCAACTCATTGGTCTAGATGTACACCAATGGGACTGACTTGTGCCAGTCCATGTGGGGTTCATCCTTTTTGGCAAGCTCTTCAGAGGGCCACTGTTTGCAGATAGATGACCAAGATGACATGGTCCTGCCCCACATCCTGTGCCCAAGTTCCAGGTCCAGGAGCACTACATCCAGCCAGGAGAAGCCCTGCCATCAGTCATCACTGAGTTTGGATGAGATTTCCCCTGACCAGGAGAACTGGGATAGCGTGTTTGTCACCAGCCTCTATGCTATTGCTCGCGAGCTAGCTACATGGACTCAGTATGTAGTGAACTTAGCTAGCTAACATAGTTTTGCTTAGCACACCAAGCTAGGACAGGGGGGAGTCAGGAGCTGCTTACCTCAGACACAAACTACCACACCGAAAAACACTACCTGATCTCCATAGCAGTCATTACATCCCTGCTGATTTCCCCTTCATATGTTACAATTGGTACCATCTTCAGCTGACAGGTGTCAAGGACAGGTACACATAACATTTAATAAAGATTTACTTAAATGATTCTCATCATCAATGTTTCGCTTTCTGGCTATTTATATTTATTTGGTTGTACTCCCAGAGAATGTGTCAGATTTTTTTTTGATCATTTACATACCTGAAACTAATTCTTGAGAAAACTTTTGCACATGTGAAAGCCTACAGGCAAAACTGTCTAATTACATTCTGCTGTAATTTAAAATCCCCCTGTGAGTTTGTTAAAGAGTAGGGGTTAACCCCTCTGTTAACCGGCTGTATGTCTGGTCATCCAACCCTTTGCTTTCCCTGTCACGAGGGAGGCTCACGTGTTGTGTGGGCCCAAATCCCTTGTGAAAATGCACTATACTGCAATATATTTTAAATATATTGTGAATATCATTTTGATATATTTACAATATACTGCAGTATATTCTTTTTCCCATAAGGGAACGCAGAGATGAATGCAGAGAGACACAATGTAGTGCAAAAACAAAGACTTTACTGGTATATGTGAAAACCAAAACAAAAAACAGGAGGGAACACAAAATGCCAAAACAATAAACAGGGCCAACACAAGTAACACTGGAGACTAGTGAATAAGCACAGGAAGAACAACTAGTGCATAAACTACAAGATCAAAGTACAAAGACCACACAAATGCATGAGGGCAAAGACAGATCTATATACATGGGGAAACAGGTGGAAACAATGAGGAAGACGTGCAGACTGGGGCTGAGTACTAATACAATAATTAATCCTAATTAACACACAGAAACAAAACAGGCACACATGGAGTGGGAAATGGCGGCCTCTGGTGGAACTGTGACATTCCCACTGCACCTTGATTCTGCAGGTTGTCAGTGCAAATAAGAACTGGATTCTCATTCAGCCTGCCTGGTTAAATAAATGTTAGTAAATCGATTACAGTTCATGTTAAATAGAAAAAGACGGTGTTAACTGTCTTGAGAGAATGGGCCTTATTTTGCAGAAATCAAATGTGGAAAAACTATTAAAAAGCATGCCATATGCTGTTCAATCATATCAACCTCTTGGTATTTCAGCCTACAGATGGCACTGCAGATCATGCTGGGAGCCAGCCACCAAGGATAACCAGTCTCCCAAAAATAAAGATGTGCAGCCTGCTGCAGCAACCTAGAAGAACAGTGGAAATGTGTTCCTATTTTATAGATAGTTTAATTCAGTTGTACTGCATTTGTGACACAGAAAGTAACAGATGATTGTGTATGTATATTGTATGCTAATGAACAGTTTCTCTTTTGAAGAAAGATACACCTCATTGAACATTCATATTTTAATCGTGAGGAACAGCATGTCACATCAGGTGATCCGATGTTTCTTTCTGTTTTTATGCCCCTATGAAATTACGTCCTACAGCAGATCAGAGAGGGTAACTAAAATTTTAACACTAAACATAAAACTCACCTGTTTCATTTGGCTTTTAGATCATTTTAACTGTTGCATTGTTTAATCACTAGCCCTTATCTGTTTGGCCATTGTATTTTTATATATTCTTTTATCTAGCCCTTCTTTTTATTTACATTACATTACAGCCATATAGCAGACCCTCTCATCCAGACTGACTTATACAGCTTTTGTGTTTTTTAAATAATATCCATTTATACAGCTGGATAGTTACAAGCTCTGTTCTTTAACTATTATATTGCACTTCCACTCTTTTACATGTATTGTTTGTTTTTTAAAGCTTTCTATTTGTTTGATGGATTAAATGTGTTCTTCTGCATGCACTTAGGCTACTGTATGAAGGCTGCATTCTAAATTATCATTATTATTACTACTACTACTACTATGCATGTAGATATGTACAAAAGTACAGTTTTAATTGTTTTATGTATGACGGGAGATGAGGCTTAGGCATGTTACCACTTCTGTGTGGACGATAAATTCATATTCAATGCTATTCTATGACTAAAAGACAGTGTGACGCCATATATAGCTTTCAACAAACTAGTGTGGTTCAGCAATCTAATCTAATGGCAAGCCCAACATTATTGAATCTTAAAGTCCAACTGCATGTGCAACCACTGAATTACTCAGACAAAAACAATTAATTTCATAGTAACTTGTGCAGACCTTCAGATAACTATGTTGTGAGTCAATATGTGCAAGTTATCAGTGTTAGTACTATTACTGTTGACCTTGTTGATTACTGTATGAATGAATGATGGCAGCAACTACAGCATGAAAAGAGAAAATGGCACTGTAGCACTCTGCTTCAGTGTGATTTGTGATTATTGTGTTGTGATACAGAGTTCTGTTAACAGAGAGATACCACCTCCAGTGTGAGATGTACCTGATCATCTTGGTGATACAGGGGACGCTGTCAAAATATAAATTAAATCCCACTGACTGGCATAGTGGGAGACAGTATATACATTTCTAAAATATAATAAAAGGTGTAACTCACAAGGTTATTAATTTAAGAACAGGGATAGGAGTTATATTTTATAATGATGAGAACAAGCCATTCGGGCCATCTAGGCTTGCCATTTATTTACAAACTAGACAGTATTCAGCTTTGCATCAAACCTGAGGTGCGTTCAAATTCAGCGAACAGAGCCGAACGTGCATGGCAAACATGTTTTCTTTGAACGGATAAATTTGAACAGCTTTTTAAGAACGTTCCAAATTGTTTGCCTTATCTGTATCTTCAATTGAAATCTCCATGGGAACACATTTCCCTCTGTCCAGCGTTCCATTTTTGTTCGCCGAAAACTACCTTTTCAGACCGTTTGCTTATGTTTGCAAATGTTTGCGGCGAACACAAAGCTAACGGAAAAAAGTTTGCAAACGTTCGCCTTGTTCGCTGAATTTGAACGCACCTCTGAACTTGAACATCACAGGTCTCTGTCTCTAGTGCAAGACCTGGCAAGCGGTTCCGTGCATTGACCCTTGGCTCCATATTTGCTGGTGTTGTTTCAGCCAATCTCTTGATCATTTCAAAGTTATTTAAAATACGTGTTTAAGACAGTGTTCACACACTGACTGTGGCTGGCAGCCACGTAGGGTAAATGTACAATTGGCTCGAGCGTCGTCCAGGGATGGAAGGGTTTCAGTCAGCCAGGATGACAGTGTCGCTTCACACACCAGCGACCCCTGCTGGTCTACTTGTCAAAGGGCGAGCTCACTTTCTGGGGTTTTTGCTGATATTCAAATGTTTTCAATTGGCACAGACAGTTTGTATATGCAATGAAGGATATTTTATATACTTACAGAGGTTTCTGACAACCAGTCGACTTTACAATGGCTGGTATTGGGAGCATTCAGGGGTTAATGATCTAAAGTAAGAAAATACACTTCAAGTAACTCCAAAAAGCAGCTTGTGTAGAGACATCGTGTTTCCAGAACCCCCCCACCAGATATTTATCCTTTTAGACTAGCATGTGCTTGGCTTGATAAACCAGTGGGGGTTCCTGAAGTTCAATGAGCCACTGTCATCCAGACCAACTGAAACTCTCACATCCTTGGTTCTGACCATATGCGTAGGTTTTTGGGAAGACAGGGAAACATGTCACCACCAATATTTCCATATGATTTGGTTCCTAGACTAGCTAGTATGCTTGAGAGACTTGAAGTTTGATCACACAAGACTAGTGGTCCAACAGTGTGTCTCCCCCAAAGTTGAAATGAAACCTACGCCTATGGTTCTGACAAATAGACTTACTCCTCAGGATGATCTATCCACCCTGTGCATATGCCGATAAGTGCTGTTTTTCCACATTGCTGTTAATCACAATTAAGCCTACCCATAATTCTGTGGTACTGTGCCACAAAATATTTTGAAAACTGTCGGAAAATGTGTGAAATGTCTGAAATGTTATCTAGGTTTATTCTTTAACTGTGCAATTTTGCATTACTATGTTGCAGGGGATATCTAGCTCACAATAAAATAAACAAATAAATAAATAAATTCACATTAAAAAGCCATTTTAGCTTCAAAATTCCCATGCTTATTTCTTTTGAAAACTAAACCATTGTTTTTGTGTTTTTGGGTCAGATACACAAACAATACAGCAAAGTGATACTGGGCTCTTGTACACTACAACCAAGTGGCACACACTGATCTGGTAGCACAGACTACTCTGACAATTGGAGTTACTGGGTAGAACACAATTGAAAACATATGTCTAGGCCAATTGAAAACATACATTAAAAACAACAGAAAAGTTACTGGACTGTCAATTACAGTTGGAGCAAACATCAGAATAGAAGAGAGCCTCTGGACTGAGTTTTGGAAGCCCTGAACTAAAGCATATTCACAATTTAAAGACAGAATGGGAAGGTCCGCACCACATTAGAATAAAGGTATTTCTCCTCTTTGCAAAGGACAAAATAATTGACTGGCTATAATCATTAACCATTAATGCATGTTTTAAGTAGTGTATTTGTAGTTCACTAAAGTAGCACTATACATTATATACTTTCTCTTGATGAACGACTTGGGCTGAGTTTTATATAATATTTTATATATGACTATGTATTATAGGAAAAGAACAGTGGATGTTGTTATCAAATACTAGCGACACCAATGCGGATAAATTACAACACGTGACACTTGCGGTTGTTGTGACGCCTCAATCTTGCTCTGCGATCGATTAGCGGGTCTGGAAACAGTAGTCAGGAACTAGGCAGATTGACTGGAGAGTCGCAGCGAACGCGGTCTCAAAACCCAAACAAATAATATCTTTAAGTAGAGCTGAACAATCGAAGGACTTTTGACACCATAAGAAGAGAAACATGTGATGTGTGCATTCGCATATCGGATTGTATTTAAATTAATCAAATATAGTCTTCGCTCAGCCGATCACAGAGGTATGTGGGCATCGAGATACTTCGCTAGCTATCTAACCTAGCTATCGAAGTGCAGACAGTAGGGTTGGTAGCCATTTTGGAACTGTAGAGCTAGCTAGGTGGCTATGTTGTTCAATCGTAAGCTAGCAAGCTAACGTTGCTGTTGAGGTCTGTTTACTTCGAAATAACATTTTGTTCGAGATTTCCTTTCACATCTGCAGTTAGTAATAGTTATGATACTGAATGGCAATTTTCAGAAATTATATTGCATGGAGAACAATGTTATTTAGCTATTTCAAGGGGTGGCTAGCCAGCTAGCTAACTGGTGTTTATGTTTTTGTGCCACAAACATTGAATGGCCGATGTAGACCTGTCACTTAAATTGATAATATCAGTTGGCTAACTTTTATTTGATCGATTAACGTTATTAATTTGCATTTAGAAGTAACTAATGACTACTAGGTTTTAACGTTAGCTATCTATTTGTCTAAGGTTAGCTCCTTAGCTAATTAGCCAGCTTGCGAGCTTTCGTAATTTGTCGACTGCAAATGTTAGATAACGTTTTAACATTCGCTAGCTAGCGCTTGTTAGCTAACGTTAGCTAGCTAGTAACGACCACGAAGTGTAATTAACGCTATCTTAGTAATAGCAGTGAGATCATTCGCTTGCTATTTTACCAACTTACTAACGTTATACTAGCAAGGTAAGTCATAAAGCGACAGTCTACCTAAGAACGATGGTCAGCACTGTAAGATCGTGACGTTAGTCCCATTGATTCAACACTTGTATTAGAACAGAGGCAGATAACGTTAGCCAACAGATAATGCTAACATAACTGTTACAGGCTAGCTCCCGAACCGAACCATGGTTAGTTTAATGGGTGACCCAGCGCTATTTCTAACGTAGTAACTTGGCCCCACTGTAAAACACATTCCTTTACTGTGCCTCGCGACACTAACCAGCAAACTAACGTTAGTTAATAATGTTAACATTAGTGGAATTAAATCTCACTTTGCAGTCTGGTTAAAAAAATAACAGGCTGAAAATGAGCAGGCTAAATTGGCTAGCTAGTTGTGACATGTTTGTGACCTATTCAAAGTGTAAGTTAAGTAACGTTAATTAGTACAAAATTTGCGTAACGCTAGCTAATTAAATGAAATTGAGCGCCACATGTAGAACCGTAACGGGCACGTTAGCTAATGCAGAGCTAATGCAGACCCTACCCTTATGGAAATGTAATATACTGCAGTTTATTTGAAATATATTGTTAAGATAATTTTGATATATTTACAATGTACTGCAGTGTATTCTTTTTTCCATAAGGGATAACCATCTATATCTACAATTAGATAAGTTTAAGTTAGTTATCTTTTTCGCGCGTTAAGGCATAGATCAAACTAGACGTACTTGGGGCACTTGCTCCCAGACTGTTGGACCACTGCATAGTAGATCCATGCACCACATGCTGCCCAGTTTCCACATGGTTCTTGGAGCAGGATTAACTTTAGTACTAGTACTAAAAGGGTGCAGCGTGGGACAAGCAACCAGCCAAATCAGTAGGCAACTCGAGAAACTTGCTTTATTGACATGACAGTTTGACACATGAGATCTGGAACGAAGATTACAATGGTATCCGATATTCTGAAATTGAAGACGATTGTACTAGCATACGAGTAGTTGAACTGAAGTTCACTATTTGGCTTTGTTTACTGGGTCACTGAAACCGTTTGTGTGAAGCTAATACAAACTGTTCCCCAGTGTTTTGTATAACATAATTACTGCAGCATTAGTTATGATAGTTGAAGTAAGGATTTATTCGTTGGCTGCTACTTTCATCCAGTGACACAAAGCCCTAAAGTTTTAGTCTTTTGCTTCTATTGCCGAACTGCTTAATCAAATTTTGAATCTGTAATATTGCTTTTAATCTCAAAACTCTGTTACTTTACTGAAGTAGTAGTCTCAGTTTAAGCATCATACTTCCTCTTCTCTTTTTGAAAGAGCCCAAGTGGGGAATTTGGCATATACTCAGACACTAAAATATAGAGGTTTTCACAAATGAAAGCATTGTTTGTATACCAGAATACTCCACTGGAGTGACAAATGACCTCAGAACAGTAATTAGGGTGAACGCTAAGTGTTTGTGTAGATGGACAAATTTACACTCTCTCCTTCCCCCAATTTTCAATTAAGTTTATTTTGTGTTTACAGGTTGTTAACCTGTACATGGATTGTAATGTATTTTGAAATATCAAAATAATTTTGTTGTTGCTTGTCAAAACTGATCTGGATGCATCTTATAATTCACATCCATGTGCATTTAGTGAAATATATTGTCCTGGCCTATTGTCTTTCCTTACTATAGTAACATCCATTTTAAGACTTGTTATGGCTGATTGTTTTGCTTGGCTGTATATGCCTTTTAGTATGCTGTAAGGCCCAGTGTTCTGGAATTCTGTTTAAACATGACTTTGCTTTACTGCCTGCTACCAGCAGTTCATTGCATGCGATTTTTTTTAGTAAATGCAAGGTTACAATCAATTTGCTCATAAGATGGATAACATCTAGCAAAACCTTTACCCTACCTGACACAAACGGGGCCCATTTTAGTTCAAAACAAGTAAAGATTAATATTGAACATAGTAAATGTAAGTGGAATGGGGCAGATCTGTAAATGCTAAAATGGTGAACTCTCATAATTGTTCCAATGAATGCAAATGAACATATTGAATTTTATGTGACACTTCATAGAATGGTGGCTTTTGAGAAGTGGAATGGTACATTTGCTGAAGAGAATACTTGTGAACTATTATTTCATAAAATAACACAATGAAAAAAAGCATAAATGTTATTCTGTAACTTTTTCTTTTTCCTGCAGCACATTTTTTGTGAACTGCATATTAATGTAAAAAGGGCGTGATACAGAAATACATTGGTTTACATATGAAATAAAATTAATATGTGTCTTTTCCTTTCAATATTGTGATTATAGCCAATAAACAGCATGTCCTTGAAAGCAGCAGTTATTTGTGGGTGATTGAGTGAAATTTGTTGAAGACGGGTAACAGCTGACCCACCTGTTATTTTTTTGTGATAAGGACAGTC
The DNA here is from genome assembly GCA_029718625.1 of Synaphobranchus kaupii. Classification (NCBI taxonomy): domain Eukaryota; kingdom Metazoa; phylum Chordata; class Actinopteri; order Anguilliformes; family Synaphobranchidae; genus Synaphobranchus; species Synaphobranchus kaupii. The sequence goes on along the minus strand of CM056377.1, from coordinate 101,039,398 downwards.
AATACTGTTAATCCTTGGTATTTCACACTCATGTAGAATACCATTTAGGGATGTATAGGCAAGTAGTTGTTTCTACATGGGACCACTGACCTTTTGAAATATTTACAGCATTTCTGGATTTTTGGTAATTTTTTCTGAGTTTCCTAACCATTTGGAGAATTTAGGGTTTTTCCTTTAGTTCACAAGCTGGGAAATTTAGATCAGTGTGTTCTTTTAACATAGACAGGTTACAGACCTTTAAGAATTTACCAGCTAAAAAGGTTTTTTGTTTTTTTTAACAATAGGTTACATGTTGTGAAACACCACAAAGTGTATTAGCACAAAGAACAACACAATTGTTTCTGCAAATCTTTAAATACCAGGTTGCAGTCTGCATCTGGGTTTTTTTTAAATTGTGTTCTGATTCTGAATGTAAATCTAGGCCAATATCAATGACCGATGTTTGTCTGGCCATGTTAGCTGATGCCTCCCTGCGACCCTGTTTCCATATTCATAAGTAGACGAGCACAGCTGGGAACTTATGAAAGAAAAATATAACATATTTCATCTTTAAAATGATATTTCAGCTTGCTTCCTTTATTATTAAGCAGAGTCTCTGTAAAGCTTTCCTTGTGAGTTTGGCTGGTAAAAAAAAAAAAGAATTAAAATAAGTATGAGTATGATTAGGCTGCTTTTTGAACTACATGGCCTCTCTAGCACGTGTATGTTGCATCGTATCAGCCGTAATTTTAGCATTTGGCCGATACAAGTATGTTAATTTTAAGATACTATTGGTCTTTACCAATATGGCCTGGATATTATCGTGTGTCTTTAACTGTAATTATTGCAGGATTACTCTATATTCTGAAGCAACAAGCAAAAGCCTTTAAATTTCAACATGGCTGTTCTGATTTAAATCTTGGGATGCTTTGTTAAATTGCTCATTATGGATAGAATTTTTATGTCCTTTTTTCCCCTCTGTTTTTAGAGAATTAATCTGTGGAAGCAAGGAAGACAACTTTGGAGAGAATACCACCAGACGAGAAAAGATACCGTTATTTCTGTTCTGTGTAACGTGAAGTGTTTCATAGAACTCGCCTTGAAAGCAGCCAACACCGAGGACAAGACATGTTTGCTATATGCTACATTTAAGCCAGGGCTTTGACTAAGAAAAGGATTTCTGTGCTTTGTAAATCTCATACATTTTCTGATTTACTGAAAGCTTCATATGTTTAACAAAGGGGTGGCATGTGTGTTATAGGGCTTTCGACACCCTGCATGTAGTCTCTTTTTTTGAAGTTTGGAACTGTCTGAATAAGACAAATTGTGCAATAGAGGACACTGAACTATTGCGCTGTGTTGGTGTTTCAGCTAGCTTTCAGGGTTTGAATGGGATATAGTGCAGATACTTTAAAAAAAAGAAAATTGTTTCACGTGTAGCATGTGTTGATTTGGAAGTCAGACCCCAGTCAGACCCCAACAGGTGTTTTAAAATACCAGATTTCAGTGGCTGTCAGACGAAACAACATGCTAAGTTCATAACAATAAGTACCTTCAGGTGTTGTGATGTGACTTAAACTAGTTCCCCATTTTCACCCTGCTGTAACTCCTCCGCTGTTTTAATGAGGTGAACGTCAGTTTTCGCCCGTTTCTGAACAACAGCCTTGTAGTTACTGTCCCGTTTTTTTTTGTGTGCATGTGTGTGGGCAGGATTAAAATGAGCTGGTAGGGGAGGATTTGGAGTGTCGAAGCTGGCACCTCGTGCTGCTTAGAGTTCTAGGAGAAGAGCCAGGCAACTCTTCTACAGAGCAGTGGACACTATCCGACAGAAAGGGTTTGTTGCCCAGGGGCATTTCAGACGACTATATTGCAGACTTCCACCAGGTTGCTCTGTTAGTGAGAGGAGAGCTGATCAGGAGAGACTCCTGTGCATCACATACACAAATATATGTTCTGAATCTCTGAATCCCTCCTGGGAAGTCATTCAGGCAACACTTATACACCATACGACCAGGATCGCCGTCATCAAACCAGATCGTTCTGCGCTTCCCACGCCCACCCAGCAGAAGATCCTCCACATGTGAAAAGAGGCTGCTGATCAGTGCCGAGATCTCCCGCTGCCCCGCCCGCCCCCCACGTACCGCATCATCCTGGAACACTTGAACTGGCCTCTCGCAGGGGGCTGTTGTCCTGGGGCCTCGGCGTGTTTATGTTGCAGACCCTAGCTTAGGATAGCTTTGGATAGAGACAAGCATCGAGCCCTGATACTGGGAGAGGGAGCCACTGGACTTCAGAGCTCACAACTCTGGGTAAGGAAGCACCTCCTTGTTCCCATCGTGACAAGCTGTCAGGGAAAGGTTTTTCCTTACCTTCCTTTTGGTGAGAGAAATTACATTTGAATCCAGTATGCTGTGGTAGTCTACAATTTGTAGTCTGTCAGTTTTTCCGCTTCCCCCTCCAACGAAAACGAGTTGACCATGAACCTTTCAAAGAGCCTTCCCCCGGTGGAACATGGCTGCAAGATATCCAGCTATATGTCACACAGGTTCACAGCCACGGCTACTGCAGAAGTGGCTCATTTTTGTCCCTTTCAAAACTAGCCCTTTGCCCTTGTAGTATCCCACATCCTGCATCTGAAAACAGTAATTAAGTTCCTTGAATGGTTCAGAGTAGGTCTGTACTTGGCTTGCTGCTCTGAATTTCTCTGCTCTTTAAGTATAGTGTCATCTTTCTTCTGTGCCCTGTCAGATCCTGGCCATGAGGTTTGATGCCTCAATCCACTGACTGGAGACACTGGACCTAAATGGCGCAGCATGACTTTGTCCCTGCCTGGCTTAACTTCTCAACGCCTCAACCCGCCAAGGTGAGCCACTGAGATGAAAGGAGTTGAGCTGAAGCACTCCTGGGACTCGGCTCGTTAGGTGGTACAGCCCAGAAGGCTTGGCAAGCAGCAGATATTTGTTTTCTAGAAATGTCTGTGACTTTCATATTTCACGTAACTGAGAGATGTTAAGAACACCAACATAAATGAGGGATTCCATTCGAACCATTTGAGGAATTCATTTATTTTGCTAATCCCATATTTCTTTTCTACTAATTTGGAATGGCTAATCATATTTTCGGCCTGTTTCATCACAGCATTGTCCTCGGTCAGTTCTCCGGAGCTAGCCGTACGTCCTTTGAAGTGTGTGCTGCTAGCCGTCACTTCTCTTTGTTTCTGTGCTCCTCCAGCTTAGCTACACAGGAGGTCTACACTCTGCTTAGCTACACAGTCATTGTGCTGGAGGTCTACACTCTGCTTAGCTACACAGTCATTGTGCTGGAGGTCTACACTCTGCTTAGCTACACAGTCATTGTGCTGGAGGTCTACACTCTGCTTAGCTACACAGTCATTGTGCTGGAGGTCTACACTGCTTAGCTACACAGTCATTGTGCTGGAGGTCTACACTCTGCTTAGCTACACAGTCATTGTGCTGGAGGTCTACACTCTGCTTAGCTACACAGTCATTGTGCTGGAGGTCTACACTCTGCTTAGCTACACAGTCATTGTGCTGGAGGTCTACACTGCTTAGCTACACAGTCATTGTGCTGGAGGTCTACACTGCTTAGCTACACAGTCATTGTGCTGGAGGTCTACACTCTGCATAAGCGGCGCAGGGTGATTCAGTCAGAGGAGTCCATCTCTCGTAATGTGGCGGGGGCCCTTTCTCCCCCGCAATTTAGACTTTAGTGCTTTAGCTGAACTCCCCACCAGGGAAACCAGAAACGGCGTTGTTTTAAATGCGAGTACTTCTAACCGTATACCAACACTGTCACTGTATCTTGTGCTTAAAGTAGAAATGAGAAAGTCATGGAATGCTCATGAAGTTAAAGATGTCCGTAAGGCTCCCATGTAGCTAATCACCAAGAGGCACTTGTTCTTAGTACAGTGATGAGCCCTGTGTTCTGGATCCAATCCTGACTAGCGCTGAGTCTGACTGTGGCTGGGAGCCCTGTATTTGGCTCCTGGCAATACGCAATCGGCCATAGTGTCACATAGGGATGGGAGGTTTAGTGGCTGGGTACACCCTGCCTCATCGTTCAGTCAGGGCTCCTATTGTTGTTTGGGTGTCTGCAGTCTGCCTCTGGTTCAATGACTGCGCAAGCTCTGCTGGTGGCACTGCTGTTGTGATGCAGAGCAAGAAACTGCTCCATGTGATTCAGTGGCTGAATAGGGAGGTGTTCATACACCTGGAGCAGCTTATGTATAACCGTTTACCATGGACTCCCTGCTGTCTTTTCTTTTGGGGGGAAAAAGTTTAAAATTATTTCTTTAAACATTATGGGGCAAACTAAAAAATGTTTTCTAAATTCTTATAGTTTAAACTTGCAAATGGAGCACAGTAAACACCCCTACCCTCATCAGCAGCCCCTGTTTATATCTCAGCCCTTGTTTAGCTAGTTGTATAAGTGGGCACTGACACCTGTGATGTGAGTTTAGAGTGGTGGCTGACTTTGAATGAATACGTTTATCTTTTTAAGTGTACTGCAGTCTGCTTTACAACAGTGCTGTCAGCCACAAATAGCCCCTGTGCAGATAGCTCTAATTTATCAGATATCAGGACTGTGAGACAGATTATAACATAAGACTAGGCTGTTGTGCATTTTCAAAGACTTAGGGATATCTGTTTTTTCAGAATTTGTCATTTGTATTTATTAATTGCAGGGACAGCAGAGATTAATGGTTTGTCCTCAGGTGTCCTGTGCCTTGATTGACAGTCAGAGCTCGGGAATAATTCCGTTCTGACAACAAATGAGATGCCATGGTTTTTGTGGTTTGTTGAGTTGTATTGTAGTGACTGGAAAGCACTTTGGCTCAACTCCTGTTGTTTTAAATGTGCTATATAAATAAAAAGTACTTGTGCGGAGGTTTGAAAATGCAGTCGGGCTGACGGCAACAGGCCTGTCCTGAGCTAGTGAAGTGTGCTGTCCCTGAGACTCCTGCCTCCCCCTCTCAGTCTCCTGCAGCAAGCTTCGAGAGACATGGAGAGCACTTACCCCCGCGGAGACAGCAAGCCAAGCGTGAACCGCCGACGTCACAATTCCTCCGATGGCTTCTTCAACAACGACCCGCTCCGAGCCCCAACAGGTGAGGGGCCTCGCCTCCTCCTCCTCCTCCTCGTCCTCTGTGACTGAGTAACGGTGACACACAGGCCACACGTCCTGGGCTCTGCTTCTCCTTACTAATGTAGATGTGGGAACATGGCACATATGGGTTGTCCTCTCAGGAGTTTTGTGGTCTAAACTTACAAGCCTCTTTGCACGTCTAACCACCGAATTGAACGGAAATAAAATTCCCTCATTAGCCCGTTTGCCTTCAAATGAACTGTGGTCAGTTTTCTAGACGCAAGAGCTCATATCACATTTTTGTCGCCTGTTTATAAGCTGTTATGTGAAAATGCCTTTTTGGTTGTTCATGGCTGAGTGTTTTATTTAAGGGAGGCGGGACCCAGGGTGTTTGTTTTGATGCGGAGGGTTGATTGATGATTTTGGCTGGCCTCCAGGCGACGGGTGGGCGCAGCCATTGCTCCTGCGGCACGACTCTGTGGACTCGGGCGTGTCGAAGGGCAGCCTCAGCGGCTCGGGCTGGAAGGAGGCGTCCACCTGGCACGGTGCTCCATGGGGTCAGGAAGGCTCGGGGTCCCACCATCACCACCACGGACGCCACCAGAAACGCGGCGGAGGGGGACAGGGACAGGGACCGGCAAGGGGCGCACCGGCAGCGAAACGGAAACTTCCACTCCCGTAAGGGCGCCCCCTATCAGGACAAGTTCTCCGACGAGGAACGCAAGGAGGACAAACTGAAGTTTGTGGAAGAGGACTTTGTGAGTAAACCCCCTCTAGTCGGCTTTTTGCTGCGAAATTAAACTACACCCAAGAACTGAAACGACACCAAAGAACACACTCCTACTGTGCACCAGAAATAACCTACACCAGAAAGCGTAATCCAACTCTCTGTGACTGGTTGTACCTAATTACAATCTGCGGCTATGAGTCCTTAACCATAGGATGAGAGACTGGAATTACTGCTTTTAACCCTGTGCTATGAAAAACTGGTTTGGGTTTTGAATTCACTGCCTAATGAGCATCACTGCTCATTCTTAGCACAGTGTTTTTAGTACTATTTATTCTGTGGTCATTGAGGTTTGTATTTGTTGATTAAAAAATGTATTTATTTAATTAATTAATTTTTGGACAGCCCTCCCTTAACCCAGAAGCGAATGGAAAGGCAGTGAGCCAGGGGCGTGCTGTGGGGGCCCCTTCAGGAGTGTGGGGTGAGCTGCTCTCAAAGCATTCAATTTTGACAAAATGGTGTTTCTTGATTTCCGTGTCCCATGCGTAATACCAACGGGGATGCCTTTCTCAACAGAGAATCCCCCCAGTGCCAAGCAGGCAATGTCTAAGATGCTGGTCATTAAGAAGGTTTCAAAAGAAGACCCCTGCGCAGCTTTCTCTGCCGGCTTCGCCACTACAGGTCCCCTCCCTGCCAACGGCACCAAAGTCCCCATCACTGGACCCAGTGTTTACAAAAATCTGGTGCCCAAGCCAGCCACAGCCCCCACTAAGGTAGGAGTCAAGGTTGTAACCACACCTCAGGTGCCCCCTGCTTGGCCAATCGGAGATAAGCTGCATTAAGAGCCACAGGACCTGCACACTATGGGCTAGCCTGCCATTTGTAGTCTGATTTGTAGTTGATTTACTAAGACCTTTAGCCTATGCAAAAAACCCTTTAGCACACACAAAACCAATAACATGGCCAATGATTGGTCATGGTATTTGTTTTGCACCAATCATTGGTTGTGTTATTAGTTTTGCGTGTGCTAAAAGGTTTTGCACACGCTGAAGGTCTTAGTAAATCAGGCCCTATGACGTTAGTCATTAGTCACCATAATGTCATTTTGACATGTTTAGAAACTGTTCTGCTCTTAGTTTTTTTTTTTTTTTTTGTAATTTTCAGTAATTTTAATTACTGGACTTTAATTTGTAATTAAAGTCCAATAATTTTCTTGTGGTCCTGTTTTTTGTGGCCTCCTGGTGGTATTGTGTTTTCAAAGAGCTTTGTGCGCCTCCCCACAGTCTGGTCCATGGAAACCCAGTGGAAGGGAAACAAAATCTGGTTTCCATTTCTCAGGCCGGGACTCGGCCTTCACCAGCCCCGTCTCTGTGACCAAACCTTTGACTCCCGTCAGCACCACGCCCCACGCTGCCCCCCAGGGAGGTGAGGCCACTGCCTGCTGTTGCAGAGCTGCAGAGATTAGCCCGGTGGCTCCTGCTCCTTTCCTCCACAGCAAAATGAAAGCAGTGCTAGGGAAGCATTAATAACTTCTCATTAATGAGATAAGCCCCCAGGGTTCTAATATACACCTAACAAACTGCTTCTAGAATAGAAACGGTCTCGGTTAGTTGCTGTGCAGTTACTGTGCTGTTTAAGGTAAAAAGGTTTACCGCCTTCGTCAGCGTGCATAAACAACAAGGACAGGTATAGGGCTTATATAACATGACGTGAGTCAATCAACTCGAACGTTCAGTCAATCAATCAATCAATCAATCAAACACTACATAAATGTTTGTAAGATATAATAACACATTGTATAGAACATCATATCTGCGTGTCAGTATTGTTGCAGAATAGCAAACCTTGAAAAACACAAAAAACAAATATAATGTGAACACAGATCCAAGCAATTTGAAATTTTGTTTCATTTTATGTCTGTTTTAATTTAGATATTTGATTGGTTCACTTTTAACGAACACATGGAATAATACGACTATAAACACACTTGTAGCCGGAACCACACAATGTATGGCATGTTGTATTTTTACGAATGGTTTCCTACATAGAATCTATAAACCACATCATTGTGAAAAAAAAGTGTTTGCATTTCACTCATTCAATGGATTTCACAAAGTGGGACAATCTTTCAAAAGAGTAGTGTGTTTTGTTTTGAAAAACAATTGGTAAACAGTCACCGTCTTAAAGAAAACACGACAGGGAATGAGAGTCATTAAGCCCTCTTGGGGAGACCGTGGATAGATGGTGTATCCACCAGGCCTCCCTTTGAAGGAGCAATTTATCTCTATCGCCGCCCCTGCGTGGACATTTAACATGTTCAATACCCATAAACATTGGAAGAAGTACGGAAAATAAAACGACAAACTCTTCTCATTCCTAAACCTCGATATACCACTGTTCCTCCTATCACTTGTGTCTCCTCCTATAGCCCAATCTCTAGAGATGTCAAAAACTCTGTCAACCGGCATTGGCATATTTTAAGTAGTGACCCTAATATTGGCGACACTTTTGCTCCACGTCCCAGATTCACCTATAAAAGGTCGAACAATTTAAGGGACGACTAGGTCAAGGCGGACATTTCAAAAAGTCCGACTCACTTCCTTTCCAATGTTCCCCAAGGTAATTTCCCTTGCCATAATTGTATCAGTTGCAACGCCATGATTAAAGGTGACACTTTCTACCATCCCCACTCAGGGGCCAAATTAAAAGTAAGAAGAACCATTACATTACTAATTCTGTGTTTACATTCTGAAATGTCTATGTGGTCTTTTTTTATCTGGGAAAATGCAAGAGAGAGCTTCGTTTAAGAATATGTGAACATAAAAGCACAATTCGGAATAATGACGAGAAATCACCTGTTGCCCGACATTTCAATGCCTTCAAACACGAATTAAGTTCCTTGCGGTTTATAGGCATTGAACATGTTAAAAGTCCGCGCAGGGTAGAGATAAATTGCTCCTTCAAAGGGAGGCCTGGTGGATACACCATCTATCCACGGTCTCCCCTAGAGGGCTTAATGACTCTCATTCCCTGTCGTGTTTTCTTTAAGACGGTGACTGTTTACCAATTGTTTTTCAAAACAAAACACACTACTCTTTTGAAAGATTGTCCCACTTTGTGAAATCCATTGAATGAGTGAAATGCAGACACTTTTTTTTCACAATAATGTGGTTTATAGATTCTTATGTAGGAAACCATTCTTAAAAATACAACATGCCATACGTTGTGTGGTTCCGGCTACAAGTGTGTTTATAGTCGTATTATTCCATGTGTTCGTTAAATGTGAACCAATCAAATATCTAAATTAAAACAGACATAAAATGAAACGAAATTTCAAATTGCTTTGATCTGTGTTCACATTATATTTGTTTTTTGTGTTTTTCAAGGTTTGCTATTCTGCAACAATACTGACACGCAGATATGATGTTCTATACATTGTGTTATTATATCTTACAAACATTTATGTAGTGTTTGATTGATTGATTGATTGACTGAACGTTCGAGTTGATTGACTCACGTCATGTTATATAAGCCCTATACCTGTCCTTGTTGTTTATGCACGCTGACGAAGGCGGTAAGCCCAAACACGTCCGTGCCCAAATAAAACAAAAGACTGAGTTGCTGTCCTTCTCTCTTTTTACCTTATATACTCTACTAAGGATTCAGCACTGGCAAAACGGTTGTTAGACAAAGTTGAGCATGTTTTTACCATTTCTCATTAATTCACTGCTGTTTAAGACATGCCCCCTACCTACCACCAGTGTCCAATTTAAGCACGAATTTCCAGAACCTTAGGCGGTTGTAGGTCCTTCTCAAAGATGTCCTTTAACTGGGGTCATCTCCACCTCCACAGCCTCCCTCCAGCACCACCCCGCCCATTGACGTCACGCCTCCTCGCCTCAAACTGATGCGCCGCAGCACAGACCGCAAGAGTGAGTTCCTGCGGGCCCTGAAGGACGAGAGGAACGGCGAGGAGACCACACGCCACAGCCCTGGCACCCCAGGAGAGGGAGAGGTGAGGAGGTCTCCCGTGAGCCCAGTGCGCTGGACATTGAGAGGCGTAGTATATTTTAGACTGACGTTTGCCCCCCCCCCCCCCCCCCCTTCCAGGGTGACGGGAGTACCCCAGAGCCAAAGGAGTACAGCGAGGGGCTCTGCCACGAGAACGGCATCTCTCACTCCCTCAGCGACTCGGACACAGAACATCTGTCCGGCTCTTTGGAGGCCGAACACAGGTGAGCGAGGGCATACTGTGAGCGAGAGCATACTTTGGCTTAGCACGCACTGGTCTTTGGCTTAGCACGCACTGGTCTTTGGCTTAGCACGCACTGGTCTTTGGCTTAGCACGCACTGGTCTTTGGCTTAGCACGCACTGGTCTTTGGCTTAGCACACACTGCTTTTTGGCTTAGCACACACTGGTCTTTGGCTTAGCGCGCACTGGTCTTTGGCTGAGCACACACTGATCTTTGGCTTAGCGCGCACTGGTCTTTGGCTGAGCACACACTGATCTTTGGCTAAGCACGAAAACGTGTGATATGCTCAGAATCAATAAGAATTAACCTAATTTTACAACACACTTTGAATTTGGAATAAGACTCCAGCAACTTCCAGATGTAGTTCCACAGGTATGAGAAAGAAACATGCTCTCTTTGGGACGTCTATTCTTGTCAGGTTACTGAAGGCCATGGGCTGGCAGGAATATCCAGAGAATGATGACAACTTCCTGCCCCTGACAGAGGATGAGCTGAAAGAATTTCAAGTGAAAACTGAGCAGGTAAGGGGAAATGTTGTTTCTTCTGCTACAAGAAATGCTGAAGACTGAGTTAATATTGAAATTTAAATACTTCTAGTGTTTTCTAGTCTTCGGCATGCAAACCGAAATTGTTGTGTAATCGGTAGGCTCTGCTAATGGGAAGACAATAACACTTCTTCCAGTGAAAACTTGTGTGTGTCTGTGTACATAAAGGATGAGGCAGTACTGTTTTGACGGCACCCCATCCGTGTGTGTTCTAGCTGAAGAAGAATGGATTAGGGAGGAATGGGGTGCTGCTGAAGCCCCGGGGTGTGGCTCTGCAGTTCACCCACTGGAGAAGCACTGTGGACACGGGCCTGGACGAGGCCTCAGAGTCAGAGACCAGCAGCAGTAGCCAGACCTCCGACGACGATGATACCTGATGTGGCTTTAACAGAGTTCTCCTTTTCTTTCCTGGTTTTTTTTTTTTTTTGTTCTTTTTAAGTGCTCGTTTGTTTCCATGCACAAGGGAAAACGATCATATCCCAGAGAGACTTCATTCTGGCTTGTGTAACATTTCTTTTTTGTTTTTGTTCCCCTTTTCCCTTTCGATCCTTAGTGGTCCCTGTTTTCCCCGTTTCCTGGAACTAAATAATCCTCAAAAGAGCAATGCGCATTCAGTTTAACTGAAGAAACTGACTAACCCGTGACGGTAATAATGACATTAATATGAGTGAATATCACTTCAGTTCCTTACAAACTAAAGCGTTTTATTAAAAAAATGGCTTTGAATTTTTATTTTTTTGAAAAACAATTCTTAGCGGTAGTACTGAGATCAAACAATCGTTACGAATAATTGATATTAATGTTGCTCAAAGCCCCTCATGAGGAAATAATTTTAGCTTGTCACTGCTGTTACAGGGCTGCTTGTCTGTGGTAACATGTAATCACACAAGGAAAATAAGCCCCCCTTGGAGTGGAGTGAAGTATAGCATGGCAGCTACTGAAAGAAACAATCAGTGTCGTGAGGCTCAAACAGAAGGTGAATGTTTGAATTTGAATAAATTATTCTCACTGTTAGGCAATCCTCAGTGTTCCCCTGCGACACTACTTCTCAGGAGTGTATTTTTCTTTAGTTGTGGTTGTATTATCACCCATTGAACCTATACAACACATAGTTTGCCCCGTGCCCTTTAGTCTATCATTGTTTTGATAGTTGTGGTTTTCATCATTATATTTTTAGGTGTAACTTGGGGGATTTCACTAGTCACCTTTATGGGCTAAATCACAATTATAGATACAGGGTACAGATTTTTTTTTCTTGTACTCTTAAACGTATGATGGAGACAAGTGATAAACAAACAGACTTGGTGGGCACCTTGCTGCCAGCACTGCTTTTAGGTTGAGCGCATTAAATCGCAAGAGAAGCATCAACAAGAACATATGGTCAAATTTTTCCCTAAAAATAATAGAGCTTTACTTTGAATGAATGTAGCCAAGAAGGGCTGACAAAAAAATTTTGAAAATGGTATGACGCAGCAATTCAGTCTTAAAAATTCTGGTTTATCTTTTAAATAATGTATTCAGGTAATAAATGAATAATAAAACAATTTAAAAAAATCAATTTCAACTTCAATACCAAAGAAACAGGCAAAATTTATATAAGATTGCCTAAATATGTTGGTGACGGAGTTGGATTTGATTTGCAGGTGAGCCAACCTTTTAAAGACTGGATGTAAGGACGGGTCTTTATTCTCAGGCAATCAGGGATGTGTAATCGGGACAGTTGCAGGTAGAAGCCCATTGTTGGGGCCTATTGAAACTGGCACGTAATACTCCACAAATGCTAACTTAATCTGTTCTGCGATTTTTCAATCAAAACGTTCTGAGTTCTAAAGTTAAGAATGACTTCAGTAATCTTGAGACTCAAAATGATTCCTGCAGCTGAAATTAAGGTGCAGCTCCATCCTAATCTTTTTCTTTCTTTTTTTTTTTCTCCATAAGGGACTGCCGCTTTTAAATTATGCTTACAACCAGACTTTTTGTACGTTCCTCTTTTTGCTGAAAGGGTATAAAAGGCTTTATCACACATCTGTTTGTTTTATTTTATTTTGGTACAGCTGTAAAAAATTCCACATAAGTAGGCTTTTTTCTTTTGCATTATTTTGTTCCTGTGACCTTGATATTCAGGGTGGATTGTAAAATAAAAATGAAAAATTGTGAGTTTTCAAAAAAATTATTTTGATAACATTATTTACAGATTTGAAAGATAAAAGGGTCTCATGTATGGAGTTATCTGTATGAGGTAGAAAAAACTACTGCATCTAAAAAATGAAAAAAATTGTAATAAATATTTTGCATCAGTTTGCCAAACAAGTCTCCTTGTGGCTGTTTTTCAGCTCCCTTCTAGAATTTGCTTCCAAAAGCCCTATTTGTGGATTACATCGCTGTGTATGGGAAAATAGAGTGTCAATAGAAAATGGAACCACAGAATATGCCTGGTCGAACATGCCGACATATCAGATGCTCAGTTTGTATTGCATACAAGAACATGAATATTCTTATCAGAAATAGATTTTTCTACATTGTTATCCACCTTACATAATGAGTTCTAAAGTTAAGAATGACTGCAGTAATCTTGAGACTCAAAATGATTTGTGCAATATACCTGGTCGAACATGCCGACATGTCATGCTCAGTTTGTATTATATACAGGAACACAAATAATCCAAAATATTTTTTTCTTTAATTTTTCTACATTGTTATCCATCTTACATAATGAACGGTATTTGATGGTTGATTTAATTATTGTGAACCTATAGCTATACACATCTTAACATTGTTTTATACACATTATTTGTACATTGTTTTATAAATGGGAACTGGAAGACATTGATGTACCTACAACTTTTCAAATTTCGAAAAATCCATGGAAAAAGTAGATTTACCTGAACTGCAGGGGGTCAATGTCAGGCGTTCCTGTCATAATCACTCTAAGTTCGTTGATAAGCATATAGGCTAGGCTACGTCCGATTGCTCATGTTGAGTTCATGACTACATTACAAATGGGCCAAGTGAATACAGTTGTGTGTTCACTGTCAGTCCTTAACCCCCACCCTATAGCTATAACAATAGCTTCCTTAGAGCCCGTCTTAGTGACAGTAACCAACAAACAGAGTCAACAGAATGGATACGGATTAATATTGCATTGGCATTAACGTTAAAGGTAAATACACGTTCTATGCAAACAGATCGTTCACATGTCCGTAAAAATATTAAGACGTGCATATTGAAGACATTTTTTCAGTGTATTGTGTTTTATATAGATGGCATCCTGCTGAATCTTTATGAATTCTTCGATTAATCTTGTGATGTCTGAATTCCAGGACCTTAACACCAGAAACGGAGGGTAACCAACAAAACAACAACAAAGAAAGAAAATATGGAAGTGTTAGGGGAGTACAAATGTAGAAATTGTGACATGGTATTTCGGTCCCTGGCACTTCTGGACAAACACAGAGAACACTTCTGTATCGGCAGCGACATTGGAGACCCCCTCGTTTTAAACCAGGGACAGTCCCAATTCATGGAACCGGAGGGAAGCAATTGGAGGGGAGGGCCAAAGAAGGCAGAGACCCCTAATTTCATGAAGGTAATCGAATTCACTGAAAGGTAACATGCGGTAAATAGCCTACGTCCCTTAAAAAAGGTTTTTCAGTTTCGTTCAAATATGCAAGAAGGAGCTGAACCTGATCTGTGATAGCCTACCGTCTGTGAATTCACAACTTTTTGTCTACTGTGGTCTTCATTCAATATCCCCATCAGCCTATATATGGAATGGGTTAGGCTACTTGTGTTAGGCTACAGGAACACGTATAGCTATGCTGTATGTAGCTATAACATTCAGCCTAGCCTATTGATCAACTAAATTTATCTAAGGCGATTCCTTAAGCAGTAGCCTACACCCGTAATTATCCTTATTAAATCATGTGAAATATATGTGCTTTTTTCAATTAGATTTATAAACGTTTTGTTTTTTCAGTCAGTGACCTGGATGATGTTAGCCACTATTAAAAGCAATGAAATAATTTCTTGCAGTACACTTTATATTAGGCTATATATAGCCATTTCACTGTTCAATGCGGTGGCGGAGCAAAGCGTTTCATAGTAACTGCGGGTAGGCTAATCAGTTTATCGGGCGGTCGATTATAGACCCCTCTCCTTGATAGTTGCCAAGAAAGTATCGCGTGATATTTTATACGACCAATGGCAATACTGAATTTAGCAGCCACAATACAGGTATAACATATAGGGGAAAAGGTAGACTAGAGCGAATGCTATCCCTGTTCCCTGCCCCATGTCCATTCAGACCGCTGTCCTGTCCCCTCAGCAGTGTGCGAAGGAAATCATGCAAAACTCTTTCCAATCTAGTGAGGAAGTAGTTCGTAATATATTTTGTATCTATTTATTTTTATTGAGAATATCAATCAGCTTACATATGACGATGGTTTCGTGTAGATTATGAATGAAGATAGAATAAACAAAAATAAAAGGAGAGTAGTTTGTAATTTTAAAAAAAATTACAAACTACTTCCTCACTAGTTTGGAAAGAGTCTTGCAGGATTTATTTTGCACACTGCTTGCAAAGTGAGGGGACAGGGCACATAGTAGACAGGGGTCTGAGTTGACAAGGAGCAGGGAACAGGGGCTATGTCCGAATACTTGTTCCACTTTTTTCTTTGTATGCTGGGGTTTTTCCCTCTTTAAGACATTGACTGTACACTGGCTAGGCGATTGATATGTTTAAGTTTGTTCACATAGAAAGATGTTGGCAGCGACTATTTTGCCTCTGGTAAATTGTGTCACCATCCACCGTCCAACATGCAAATGTCGTTAAGACACATTTTGTAGAGAACAGCTCCCAAAGTACTGGTCCAGGATCAGCTTTTCTATTACAGCAACGTGCAGTCATATTGTGGTTCTACAAACCTGTATTTAGTATTTTAGTGTTGTATGTAAAGAGCAAAAATGACAAATATGAAAAATGAGTCAATGACTCTTCCAGAAATCTTGTGATATGCTTTTAGATTATGTCACTCACCCCAACGATACATTAGCCCCACCTTCTTTCTGAAGGCAAACAATTGTAGAAGCCACAAAAGCATTATCTGCTTCCTTCTGTAGGCGGTAACCTGGTTTCCTGGGTCTGCTTGCAATCGACAAAGCCCAGACAGTCCAAACGTGCCGAAGGCTATTGATCTGTATTTATATTCTGTGCAAGTCAACATAATTGACCTGCACTGCTAACCACGCCCCAGTGTAATTCATTATCATGTTTTTCAGCCTGCATTGTTCCCATGAAACATACTAGAAGCATTGATCATGTCAAAGCAAAGCATTTGTTTGTGTGTGTGTATGTGTGAGGGTTCTTCCCTCTCTGGCCTTTCTCAGTTTTCCCCTCCTCCCCTCTTTCTTTCTATTTATCCCCTGTTATCTGTGTCACACTGATGCTCTGGCTTTGTCATATCTGTGCTCTCTCCAGAGCACATCGTTCTAATCTCCTTTAGGATGGACATATGCTGTTCAGACAGCCTTTCCTCCATCCTATCAATCCTGTTCTCTATCCTTTCTGTACTGGACAGTACCCTTCCAGCCTTTCCATCATAATCCCTTCCTCCTCTCTTCTCAGAACATATTATAATGATGAGAACAGGTCATTAATTTTAAGAAACTTGGAGTATGTGTGGTTATTCAGTGGTATTACATTTGTTAGGATGTTATACAAGTATTTTGACAGTCCTTCGGCAGGGTCAGTTGCAAGGTAAGGTGCAACATTAAAAATGATTGGGCTTTCAAAAACTGTTCAGCTCTTGTACAGACTGTAAGCAGACACATGGATCTGTAATCCTAAACTGTGGCTTCAATGACAGTATATTTAGAATGTACGGTAAATATTACAATTATTTTTTAATTATTGGTGTCCCCTCACACTCTAGGACCAACAATGGCCAGTCCTTTCAGGGCTGAGAATATAACATTGATTGGTGTATCTGGAGTTTATGCATGGCGTCCACAACATATGTCCATCTTGCCACTTTGTGACTAGGTAATGTTATCACATCTGATATTTCCCCACCCCTATATCAGAGAGAGCAGAGGAATGAGCAGGCAAGGCTGCAGAGATGGCGGGAACGGCCCGGTGACAGGGATTGGGAGTCTAGGAAAGAAGAGGTCCCAGGTCCCAGTGTATCAGACAGCCTCACCCTGAGGAAGTTCACAAATGAGGTGATTGAAGTTAGTTCTGCTGGATTTTATTCCCCACAACCATGTAGTTACTCCTAATTTAGCCCTTTCATTAAATTGCTTGCTTTTAGTATTGATTTTTGGTTGTAGGTGCATAGTACAGAGTATGCAATCATTGTACAGTAGCCCATGTAGTGTTAAGAGTCCTGCTTTACCCCTCTGTGTACCCCTCTGTTTAAAGAAGACAGGGGCAGACGGCTGAGAAGAATGGCACTGAAAGTAACTAACGTTCACCTGATCAAGGGCTTTAGGTGTTTTTGGTGGATTACACTGTTGATCGATGATTGATTAGGCCAACAGCACCCAGATATGAAATGAATGCCTCTGCCATTATATTGTTTCCTGTCAGTTTCACAAGCTCAGGATGTCAATCGAGGAGAGCATGCCTACCCTTCCCACATGGGCTACTGAGGTGACTTTTAATGCCCTGTTTAATCTTAAACTAAACTATTTAAAGCTTAGCATGACTCCCTGGTTTCTATTATGGGTCTTGTCTTCGTCTCATAACATTGATAACATTTCACAGTTCCTTTCTTACACGGAGTTAAAGTGTGTGTAATACATCTGAAATGAGAGAGGTCATAGGTTAAATGCGGCCAGAGAGGAAATAGTTGATGATCTGTGTCTGTGTGTGTGTGGTTCCCCGCAGGTGTCCAAAGAGCCCAGCCCCAGAAGGCAGTGGGAGCACGGTGAGAGGGTGCGGGAGATGGCAGAGAGACATGGGCGACAGCTGGCGGAGATACAGGCACACAACCATCGGCTGGAGCAGGAGAGGGCGGGTGAGTGAGTCAGAGCCCCTGCTCACAGGGCACGTCCGTAGGGTTGCTGTGACATCACAGCAGGCTATCTATAAAATGTCCTCAAACTGAAAGGAGACACGTTCTGTTCCTACAAGTGTATTCAGTTGTGCCTCTCCAATTGTTTTTCCAAATGTTCTCATTGTACTCACCTTCAGTTTTCCTGGAAATTCATGTACCTGTAGACCATATTTTTCTGTATGTGTGTGAAGAATAATAGTGTGTGTGTGTGTGTCTTTATTATCAAATTAATATATTTAAGTAATTGTCTATGTTTGTCAGGGAGAGCGTGTGTTCATGAGCTGCTCTTTGTTCACACGTCAGAGATCGGACGGAGATTAGCGGAGCTGGCGGGCCAGGGCAACACCGCCAACCTGGAGAAGCTCCTGCTGGAGCTGCAGGAGCAGGAGGAGAGGAACGAAGACGCGTTGCAACACATTCAAGGCCAAATCCAGTATTTGCACCACCAGCAGCAGCAGCAGCAGCAGCAGCAGCAGCAGGGGTGAGAATGAGAGAATATGGGGAGCGGCAGTGAATCATGATGGGAAGGGGGAATATGTTGTTCCAGCAACATGTTTAACCTCAGTGCTCTTTTCCAGACAACAAATCGCAATAGTTTTGTTAGCATCAACAGTGCGTGGGTACTATTTCATTTACTCTAGACTTGTTTGCCATGCACCTGTGTCTGATTTGGATACACACTTTTTTATTTTGTTTATAATGAGGGAAATAGAAAGAAAGAAAGCCAGCTGGATTACTCACAACTTGGGTACTGTTATGCTCCCTCAATCAGGGCCAGAGAAGCTAGCATCCGCCCCGACTCCCCCAGCCTTGGGCCACACGAGGAAAGGAAGACACAATGCATAAGCTTTGACCTAATTTCCGACGTGGACGGCCGTCTCTCCAGCCAAATTAGGTCAGGTTGTTTTCTCTTCAACAGCCATTTGCAATCCACCAGCACAATTGAACTGATTAGAGCTTAACTCAGAGGTACAGGAAAGGGGTGTGCATTGGAAACCGAAATATAAATGACAAGTAATAATAATACATTTTGTTAACAATGGATTAAATCATCACCGTTCCTTTGGACGTCCATCACTGCTTTTGTGACATTCAAAGGTGTAGATGTTGAAAGATGAAATGAACAAGGCCATAGTCTGGTTTTTGAATGAAATCAGGATTTTTCTTGTGGTGGTGTGGCAGAGCTCTGCGGCTGGTCTACATGCAGTCAGGCGGCACGGACCCGGTGGTTCTGGCCCAGATGCATAACCTGCAGGCTGAGGCGCACATGCTGGAGTGGGCCAGGCCCAGAGCCGAACTCAAGGGCGGGAAAAGGAGTAAGTGTTGCGGCCCTGCCCTCCTTATTCATGTTGCCACATACGTACTTCTGGAAGCCCCAAGGCCTTATGGCTTGAATCCTTACTCCTCCTTATAACTTATTATTCACTGCAGTTTGTCAGCATGTAAAATGTCTGCTGTGTCCTAATTCATTACAGGGAAACACACATCTCTCAGGCAGGGCTTTTATCTCCTGTTCCTCTTTTTATTCATTTTTTAAATAAATATAGTTACTTAAAAATTACAAAATTACACTTAAAGGCATTTAAAAAGAGTTATTATCTGACCCTTGTGTGTGTGTGTGTATACTTGTTCGCTCACTAGTTGAGAGGGAAAGGAGGGAAATCTCCTGATCATCACCTTAATACCCCTCCCCCACCAGGATCGAAGCCCTCACATCGGGTGCTGGATGATGAGTTGACGTCAGTGGAGAAAGAGAACCAGCGGCTGGAGGAGGAGATCCTGAAGATCCGGCTAGCCAGGGAGAGACACAGAGGGGAGGAGGGTAGGTGTGCTCTCCTGTCCTGCTCAGACTGCCTCGCCGAGGGGAGCGTCATCAGCAGTTCTTTCTCTGCGGCTCATGTAACTGCAAGCGGTTAATGGGGTTACGTGAGGCTAATTAGAGCTGGCGCTTCAGGGTTTCCTCCTGCTCTAACTCCTATCCCAGCAGCAGTTGGGGCTGAACTACAGCAAATCCAGAGGGAACAAATCCATCAGATGGCCACCGTGCAGGCGGAGATAGAGTATCTTCGCAGAGAGGTGGAGAGGACCAGGGAGCTCCCCCGAGAGCGCAGACAGGCTCCGCCCCCACCTCCTCCGCCCCCTTTCCCACCCCCTCCACCCATACTTCCCCTGGGTCAGATGCTTGCTCCGCCTACCCTGGTACGCCGGCCCTCTCCCTCTAATTTAAACCTCAGGTTACCGCATATCCACTAGGTCTATGATATGCTAGATATATTCCAGGCACCACGAGAGAGAGGCACCACATTATGTTGGCTCTTTTCTGTGTCCTTTCCTCCTCCAGGAGCAGGATAGGCCTCACAATGCCAAGCAAGGCAGGTCTATGCTGGACCCGCTGGAATCCCTGGGCCCCGCGCCTTATGACCCAGGGTGAGTTCTAGTTCCTTTCCTACGGTTGGAGGTAAAGAGTTTAGTAACCAGGCACATTCATATAGCCGATTTCTAGGCAGTTACCAGGTTAAATACAGCAATAAATCCAGTCTCCGGTGTTGAATATGGATTCGAAATGTACATCCATCTTGGTTTTGAATGGGTTGTTTTTTCTGCAGTTGTCCTCTATCTTGGTCGGGAGGAAATATGTGACCCGCTCTACAAAAATGAGTCTGATGTGGCCAAAACAAAAAAGCAAGTTATTCATATGGCTTGAAAGAGCATAAAATAAGTTTCAAATTGGTGTATGTTGGAGCGCTGATTTTTTATGATTTTTTGAGATAATATATTTTAGCTGCTCTCTTCCCTTACCCAGGTTTCATTATTTGAGCCATTTTCAATTGATTTTCAAAACAAACACTCCGATAACTTTTGCTCAGGAAAAACTGTAAAAATGGCTCAAAGTGAAATAAAAAACGAGACGAGCTTCGGAGAATACGGTCATGTGCACGTACATGCACATGTACGTTTCCGTGTACGTGTCAAGTCAATGATGAAATCATTTCCATTCCATTCGGTTGATACAAAAATGTAACTCGGGGGTGAATATAAAAACGATCGCAAGAGGGGCAAAAACTCGCAAATTTTACGCATCACATTAAATCCTTTAATAAAACAACTTTAGGAATCAAAATCAATACTATCATTTTTCAGAAAAAAAAATCACAGCCCCAAAAACCCCACAACATTCAAT
Source organism: Synaphobranchus kaupii (assembly GCA_029718625.1). Lineage (NCBI taxonomy): Eukaryota > Metazoa > Chordata > Actinopteri > Anguilliformes > Synaphobranchidae > Synaphobranchus > Synaphobranchus kaupii. The sequence continues at coordinate 101,018,551 of CM056377.1, read as the reverse complement.
CGCCCTGTACGTGTAAACATAATATGCAACATCCGACTCATTATTGCAGAGCGGGTCACATATACTTTCACCCTATTAATTCCTTTAGATTTTTCAGTCACTGGGCAGTGATGTGTAATTCTGTGTGCTGCTGCAGGGCAGGATTTGTGATCTTCTATGACTTGGTTCTGGGCCTGGATGCCACCCTGCGAATGGTGCGCCTGGTGGTGGGTTTGTACGCTGGAGGTCACGACCTTGGGCGCCCCACCCACCTGCCGCCTGTGCCATGCCAACCAGGAGGAGCCCTGCCCTATACCAATGCTGTGCCCACAGGAAACTATGCCATGCTGTCTGTCAAACAGCCTGTACCAAGGTAATTGGGTTTTTGGGTTCCACATGCTGACAAATTCCCCATTTCTTCTATGTCCAGCAAGATTTTATGATAAGAATGTCAATAACTACATTGGTAAGAGATCCACACTCAACATTTCTCAGGAAGATGAAGCTGAAGATTTAAATGTGTGAGCGTCTTCATTAGTGACATGGTATTACATACTGAAGGTAAGTTCTGTTACTGTAGTGGCATCCACACCAAATGATAGCCACTGACCTAGTGTGAGGGTGAGAGTCATCTACCCAAGCGAGTATTTTAATATTTTTTTAATTTTAATGCTTTCTCAATGAACTTACAGCAAGATGGAGATCTTGCCCTAACATAAATTAACATATGATGGTTGAAGGAATTAACATAAAGCACGAGAAAATGCAATACATAATATAAACATGAATAATACATGTGCTTAAATTTAAAGTAAATAAATAAACTAAATGACTCAGGCACCCTTGAAAAATCACCACAGATTCATTAGAGGAATTGTCAACCATTTCGATTTAGAATACTACTTATAATGAATGAGCAATCCATTATTGTCTTGCTGTAGCTCGTGACACAGCTTGTGCAGACCACCCCATTGTGAAGCTCCAGGATGTGGTCTCCCTGGCTCATGGTCTGCCTTCCCCGCAGGATGCAGCCCTCTTCTTCCCTTACTCTGGTGGTGGAGGTGCAGGCTGCTGGGGGTCTGGACCCCTATGGCCAGGAGATCCAGCGCCTGGTGTCTCGGGGGTGGACCCAGCTGGATCTCTTTGATGAACACAATCAGGTCCAGAGCGGCCACTGGAGGCTTCCCATCCGCGCTCTCCCAGTTCGGCCCTCCCTCAGCACTGCGCAGCTGAACTCGGTCCCCCAGGTGAGACCACAATGGCAGCAGTGTACCTGTGAAATAGAATGAGTGCCATGACTGCCCTTTGTCACCTTGTGTGTTTGTGTCCCCAGGTTGGCAACGTGGAGCTTTGCCTGCGGGTCGTCAATGCTCGGGACGGAGATGTGCAGTCCCTTGTGAACGTTGAGCCTGGCAACGCTGGCCAGTATAAGTATCCCACTGTGGTACATCAGTCAATTTTCCACTGGCTACTATTCTTTTCTGTCTTTGCTCTCTTCAGTAGTTTTTTATTGTACAGATGAATTTTTTTATCTGTAAGATGGCAATAAATGTACAAACTAGTTGTAATGAAATCACTGGAGTGGATTTTCTCCCGGCTGAAGTAAATCCTTCGATTTTAAGTTGCGATTATTATTGCTTTCTACAAGATTTGATGAGGCATTGGTGTGGTTTCAGGATGCTAATAACGTTCTTTTCCACCACAGGTATCTGCTCGACCCATGGCTTTCTTGGGAAACCCGCCCCCTCCCCTCACTACATTAAAGCCTTCAGCCAATCCTTACCTTTCTCTCCTTCCCCCAACTGATCATGTGGATCCTCCACCAATGGAGGGATCCAACCAGAGGTGAGAGAGATGAAATCCACCCCCACCTGAGTATGCACCCCCACTCCTTATTCATCAGTTCCAAACAGATCTCAATAAGTATCACCCTCTCTACAAGTTAATTGCCCGTTCAGGCCACTTCAGAACTCTTCCAGAGTGTCTTCAACTTTTGGATCCAAAGCTTTCTTTGTGTGGTATCTTTTAAGATAATTGGATAGCTATTAGTATGATTGTATTTCATGTAGGTAGCTTTTATATGGGTTTTAAGGCACTACTGGAAAGATCTCAAGTGAAGAACTCAAGACCACTTCATGGATGTAACTACTGTAGTTCAGCTTGTTTCCAGAAGTTGTCCTGCCGCAGATTGGAAACAAAGAACTCTTTGGTTGAATTTGAATTCATGGCTAGAATCTACTGTTGTTAAAGAAGCTTTGACTGTTAATGCTGTTCTCAGCTCAAGGTTAACAGTGTAATATCGAATGGCAGAAATGGCACACAATTGTCATGACATTGAAAATAAGCCAATTTAAGAAGATGCAAAATACATAATCAATTAGGCAAATCCTGTATCTGAATTAAATGATTTGGCCCTTTGTGTCCTTGTGTAGTCTTGCAGCATGACTGCACTCTACTGGCTAGCACACACACTGAATGACAGATGAATAATAGGGATGGCATGTTATTGTTGCTCGCCTGGTGGTGGGTTGGTATCTCTCTCTCATCTCTGTGTTTGATTGCAGTGTGTTTACTAATGAAGCGATTCAAGTGTGGGAATGATTCAGCTTTTAACGTTCAAGCTCCATTTTCTTTTTGATAATTTAATAATGATACAGTTCAGTGCTCGTGCATGTTGTAGTCATGAGTGGAGTAAATGGGGGTAACACACATACTGCTTTTTTCAGCACAGACTCTACTCATTATGGTTATCTCTATGGATCTCCTCTTTATGGATCTATCTTTACTTCTCACTTACTGTATTGTCAATGCTTCATTGCATTTTACACTCAAAGCGAATGACAGGTTTTAAAACAGGGGAAATTCTATGGACGTTTAATGTGTTGCTTTGCTGGGCTAGTCATTAGTTATTCATTGGCTATTGTAATGTTTTATTCCACTTGATAATACTTTAGAGCCTAAGTATTCTGATTTGTGTGTTACTGTGTGTAGTGTCCTGTTTACACAATGCTAATTTGACTACATTTCGGTGCTCCTGGGCAGCTGCTCCCATTCTAGTGATTTGAAATGATTGGCACCCTGTTGTCCTCGGGACTTTCTATCTTCCCTTTCTCTGCTTTAAGCAGTGAGGCTCATGGGGGTGTTTGACCCCCTGAACACTGCTGCCGTAAGGATGTGTAATGTAAGTAAGATTCAAACGGAGGCTCTGAGAGCGCTACATAGACTGAGCGCTAACCCTGTCTGTATGCTGGTTGGGTTGCAGTGAAGCTGCAGTGCCCTCCCACTCTGGACCTGTGGAAGGTGGAGATGAAAGGGCAGACGGGGGGATGGGGATCATTGTGGATAGAGTGAAGGGGGCGCCCCCTGGAGAAGGCAGCCTCCGGCTGACGGGGTACAGCCAGAGGAGTGGTAAGGTGAGTATTGGGTCAAGCGTCTGGGCAGGCGAGGCGAAAAGCTGCAGATGGTTAGATTGGTGTTGAAGTGGTAGAGCAGCCAGAGAGGAGGCCACAGTGCCCTGTCCTGACAGACCCCTCCCTCTCTGCTGGCCTGCCCAGGTGCTGCTGTTTGGAATCACTGGGATGATCTGCTGCACCTCCACAGTGCTCTCCTCCATCAAACACGGAAACTTCATCTTCGGGGAGCAACGGGTACGTCTCCCCTCTGCACCCATCACCACACTTAAAGTAACTCCAAAGAAACTTGTACAACATTATCATCCAGGTGCTGTACGTGTGTATATTGCAAGATTATTTTTCACAAACTTATGTTTAATCTTATTTTCAGTTGGTCGGTGAAACATAATATTGCAGTACAAGCTGCTTTGGAGTTACTTGGTGTATTTCCTTGCACTGAAGAAAATACACTACAAGCATCTCCATATAATGCCTTATCCTGGGCATTATAAAGCCAGCAGGTCATCGGAAACTAATGCAAGTATCTAAGATATAATTAATTGCACACAATACCTATCTGGGCTAATCAAAAACATAGCTACACTAAAATGCAAATAACATCAAAACCTCCAGAAAGTGAACTATCCCTTTAGACAGCATTTATCCCTTTAAGTCCTTTGTCCTACTACATTGTGGCTGCAAACACATCGCATTATTACCTGTTACCTGGTCCTGTAGTATGTGTGTGGACATGCAGTACGACACTCTGCTCTTGTGTGTCCTCAGATCAGCTTCTCCCCAGCCAAGCCTCAGGAGGACATGGTGCTGATCCTGCGCTTCTATCACTGGCCTGGAGGGGGCAGCGTAGACCCCGGAAGCCTGGTGGAGCAGAAAAGTCGGGCCCCTTGGGAGCAGGAAGGTGTGGCAGGGAACCTTGCTAAGCAGGAGGAGTGTGCCTCCGCCTGGGGGGTGATCAGACTCACCCGGCCCACGGCTCCAGGTGGGTGACTGCTGGCAGGGCTGCTACGCAATGTGCTTAAATTAACCTAAAATACGTATGTGCCCATACATGCTTCTAATTTAGCACTTTAATGGAACTAACCTATATGCATCCCCTGGAATATATTGTTTGATATTATATGAAATTCATATCATTTGTTGGGACATTTTTAGTGTGCTTAGTGTTCCTGCTGGTGGTTTGAGAATAGAGGAATACATGTTTAGAGAAACAAACACGTCTCGCAGAAAGAGAGTGAATATTGTGCTAGAGACAGGATAGACGTTCTGCTGTGACCGTGTGTCCCATTTCCTTCACGGTGGACAAAGCAGCTGGCCAAGAGATGACGTGGAACACCGGGACCCACACGGTGCCCCTTTACCATGTGCCAGTGCCACCCGCCATTGCCCTCACTGCCCTGGTAAACTTCATTCCATCACTGTCAGCATACAGAGAGCACTGCTCTGTTTATTCAACAGAACAACAACATTTAAATGACTAGGTGTAAAGCATGCAATATTTCCTAAAGTATTTGAAACCAATAAGAAAAGATGACTGTGGCACAAATAATGTAATCCTTCAAAGAAGAACATCACAAACATCTTCCCAGACAAATGGGAGTTTGAGCACTGCATTTTTTGTTATTGTATTTATAACCTCTGATTGCTTTGGAAATATAATTCCTGGATTGACTGTGTGTGTTTATTTTTCTGTCCTTGTTTTAGCCTGATGAGAGTCTGGTAAAGCCTTTTGCCCCTTATGGTGATGCTGCAGCCCGTCTGCATATCTACAGTGGAGAGGCGTCCCCCTTCCTGTTCCCCCCAGAGTCCCCCATCCCCCCTCACCTCCCTCTAGAGTGGCCTCAGGTCAGCGGCTTCATGGGTCATCTACAGCTACACCCCACAATGAGGAAGCACTGTACTTGCACATACAGACGGGGGACAAATTAAAGGAAAAACCAACATAACGTGTCTTAGTAAGGTGTTAGGCCACCACGAGCCGCCAGAACAGCTTCAATGCGCCTTGGCATAGATTCTACAAGTCTCGGGAACTCTACTGGAGGGATGGAACACCATTCTTCCAAAAGATATTCCCTCATTTGGTGTTTTGATGATGGTGGTGGAGAGCGCTGTCTAACACGTCGGTCGGCATTCAATTGGGTTGAGATCTAGTGACTACGAAGGCCATAGTATGTGATTCTCATCAAACCATTCAGTGACCCCTTGTGCCCTGTGGATGGGGGCATTGTTATCCTGGAAGAGACCACTCCAATCAGGATAGAAATGTTTCATCATAGGATAAAGGTGATCACTCAGAATAACTTTGTATTGATTTGCAGTGACCCTTCCCTCTAAGGGGACAAGTGGACCCAAACCATGGCAGGAAAATGCCCCCCACGTCTGCATTCATTATGTTTCTCCACTCATTTATTCATGGTTTTCCTTTAATTTGTCACCCATCTGTATCTACATCAGCGGCCCCATACCCTGCTCCTGGAGATTTACCGTCCTGTAGGTTTTCACTCCAACCCTAACAAAGCACATTCAACAGCTATCAATTTCATTGAGGTGCTAATTAGTAGAATCACGTGTGCCAAATTAGGGTTCAAATGAAAACCTACAGGATGGTAGATCTCCAAGAACAGGGTTGGGGACCACTTACCTACATGGACATGACAGTGCCATACCAAGTGTCAATATCCAAATAATCACCTGAAACTATCAACTAAAAGTTTAGTTAAAGCTGTTTCTTATTTCTTGATAAAGCCAAAAGTGTCTATCCTTTTTAAACCTGTTTCGGTTTGTCTGTCTGGAATTTCCCAGTTAGGTTCGGAAGGGAAATAAACTGTATCAATAACATCTTTTTTGATAACAGACTTTACATTTTCACAACGTACTTTAGTATGTGCAATATATACGTACGCTTGCATATTGAGAGTCATGATAAAAGGTATCATCTCAAACTGAAATGGTCTGAATTTCTTGCTTAGCATTGATGACTATGGTGATGTCTCTAGGGGGCATATATCTTCCATCAAAGGGAGACCCCCCCAGCGCACCCCTTCCTCTCGGGAGACGGTTTTGACCTCTACGTTGATGGGGCGCGCTTCCTGCCGGACTGTGTAACCATCAGCAGAGTCACTGGACGCATCTTTGACCGCCATTACAACCAGTGAGTCAGGAGACCTCAGATGACTGGTTTAATTCCCGTGGCTTGTAAAACCTTTGCAAGTAGACAAAGAGGACTACCGCACACTTACAAAAGTTCAGGAAGAGTGCTGGAGGCAAAACAGTATGTTCAATAAGGACAACTTCCGCACATTTTCTCCATTGCAAATTTCACGTCTAATATTTAACGTTTATTGTATGTATATTATTATATAGTCCTAGTGCTGAGCTTTTGGTCAAAGACCTTCATCAGAACATTTTTAAAACCTGTTTAAGTGCAATTATACAGTTTGACACGGTGCTGTGATTCAGCGAATCCACCACAAAAACAGTGATACAAAATACATATTTTCTAAGAATTTGTTGAAGTTGATTTACTGAGTTGCAATTGGGTACCCCCCAATGTGTTGGTTTTCTCAGAGTGGGGCCAGATATTTCTACAGGAATTGACCTGAACAGTAACATCTTTGAGCCAGTCTACGATGAGAGGGTGGAGATTCGCTGTCCCAATATGCCCCCATCAGCAACACTTTTACTAAAGGTGAGAGAGAAAGGGGGATAGGGTGTGTGTTTGTTCATTAATGGCCTAGCCTGATGGTGGCACCTGATTATGGCTTTAATTATTTTCTGAGGTAAAGTATAAGGATTACATCTTTATTAGGTGTGGTTGTGAAACCACATCTTTTGTTACTCTCCATACTGCTTATTATTCCACTACTTTTTGAGAACCTATCTCCTCCTACCCCATTCACACCATCAACACCATTCATACCTCATTATACCTTTATACACCCTCCAGGTTGCTATTACTTTTTACCTTTATACCATATGCACTTTCTCAGACCTTTTATCACCAATGTCAATGGGCACATTTTGAAAACCGATGCAATATAATGTGGATGCTGTAACATATTACACTGCTTATGACAAAGGCTGCTTCCCAATATTCTTCACTCCCCACCTCCTTTCCTCCACTCCTCCACTACCACTCCTCTCCTACCCGGAAGTATGCAAAACTGCCTGAACATTTCGAGTACAAGTATTTGCATGTAAAGTATACAATGTACCAGACATTGCGGTTTGTGTCAAGACATAAATTAATATGTAACCATTAATATGTAATTAAGATGTAATCAGCAAGATTAGATTAAAACACAAAGATCTATTTCCAGGGCATGGAGGAGAGGAGGTGGTAGTGGAGGAAAGGAGGGTGCATTTTTCGAGTATTGGGACGCACCCAATGCCTTCCTCTACAACACTATTATGACCTAACAATACTATCCCAGATGATTTGACATTACCTTTTTGTACTTTCATCACAATTCATTACTTCTTTGTATCACGTCCAGGTTCTTTAGACTACTTACCACAAAATACATCACCATATTTTAACACTTTCACCTTCTTTAGATCCCTTTATAGCGCATTACCACTTCATACCACTTTCCACCTCACACTATACCATATTACCATTTTTCTATACCATTTCCAGAAATTTATACCATTGCAAAGCAACCACACCTACAATTTCTTTAGGAATTGTTAATCTAGTTGTATTCACTGCACACATTTTTGCCCTCTTTATCTGCAGGTATACACTGTGGACCGTTTTAGTCTGAAAATGGTTCTGGTCGGCTGGACAGCACTTGGTCTGTTTGTGGAGTCCGGCAGTGAGACCCAGCCCAGCGTGGACACTGGTGCACTGCAGGTACTGTGTGTGTGTGTGTGTGTGTGTGTGAGAGAGAGACATTTGCCATTCTTAAAACACAGTTAACTGAAGCAGCTGTAAATTAATTTAATTAATCTTCAGCTGTGACCTTGTCTTATCACTTCTGCCAGATATCGCTGAATGAGGGCGCCCATCAGCTTAGACTGTACCACAGTGGCCCTGACCCTGACAAGCCTCTGTCCACTAAAGCACTGAGTTCAGCCAGCAGGTATTTTTGTAACCTGTTGAATGGTGTAAAAGTTGTGTCTTTCAGGGTACGACCTACATCCAGACAGATTGATTGTTGTCCTTTTGTGTTGTGAGTAAAGACGGGTACCCTGTGCTACTGTGCTGGTTCGTGTGGTGAGAGCCCCCGTGGATGAGGAAGGCCGAGCCCTGAGCCACAGCCAGGTGCCCGAGCCAGACTGGGGGAAGCTGGGTCTGCTTCTGCCCCGGCCAAGCTACTCCGAGGGAGGGTATTACTCCAGCTCTGCCAGGCCGACTCCCGGGGAGGCCTCGTTACAATCTGCCATGAGCCACCGGTGAGATCTGCTCCACTCCCAAATTACAGCCAAGCCATGATAATCACCAATACCGGATAAAGGCTGAGTCCATGAAGGCTGCATAACCAATTGGTGGCTGTTAGCATGTAGAGCTGTTTCATGTCTTCTTTTAGGTCAGTGGTGCTTGTCCGAGAGATCGCCAGCATAATTGCTGGAACAACCTGGGGGGCAGAGCCGAAGTCAGATGCAGAGATAAGTGATTGGATCAAACAGAAGTTAAGCCGCATGATGGACAGCAGGCCCCAGCCTTTCAACTTGAGCCTGGTCTCACGTTATCTCAGTTCTGCGGGACTGAAAGTAAGCTAGCGGAAACGTCTTTTTGAACACACTGTAGTAAAAACAGGTCTGCCTTATGGTCATTATTGGCGCCTATCTTCTAGGTATCTGTGGACCGAGCGCTCAACCTGCCTTGGTTAGGGTTCACCCTGGGTCTGTGCACCCTTAGTCCCCCTGCTGCCTTCTACCACGGAGCATCCTGGGTTAAATATGACCGTCCTGCCATTTTACAGCAGCTAGACTTCAACAGCAGTCAGAGCTCCCCCGAGTGGTCAGATGGGTTCAAGGTAATGCTACATCAGAAGGTTTTATAGGATGGGGATTGATTCGCTTTTTTTCTTTTAGCGCTCTTAGGAGACAAATCAAGCGAAAGCACAAGTCTCTGGTGTAGTGATGTGCCATACAGTCCAAAATAAAATCATGTCCATTGGGCAGCAGATAATTGTCGATATCACAGAGTGAACACTTCAGTTTCACAAAGGTATCTCCAGCCTTAATACACAATGGTGCGCTCCTGCAATGTGCCAGTGTGTGCTGTGGCACAATAACAGCACAGCCCAGTTTATGGATTTAAAAGTGAAATTGCACATTTCAATGGAAGCACATGCTAGAGTGCATCTTCTAAAATTGACAAGATGTTGTAGGGATGGAACAGGCCTACAGTTGTACTTGAGCATACCAAAGCCCTGAATGCTGAAACCCATTTTAAAAATGCAGCTGCATTTACTCGTGTTAGGACTCCTGAAAAGCACCCAGCATTCACCAACTGTTTCTGGGCTGAAGCCTTTCCCCAGGCGGGTACACCATCAACACCTGATTGCCGTCATACACCTGCACGAAGTTTCTGCGCTGACCACACAGGACCCCACTGGTAGCCAGTCACCCAGGGGACAGGAGACTCTAACTTACAGCCTTGGCAAAGAGTCATGGGCAGCTTTGCCCATCTTCACTCGGGGGTATTGCCATACAACCCACTACCAGTTGCCCCTATACCATGGCTCCCCTTCACAGGTCAGTGGTCAGAAGGGAGAAATTACAACTCTAAATTACTTCCCGGGCAGAAATTAACATCTGGATTCATTCATCCAGGCTGTTCTTAGCGCTTTGGCTCATGGAGAATATGAGACCGTCTTGGAAGATCTAAGACTGAAGGGACAAGTATGTCAATTTTTAAACATCGCAAGTTAATGCTCAATTTCATCAGTTTAGCAGAGGATCCATAAATGTGTGTCTGGCAGGTCCAGCTGCTCAAAGGAGCATCCGTTTTCGTGCGAGTGGCAGATGGCCGTAGGTGTGAGGAGCTGGAGCCAAGTGAGGACAAGGTAAACATTTACATTTGAACAAAGTCAAACATATGCAATAGCATGACCATAGCCTTTCAAGGGCGCAGTGTTGCTAGGTACCACAATATACAGATTCTCCGTACTGGAGAGTACATGTAATAATTTTAATATTAGATATAATTTGAATGTTATATCACATTAAAATGTGGGTCAAGGAAAATGGCTAGTCTTTGAAAGCCTGTGCTCTTGAACACTGAAACCTGTACTCCTACAGGACAGAGACACATCCCAGCTACCCCTAGATGACATGGACTCCTACAACCCCAAGTGCAAGACCATACCCCTCTCTCAGCTTATACCCCCATCCTACACAAAGGACTCCTTCACCAGCGAACTTACCGCCAAGTTCACACAGGTAAGAATAAAGGCTGGCGGGACTGGACAGTCATTCCATGCAGAGCAGAAATGACTCATTGGGCATGTTTTGTGCAATTTGTTACAGCTAGTTTACCAGACACTGGGAACCTCCACTGAACTTGGCAAGCAAAATCTCCTGCAATTGTGACAGACCCTGCAAACCTTCACTGTTCCATGCTTAATTTTTCCTGCACCCAAATTCCATCCTCATGAACCGATATGTAATGAGCAAAGTCACAATAAAATGCTTCTTGTTTGTACAATTTCTAAATTGATCAGGAGTGAGACATTCACTTTTGCAAATATTCTTTATTGAAACGTACTACAATTTTACAAAAGGGGAACAAACATTTAACACATGGAAATGCCTTATTTACAACACAAAGCTTACAGATGATTGGGGAGGGGGGGGGGGGGGGGGGTGGAAGGGAACATGCTGTACTGGTTGATCTGCCATCTTCAGGAAGGACATCACGAGGTCTCCACTGTGGCGGACGGCATCGCTGGCTGAGGGAGGAGACCAAGAAGATTCAGACCAAACAGGCCAGCGCTACAGTAGTGCGGGATAGTAAATAGTGTGAGGAAGAGCCCTGGCGCCTATAAAAACAGCCAAGGCATGAACCAACCAACCACTAATCAACTCCAGTCCCCAATCCTAATAATGGGGGGGGGGGGGGGGGGTCCAACCATTTCCGGTGAAAGTGGTCAAGCGACCAGGAGATGCTGCAGCCTTCCAGAAACGGGACTGGGGGACACTAGCTACCAACATGCCAAACAATGCCGCAAGCCACTACTCCTACTGAGCATAAGTATCAAGCCTATCACTCGCCTCATCCTGCTCCATTTTCTCCTGGACTCCATTGCCGTTGCTGGCTGAGTCTCCGTTGCCATTAACTGTGGCCTCCTGTTTGGCCTTTTTAGCATCACTGTCCTTTACTGGGCTCTCCTCCTCTGGTTTCCTCTGTGCAGAACACAAAGCAGGATAGAAGACTGGTTAAACCTTTTCGCCACACCCTTTGCCATCTACTCTGCACAAGAGCACAGCCACTGGACACCACTGAAGCTACAGCGAACCACAACACATGGCATAAGCCTCAGGAACACAGCTCTCAACTCCTCCACCTCCTCAAAAGGCACCACAGCACAACACCACCTCCTCAAACTGTCCAGCCTTTGAATCACTCACAAACCAAAGAATGGAGCCTTAAAATGCAACCAGAAAAAAAGTGAAGCTTCATTATCTGATCTGGGTTGGGAAAGTTGGTTGATTTCACAACGCATGCAGCAAGGCATTTAGCACAGTAACTGAACTGAAGCTGAACACTCAGCCTAGTCCTGAGCAGGTCCTAGGGGCAACCAAATAAGCATGCAGATTTGCAATCATTCTACACAGAAGAGGCACACTGACCTTCTTCCTGACTAGGTGAGAGATGTCTGATGCAGATTTGGAGGCAGCTCCAACAGTGGGAGTCACAGATATCTGAAAAAAACAATGGTCTCAATAAGCTCCTGATCCCTTAGGGCAGAACACATCACCCTGTAGAGAACCAAGAATCAGACCTCCAGTTTTCACATTAGTGTTCACACAAGAAATATTGCAAAAGTGCAGACATGGTATTGAAGGTTACATTACCTGGCTTAGAGTGGATGAGGTCCCACCATTTTCACCTGAAAATGCAGATGTGGAGGCCCCAGACTGCAAGAGAGCAATAACTCCGTGTCACCTCAATATAGCACAATGACATGCATTACCTTCAATTAAAAATGAATTGCAAATAAAAGTAAAATGCAACCTTTAACATCCTCTAATGACTATGCTTAGGTTGATACCTTTTCATGAGACCCAAAAGTTTAAAAATCACACTACTCACCAGGGTCTGCTGTATGGCCACTGAGGCTGCTCCAGCAGTCTTCTGGCTCTCCCGGGCATCCTCCACCTTCTCTCGGATGTCAGGCAGCAGCTGCTTCAGCTCCTCAGTTTCCCGCTTCTCTTCTGTAGCACCATCTGCAGCCTCTGCCTTGTCAATGGCCTCCTGGAGCTTTGCTGTGGACCCACAGGCACAAATACAACATCTTTTACAACCAAGTTTGAGAGTACCTTTGGATTGTTCACCAGGGCAGCCCATTTATCCTGGCATAAAGGCAGTCAGAGGCCTTGACACCTGTTCAGATGAGCCGCTTTGGCTAGGTTTGACAACTTTATTATTCTAGAACAGGGATGGGCAACTCCAGGCCTCACGGGCCAGTGTGTATGCAGGTTTTTACTGCCACCAGTTAACCTGGCTCAATCAGCCAATTAGCCATACACACCACCGATTCACTCATAAATTACAGAACGATAAAACGCTACAATACACACATACTGGCATAAGAACATTCATCAGCTGTTTATATCGCGGAATGTAGATTAAAATATGAGATCATGTAAACAATTGGGCCAATTAAATAATTGTTAACTCGTGGTAGCAAACAACTGAATACACAACGGTCCGCGAGGCCTGGAGTTTCCCCACCCCCGCACCGCTGCACATGAACAAAGTTACACTTGGGAGGCACATAGCCCTTACCCAGACGGCTCTCAATGACCTGGATGGAGCTATTAAAATGCTGGATGGCCTGGGCGTACTGAGTGGTATAGCCAAAGGTCACACCCAACTGGTAGTGCGTCTCAGCCAACAGGCGGCTGTGGGGGGGCAGGTGCTTCAGCTGCAAGTTCAAGCATTCCTGGAAGTCCTCCAAGGCCTGAATGTAATTACCTAATTGGGATGGGGGGGGACAAATCAGTGGATCCCAATTTGACAGCTGCATACTACAGAATTAAGAGGGCCAAAAACCTTCACTTCATGAACATACCCGATTCAGCTCCAACTTCCCCCAGTTTCAGGTATGCTTGTGCTGCCATCAACTGGTCCTCTTTGCCCTCTTTCCTTTGTAAGAAGCAAATTTTCAGCTTCTTAGTTCAAGAAAGTTAGGTTTGAAGCAGGAATTCACTAAAGTGCAAAGTTCCAAGCATAACACATTAGGCACATTGTGGCATTCTGATCCTGGAGGGCCAGTGTGTATGCACATTAGTTTCCACTAATTACCCTAGCTAAATGAGCCAATTGGCTGTATGCACCAACAGGTTAACTCGTAGATTAGATCACAGTAAAATGTTTCATAAGGGCATAGCAATCAATCTGTCATTTACAGGCTTACCAAATTTTTTTTAGCTCAATGTTAGGGCCAATTCATTAAGGCCAAAAGTTGGCATGAAAACCAGAAACCGATACAGCCCTCATTGCCCACCTCCGCATTACACCAACAGGCAGAAATGCATTACCTTTTGTAGATGACCTTAGCCACTTCCAACATCTCCCAGGCCAACTGCAGGTTCCCCACCTCCTCTTCCTCACTCTCCTGTAAATATATGACAGATGCATGATTTAACAGTTAATATGCTCTCCCACAGGGAGGGCTAAGCAGTGGGACACAGCATACCTTCTCTTCAGCATTGCCCTCTCCTTCATCGTCCTCGTCATCATCATCATCATCGTCGTCGTCATCCTCTAAAAATCCAAGCCAAAAATAAATCCTTGGCGCTACTGAACGGTTTAGGTGCTTAAGGACTAGCCCACCACAAGAGTAACTAAACGGAACAGGCACAGCATGCAATTTTGATGTACAGCAGAACAGATACAAACCTCAGACTGACCAGTCAGCTGAATATGGCATGTACCAAGAAATAGCACAAGCAATTACACATTTACACAATACATACATGCTCTCATCACTGATGCTAAAATCTGAGCTGTGTGAACAGACATATTCCATCAATGAAACAGGAAATGCCTTTCCTATAACTGAATCTAAAAGTTTGAGGGAAGCAGCATAATGAAACAAAGTTATGGCGTTCAATTTAAAAATAAAAATAAAAATGTGCTTCGACCACATTATGGCATTAACTCTATTGTTTGAGAAAACAAAATGTGTAGCATTGTTTTTTGCCAACAGGATATTGTGTTTGGAAGCAGACTTTTTGGGAAGGGGTTCATTGAGCTCCAGCATACAGTGATTGGTCAACTTAAACTATAGCTCCAAAATTTGCCAAAATAAGGCTAGGGTCATCAATGCATCAATTGATTTCAATGATAGCCTTCCTTATTTTCCAAATAATTAACCAACCCTGAAGGGTTTAAATCCAAGGTTCTACCACACATGTAGAAGTTTGGGCTGCACCAATTGTACTAAATGAGCATATGCTCAAGAGGGACTTTCTGTAATTTAACAACAGTTCAGGGGGGTATTTCACAAAGCAGGATTAGTGAGTTATCTGGATAACTGCACAGAGTAAAACCAAGAATAGCCCATGTTCCAGATTTCTACTCTGCATTTATCCAGCAAATGAATCCTGCTTTGTGAAAGAACTCCATAATGACCATCTGGGGAAGTAAGTGAAAGCAGTCCAATGATTCTTTCAATTACACAATTCTTTAGAATTAAAAACCCACACCCTGCTTAAAGTTTCAATGCAAGTGTGTTTTGCCAATGTGTACACTCACCCAAGTTCAACCTTCATCCTAAATCCCATTTCCTCTCCCTGGTGCCCTTGTTCACCCAAAAAGTGCCCTCAACAACAGTTTACCTTCACCCTCATCCATCTTTTCCTCCTTATCTTCATGAGATTCTTCCAACTCTGCCACCTTCCCCTCACCACTCTTATCTTCAGCTCCTTTCACCTCATCCTTGGGGCACGCCACCACAATCTCACCCTTCTTAGGAGATGGCACCAAGGGAGCTCCACTCTCATCCTTAGAGGGAGCCACAGGAACGCCTCCCTCATTCTTTTTGGGAGATGGATCCACAGGAACCATGCCCTCATCCTTGTTGGGAGATGGAGCTGCAGCAACGCCGCCCTGGTCCTTGTTAGGAGATGGAGCTGCAAGAACGCCGGCCTGGTCCTTGTTGGGAGATGGAGCTGCAGGAACGCCGCCCTGGTCCTTGTTGGGAGATGGAGCTGCAAGAACGCCGCCCTGGTCCTTGTTGGGAGATGGAGCTGCAAGAACGCCGCCCTGGTCCTTGTTGGGAGATGGAGCTGCAAGAACGCCGGCCTGGTCCTTGTTGGGAGATGGAGCTGCAGGAACGCCGGCCTGGTCCTTGTTGGGAGATGGAGCTGCAGGAACGCCGCCCTGGTCCTTGTTGGGAGATGGAGCTGCAAGAACGCCGCCCTGGTCCTTGTTGGGAGATGGAGCTGCAGGAACGCCGCCCTGGTCCTTGTTGGGAGATTGAGCTTCAGTAACTCCACTTTCATTCTTTTTGGGAGATGGAGCCACAGAAACCATGTCCTCAGCCTTATTGGGAGATGCAGCCAAGGGAACACCACCCTCATCTTTTTCTGGAGATTGAGCCAAAGGAACACCACCCTTGTCCTTGTGAGATTGTGCTGCAGCAGCACAGACCTCATCCATTCCATTTACAGGAGACTCAATGACTTCCCCTTTTCCCTCTTTGGCAGGGAACTGGGCAATATTCCCAGCCAGTTCCTCATTGGTCTCCATCTTATCCTCAGCATCATCAGGTTCAGTTTTTTCCTTCTCTGCCATAGCACTGTAAACTTGCACCCGAAGCTCATCCCTAGTTTTCTCTGTGCAGCCATGAAACGGGCAGCACAAAACCATGGATTAAAGGACCTGCAGCTCAGTCAACACTTACCACTCACCAACACCAGTGCTACTTGAAACCTCAAAGCAGGTGTACTAGCATCAAAGATGCAACATAACATCTGAACAGAGGTTGACAAAAAAAGAAAGAAAAAAAAAAAAGACCAAAAAACAAAAAACATCTGCAAGGCTTTTCCTGCCAACAAGCCAGGTGCCTGCAAGTCACCTCCCAAAACATTACACCTTCGCTAGATGGCCATGTAATATAAAGTGACTGTCTAGATGTTTTAGAATCCAGACCTGGAGGGCCAGTGTCTTTTGGCCTTTCGAATTTCAGCACCAGCAATTAATTCAAGTAAACTGAAAAAGCCTGGGCTTAACAGGGGGGTCCTTAAAGGTACTATAGGGAGTCTCTGAGCAGACTTGATATGCAATGACTGTAGTTTTGGAAAAATGCATCATTATTAAAAATATAACACTGAGTTATGATGCAGGCCCTCTGAATGGGGTCCTTGGATCAGAAAAAGTTCAAAACCCCTGGACTAAATAGAATTTGTTTCCAATCAGTACAGTCAACTAAGAAAAATCCCTTCCATGTGTTGGTTACCTAGGGCAGACAGGGCAGGTGGTGACAGGGGGCTGGATTGTGAAAACTTATGTGCAAAAGATCGACCCCACAGGGCTCTCCACTTCTGATACTCACCATCCAAGTTATCTGCACTCTCTATTTTTGAGTTGTCCAGCTTCTCCCCTTCCTCAGAAGACTCCTCAGGAACACCTTCCAGAGCATTCCCCAGGACAGTATTCTCCATCCTGTTGTAAGAGAATCCCAAATGTCAGTCTGGTCTTACCAACAGTGTGCAAGAAAAAACCACATGCCAAGACAGTGATGGTGCCTTTTCAATATGCAATCACAACATTTGAGATCATCCACAGTGAAATCCCAGGGTGTTCCGCCTAATAGGCACTCACCTAGCTAGTTCCAGAAGAGACTTTCCACACAAAAAGAATGCTTCGCCACATTGGTCAGCAGTGTCTCCATATTTCTCTGCTCTTAAAGTTTAGGAAATGAATACCAAACATTTAAAAAAATTACAGTACAGATCCTGCAGGTCTACATTGTAGCCTAGTTCAAATGTTGAGACTAAATCCTTGTGTTAAAGATTAAGTTAATGCATTTAATGTCTGATGCAGCTGGCCTGAGAACCATGACCGGTACTTACAGCATGCCACAAGCCTCCTGGAACACATTAACTGCAGACACCACATCTCCCATAACAAGATGCCGGTTTCCTGTGCCAATCAGCTTCTTGGCCTCCTCCATGATATCAGAGCTGCACAGAAGTTTGCACAGAAGTCATTGCTTGATGACATATGACAAAATGATGAAACTAGCAGAATGGCAGTTTGGTGCACAATATTTGCCATTGTTTTCATGTTAAAATTCCTATACAATTCCAAAAATTTTAAACCTCAAAATAAGTGAAATATTTGCAGTAGAGAAGTTGCGCCGTGGAGGACCATTTGAGATCAATCTAGTACGATAACCACTTGTTAAAATGAATATACTTCAGAATTATCCACGTGGTCCATTGTTTCTGTCCGACAGGAAGCTAGTGTGAATAGATTCCAGTTAAAGTAGACAAACGTTACATTCCCGCCAAATAGAGCTAACAGTTTGACACAGCTGGCTAAATGAAGCTAAACTCGTAAACAAGACTGGTGACGGCACTCATTCACTGGGCAGTGAGCAAAAATTAGCTAGAAACAGTAAAAAAAAAAATTCTAACCTGTCAACAGCGCTTGACGAGCAGGGCTTTTCCTCCATGCTAAAAAGTAAAGCAGAAAAAAAATGCAGTAACAATTAATCATTAACGTTAAATCTAAATTGTGTAAGTTCACAAATGTAGTAACGTTAAGTAGCTAACGTGACCAAGCTGCTCATACGAACGTCGTTGGCAATGCAACTTGTACAAGTTCAATACGGACAATACAAGTTTAACGTTACACATTTATCATATTGCACGCCTAACGTTACCTTGTCTAAAGGCTTGCTTTTTTCGTAACGTTAATGTAAAAAAAATAAAAAAGTTTTTTTAAAAAGTCCATTGACAATTAATCCCGTGACGTTACTCAAGTATTCAATGTTAGGTTATAGCTTTCGGAAAAAGCTAGCTAACATTAGCTAGCAAGCGAACAACCGTTAGCGCTATGTCGCCAAGTTGGCTAAAGGGACAAGCATTACTAAATGGCTAACTTAACGAACCAGTTAACGTTTATACAAAACGAGATTTTACTTGCCTGACAACGGCATTAACTTAACGTTACACTCATTACTGAGCGCCTGTACCTTGCGCGGCCGTATGTAGCTAGCAAGCAATAGCCAATGCGCTGCGCGAAATGACTGACACTTGGAAATAAATAAATAACGAAAACGAAACGATAAGAGCATATCCTATAACCTTCGGTAACTTTACACAGGTTACATACAATTTACCTGCTGGTTATGTTACCAGTGAGGTAAAAAGTACACTGCAGGTTGCTAGTTAGGGAGTCAACAGGAGCTCGAGTAGCTAGCGCGATTGGTTTTCATCAGGTTTTTACACAGCAGGACAGCGAGGCCATAGAAAAGCAGCACAGGCTCCCAATAGAAACTAAGCAGCAGAGCTCGCTACATTGTTGCTTTGTTCGCCAGATAAATTATGGTCCAAAACTAACTGAATTGCGCCCAGTGAAACTTTAAAGGTTTTCTCACCTTCCTGCGCTTGAAGGAGCTGGAGTATCCTCTGGCATGTTAACAGAACTCGAAACGTCTCGAGAAAGTATCCGTTTATTAATTACAGATGGAAATATGTACAGTACAGCTCCACGGAAAGATGGCAGGTTTCTTCCCAGTACCTTCGCTCCTTTTTTCGTTGGCGCCTTTAAATACAGACAGGAACCCTCACTTCCGGTGAACTTTCACCTTGTTGCTCAAAAAAGAAAAACGCGGGAGAACGATTTAAAGGGCCAGAAAGACGTTTCATGGTCGAAAAATCAAAATATGTAAAAGTCAGTGAATATTCCTCGTTTCATGCGACAGTGATGGCAACTGATAATGTTAATTCGCATAGTCTGCATCGCAGATTGGAGATGTTCGTATTCATATAAAGCTGCAATAAATCCAATGTTTTTGAGCGATGGGGGCGTTCCAGTTTGGTTGAGTGAGCTAATTTCTATATCGTCTGCCCCTGAAGGTGTGGAGGGCGGGAAAGAAAGAAGGGTTTATAATACATTTGAAAACGGGAAACTGCTTCAAGATTACAATCAATGATAAAGTGATATAGCCTATACATAGCCACCCCATATTTATTTAAGGCAAATCAGAGTTACCCCACCAATTATTGATTGTTGAACCCTCCTTAAGCGAGGAAATTGTTATTTTTATTATTTATTTACGAGTTTGCATTATTCAATGTGTAACAAGTGTATTTTTAGTATTTTGACCCATTGTAATTTTATGCAAATATATCTGACAATATTTTTGTTTGGATTTAAAATGAAATGTGGTCAATAGTTCATGAAAGAATATCAAAAGTCCGATTTTTACAGACACAAACTCATCTGTGAAACTGATAATTTTGTGTGGTCTCAATTTTTGTACGTGATAGCTAGATTTAGCTGTAAATTATGCTGGAACAGTATGGAATACATGGTAAGTCATCAATGGTCTGAGGTATCAAACGAGCCTCAAACCATCACTCTGCTGCCAAATATGCAGTAGATATGGATGGATCACTTTAAGGGTTGTTTCTCCTGACAAATTTTCCTATTGAACTCTATAAAATAAGTCAGGAGAAGAAACCCTTCAAGTTATCCATCCATATCTACTGTATTTCTGGCAGCAGAGTGATTGTTTAAGGCTTGTTTGATACGTCAGACCCTTGATGACTTAGAGCCATTTAGCAAGCCAGGTGTTCCATACTGTTCCAGTGTAATTTACAGCTAAATCTAGTCCCACCCCCCAATTCCCATAGAGATCCATTCAAATGCAGACGTTATAGTATCGCTTGTAAGAGTACCAGAAAATAAGATATCAACAGTCGTCAACAGATGTTGTTGGGTCAGACATCAGGAAGTCATGGCATGCAAAGGATATGCGACCAAATATTAAAAATGATTATTTTATTTTATATATAAATGCAGGAGTGCCAATAATTGTGGCACATGTGGTTTTGGGATTTTTATTCTCATAAATTAACTTCAATTAAAGGTTGGATTTTTCTCATTTTTTCAGTGTGAGATTAAGCTAATTCACCAAACGGTGAATTTTTTATAACCCTGTTTACTCATCTTTACCAGCGGTGCCAATAATAGTGGAGGGCACTGTATGTGTTTAAAGGAAGTGCAGAACTATTATAACTCACATAGACAAGCACAGTTTTCAAATTTTATTCATGAAATATAGCATGGGCAGAAACTTAAATTCAGAGACGCACAATGCACAGGGCATTGAAAACAAAAACAATTTTATTTTGTTAAATGCTGAGAGGGGAGCAAGGAGGGGGTCCCAAGGCACAATACAGGCAAGTAACAGAGTGGTCAGTAGGGGTCACTGAAGGGGTAGTGAGGATGTCCAGCATCCCTGGGAACAGGCTTCCCATTGACCTGCAAGACAAAGGATCACACAAGCTGGTGAGGATCAGTACAGCAAACAGTAAGGGCCATACAGGTGCCATTTTGCCACTGTTTAAGTCACACTCATCTGAATGATACCGTGAGATTACCAAGAATGCAATTATCATTAAATTTACATTCTCAGCACTGCCTAAGTAAAGGGGTGAAAACTTATTCAAAAAGGTGACTCATCATGTGTCATCCCTACTGGGCAGAAAAATAAGGAAAAACAATGTTTTTTTCCAATTGATCCTTTTTAAGCTTGGCAAACAGACATTTCACACAAGCTTATGAAAGGTAGTGAGGGATATACTAATTAGCCACATGGCTGAGCTTTATATTTCCCATTTAAAGGTGCGTGAATGACACCAATATCTTGTAAACACAATGCAATACTTGAAAATAACTTGTACATCAAAACAATGCAGTATTAGCACATGTAAACTGTGAATCCTGTTACTAAAACAAACATACTTGGGGGAAAAAATGTTACTTGAATGTGAACCTCTTCAGGTAACATGGAAAAAACAAACTACTTCAATGGATAGTTTACTTTCTGGAGTTTTTACGTTGTTTCAGTTTTACTGTATTGTTTTCAATTGTCCCAAACAGTTTTTTTTGTTATACAATAAAGGATATTTTATATATTACGAGGAGTTTCTAATACCTGCTGGCTTTAAAATAGCAGGAACAGGGCACTCAGGGGTTTGCGGTCTAAAGTAAGAAAGTACACTTCAGGTAAAAAAAGTTGAGATGACACAAAGATGTTATGCCACCAGAGATTGTGTAGACACACACACACACACACACACACACACACACACACACACACACACACACACACACACACACACACACACACACACACACACACACACACACACACACACACACACACACACACACACACACACACACACACACACACACACACACACACACACTAACTGATTATTCTTTCAAAATGTGTTTAAGGTTATTTTTCATTGGAACTATTGGTGCATACAACCTGACACCACTGCACTCAACCAGCAAAATATGAAAACTAATATTGTTTGTAGTTGTGAATAAACACTATAAAATGAATCTGTCTCTTGTAAGAGTACCAGAAAATAAGATATCAGCCTCTGGAACAATAATGTTGCTGTACAAGCTGCTTGGAGTTTGGAGTTACTTGTAACGAAGTATTTCCTTGCTTTCGTCCACAAACACCTGAGTGCCAATACCTGCCACTATAAAGCCCACAGGCATTAGAAACTTCTCTAAACATCTAAAAGATCCTTTATGACATACACTGGGCCAATCAAAAACATACACTAAAAGTTAAATGATATCAAAAGTCTCCAGAAAGTGAATTATCCCATACACAAGAAAGCCACTAGATGGCAGCGCATTGCCTTAAAATACTTTTTGGCAGACAAACGATATTGATGTAAATCTCCTGTTGAAGAAAAATAAACTTGATGAGCAATAAATAATTATAATATTTATTTAGATACTAATAGAATACAGTTACATTTTAAGAATTAAATAGATGTTTTTAATTATTTGTTGCTGTGGATGTGCCCACTATCTGAATAGAATAGATAATGGTAATATAATGATGATGATATGGAAAAATAATGATGTTGATGAATAAAATATCATATTTTCATTATAGGACAGATTAATATTTCTTAGACAAGCTAACATTTTATGCAAGTTAAATATGAACGGACAAATATCTATGTTCCACCATGTTGGTCTGAGTGCATTCCTGTAGCATTAGCCCAAAAGTTACTCACTGTGTTGGCCTGAGTGCATTCCTGTAGCATTAACTGAAAAGTTACTCACTGTGTTGGTCTGAGTGCATTCCTGTAGCATTAGCTCAAAAGTTACTCAATGTGTTGGTTTAAGTGCATTCCTGTAGCATTAGCTCAAAAGTTACTCACTGTGTTGGTCTGAGTGCATTCCTGTAGCATTAGCTCAAACATTACTCACTGTGTTGGTCTGAGTGCATTCCTGTAGCATTAGCTCAAAAGTTACTCACTGTGTTGGTCTGAGTGCATTCCTGTAGCATTAGCTCAAAAGTTACTCACTGTGTTGGTCTGAGTGCATTCCTGTAGCATTAGCTCAAACGCTACTCACTGTGTTGGTCTGAGTGCATTCCTGTAGCATTAGCTCAAAAGTTACTCACTGTATTGGTCTGAGTGCATTCCTGTAGCATTAGCTCAAACGTTACTCACTGTGTTGGTCTGAGTGCATTCCTGTAGCATTAGCTCAAAAGTTACTCACTGTGTTGGCCTGAGTGCATTCCTGTAGCATTAGCTCAAAAGTTACTCACTGTGATGGTTGGCACAATGTAGCGCCAGCCTCTATTCAGTGCTGTTACACTCTTCACTTCCTCTGCTTCAAGAGTGAACTCAAACACCTACAGGTTTACATGGACAGACAAACTTGCTGAAAGAATACACGTAATAATTTATGCATTATGGCACATTAATACTAGAATTAACAAGACTTCTTCATTAAATGACGTCAGTCAGTAATGCATATGTACCATCATACACACGTGCACTCACACACAAACACGCACGCACGCACGCACGCACACACGTGAAATAGACAGAAGATGCACTGATGCAGTTTTTACATGATTTTACATGATTTTAGGGCGGCAGTGTAGTGTGATGGTTAAGGAACTGGCCTTGTAACCGAAAGGTTGCAGGTTCGATTCCCAGGTAGGACACTGGCGTTGTACCCTTGAGCAAGGTACTTAACCTGAATCGCTTCAGTATATATCCAGCTGTATAAATGGATAATATGTAAAAAATGCTAAAAAAAAAGTTGTGTAAGTCGCTCTGGATAAGATGCCTGTAATGTAATTTTCTAACATAAGAGGTAAAGCAGAGATCCTCACCTGGATATTCTCTTTGATGCGTGACTCTGTTACACTTTTGGGAATTGTCACCACGCCTCGCTGGGTCTGCCACCTGCCGAGAGACAACCCATGGGGTCTACAGTATGTACAATCTGTACTACCGCCCACAGAGACAGTGGAATGAACTCTGGTTGGATGCTGTGGGCGTGTTAGCACGTGAATTCCCGAGGTATCGGCGTCTGTGTGCTGACTTAATTACCGGAGGATGATTTGTGCGGGGGACCTGTTGTACTTCTGTGCCAGGGCAGCAATGGCTGGCTCTTCCAGGAGCACAGGTTCATCGGGGTGTTTCCAGGCCCGGTCGGGGGAACCCAGTGGGCTGTAGGCCGTCATCACCAGGCCACGTTCGCGGCAGTGCGCCAGTAGCTCCACTTGAGCAAGGTATGGATGACTCTCCACCTGTATTGGGGTTCAGGCACAGTCTCGCAGAATTGGTACCTGGGCCTTTCCTCATACTTTGGAGTTGGTGGTGGACATGAATCGTGTCATAGACAAACGGAAAACTCCAACAAAGTCCAGTCTCTACAATTCATCTCAAATGCCACACTCAAGCATGAATATTCAAATATTATACAAATTTTCAACTTGTAAACATTCAAACACAATCTAGACAAAAACAAAAGACGATTGCATCTCCTTTCCCAGAGCTTGTTCTGTCATTGTATGTGGACAGAACTATAATCTCCGCACCTGCAGTACAGTTGGCTTGATGCTGGCGATGGAGAGGACATCATCAATTTGCCGGCTGTTGAAGTTGGAGAGCCCAATTGCCCTCACCAGACCTTTTCCCACAAGGCTTTCCATAGCAGCCCACGTCAGCTTGTAATCGATGTCGTCGTAGAGCAGCGTTCCATCTTCTTTCCTGGGAAAAGGCACGTCACCGCGTCTGCAGAGAGGCGATTACACAGGAGCTGTTAGAGGACCGAGTTGGCTCTGTGTTGATGAGCATGGGTTCTCTCTGCCCATGCTGTGCTCTCCCATCAGATCGTATCTCAGTGTGAAACCTAGGGCTCACAGGGAAACTTATTAATCACATCCTGCCCATACCTCCGGGCTTCCAAGCACAGCCCTATTGACACACTGTCACTGCCTGCTGTGAGGTAGCACTTAGCCGCCTGCTGTCTCACTGACAGAAGCCCATGCAGGCAGGTCTGGACTTGACACGCAAACACCAACCTCAATAGATTTAGGTAAAGGCTGCATGAACCCAAAGTCTCAACAATTTCTAAAATTAGCTTATTATTACTTAGTTTATTTTATTAAATGCAGCACATTGCTTCACAACACACAGACCCAAGCTTATGCCCTGAATCATACATGAATGTGTGGGTGCTTACGACTGAATACAAGTTCCTCCTTCCAGACCTGAAATGATTGTTTCAAGTGGAAGTCTGCCTACAGTGCCACTTCATCTTGAGAACACAGACCGGGCCCAGAGGGAGGTGCTTACTGGAAGGCGTAAGGCCAGTGGATGAGGTAGAGGTCGAGGTAATCCAGCCTCAGCTCCTTCAGCGTCTTCAGCAGGGCCGGCTCCACGTCCTCAGGGTGATGCTGTGTGTTCCACAGCTTGGAGGTGACAAACACGTCCTCCCGCCTCAAGCCCTGTGGATATAAGCATGTATGCAAACGTGTGCATGCACCAAGTGTACATTTTTTGTCTGTGATGGGACCCCAGTTACAAGCAATGAAACACGTTAGACATGCAAGACGTAATATAAAAAAGGTATGACATAGAAAATAACATCAAATCATTATTTACATAAAAGATGATAGACCATGACAAACTTGATTATGGATTTTTTGCATTACACCACGCATGCACATAATTTACTGAACACTATCTAGGTCCTCCTTTGAGTCTCTAAAATCTCAAGGACTGCTTAACAACCCCTTGTCATGCATGGCCCTGTTGTAGCACATCCCATGTTGTGTTTACAGTAGCCAAGATCTCCCAGCATTCTGCTCATGTACCTCAATGGCACATGAGCATAATGCTGTGTTCCAAAAGGAATTTATTAGTCATAATATCAATTCTCCTCTTGTTCAAACCACATACTGGCAGTATGGTTAAAAAAGTGGTGTGACCCTGTTATCTTATGCCTCCAAATTATCCTGCTTACTCCAACCTCAGGAGAGGGATGAAAATTAGTCATACAGTTCAGCTGCAAAGAACCAGGCAGCATACTGTATATGCGCACTTGTATTTGAGGTGAGTAATTACTTTTAGGTGCCACTGCAAAAATGGCTAAAAGGCAGGGCTGTGTGAAATAAAGAGGCTGGCTCACCTTGTCTGGCCCCAGTGTCTCCTGCAGAGCCTCTCCTATCTCCGCCTCGTTGCCGTAGATGGAGGCACAGTCAATATGCCGGTAACCAGCCTGCAGAGCCCAGATCACTGCCTGCTTCACCTACAACACCAAAACATACACAACCATTACTGAGAACATTGTGGTGTCATGCACAGTTCATTCATAAGGAAAGGCTACTTATTTCCTTCAAGATTCCTCTTACATTTAATTTGTAAATGACTCTACATTAAAAAAATCCATAAAATCATTTTTCATGTAATCGAGTATCAACTGTAAATGCTTTACCTCTCAAGTTCAAAATTGTCTCACTACCTTTCACAATTTAATGTTTCATAATAGAGAAATGGCAAGTAGGCTAGTCAATCACAGAATTTGCAGCTGATAAACCCAAGTGTACGTTTTTATGAAGGGGAGAAGAGTAAACAGGCAGATGGTTGTGTTATGTGCTGAGAGACCTGTGCCCTGTGCTTGCTGAGGCAAGTGCAGAATGAGAAACAAAGGAAATCTATCAAAGGCCAGGCTGTTTTTGATTTGGAAACAACATCTGAGCTTTTCATTAGTGTCCACTGCCTGCATCTCCACTTATCCAGCCCTTCATCTGGTCTCCATGGTAATAGAACTAAAAAGCCTAGGTGCATTGTGGATGCCAGTGAAAGAGGAAAGAGGGTCAGTGCTGTGAATAGCAATCTTCGTCTCACCGGCAGCCTCAACACATCACAACACTCGTGCGGTACAATGGAATCAAGGAAAAGAAAAGCAATGAAATTCTGCCTTGAAATCGGTGTTGAAAATGGAAATATTACACATGATTACAGTCATTTTGTTACTGGGGGCACATTTCCACCATCTATGATGTTTAAAATTTGTTCTATGAAATTTCATGATTTCAACATTCATAATTCAGCTTTTCATAATTCAGTTTCATTGGTTACTTTCACAAGATGACATGTAGCTCATCTAGCTATATCTATAATCAGGACTGAAAGCAAACAACAAGATGGTTAAGTTAGGCCTCACCATAGTTTCCAACACAACAATTGTGTTTACAAGCTTTCTGGTGAATATGTTTATTATACATCTCTCCTCTGTCATCAAACACTCACCTTCCCAGTCTCACTCTTCCATGTCCCCAATCCAAGGAGAGGCATCTTCCGACCAGTGCTGAGGACAGCAAAGTCATTCATACTGGAATGGTGTATCTTTAACAGAATAAAGACAGAGCTCAGATCACTGACAGGTGTCAACATTAAAGCTACTGGCATCACTAACATCTTATATTGACTTCCAACTGAGATACTTCTTCCACATTTCAACACTGGCAGCGTTTAAGCCTTATTATATCTGAATAACATGCTGAATGTTCATATCACATTAATATACAAGCATGTTATTGAACATATTGGGGTACACCGTGATAGAAGGATTTGCAAATACAGAAAAGTTATGATGAAAAGCAACTGCACTGGACAAGTATCCTGTTGGATAAAAAAATGTATTTTGAGTTACGGAACAAGCCCCCGAAGCTGATTATAGACAGGACACTGTTCCCCTGTTACCAGCACATGCGAATTTGGAAACCAACTTCACATAACATTCATTAACCTTCAGAAAATACTAATATAAAGCCAAGCAATATAAGGCTGAAAATGCCGAAAGTCAGGTGACATCCTTCTGTCTTGCCGGGATGACTGTGACAAAAAAAACACGCTGCTCGGATTTTCTTTGTCGTGGGACTTTGTGTTTTTGTTTCCTCTTGATATTAAAACACTCTATTTTTTCAATAGCCTACTATGCAGCAATTAATTCACGCATTCGTTATGTTAAGTCTGTTGGGATTATATTTGCATTTCAGCCAGAAATACCAACAGAGAAAATTGAATTACAATTTATAGCTCGACACATCCCTAAATCAAATCCGTTTTGAAATGACTGATTTTTTCAGTTTTACAAGCATAAATAGAATTACAAGAATAGCCTAGTATTGATAACTAAAGGCTAAAGTTACTTTAACTCCACTCATCTGAAGTGATACTGTTCAATCTTTAAAAGGTACAAACAATACTGCTTCTCACCTGCTTCTCACTTTTTAAAGAACATGAAATAAAAGGACAAATCAAAGCTGACTGTATACGCGTCCTTGTATAGCTGTAGGCGAACTGTGTGTTATCTACGCAGCGACGTAGCAAATTCTTAGCTATACAAAAATACATCTTAATTTGGGCTGGAAAGGGTTCAACACTATTTTTTGTGGACTTACTTAAGCTAGTCTTCGGTCTGTGAAAGCGATACCACCGCCAGATAGCTTGAAATTTAGCAAATATTTTATTGAGCTTGTTTAGCACACAGTCCCACTCTTATATTTCCGTTTCCGGGTTTAGAACTATCTCCCGTTATTGTAAAAACCTGAACTTTATTTTTGAAATGGGTTAAATGTGTGGTAGTGCTATCAATTAATTTCATACTTATTATGTAGCCAATAAAAAAATAGCTAACTACGTAATTTCGCCTACCTTCTGCTTTTAATTAAGCAGCTACATTAACAGTGAAAATCAAAGTAGCCTACAATTACTGCAAAAGTCGACAGTGTGATCTTTATTAGTGTCGTGTAGGCTACAACCATAGCTAATTTTACATAAGAAAATGTAAATGAATGGTAGGCTACTTAGCCACAGTAACGTAGCCTAGGCTACACTGCGTAAGTTAAGATAAAGGTGACCGAGTAGCCTATTGTATGACGATGGTACAATTAATGTTTTGAGTGTTTCGTTTATTTAGCCTTATTTTGGCTGTCTTGTATTATGGCTGTCTTGTTGTCTTATGAAGTTACTTCCACAATGGCTACAACGAATCCCCTACACGCACGTCTAATCGAACGCATATAGCCAAGCTAGCCTACTTGCCATCCACCCGTTTACGCTACATCAAAATCCCACCATCAGACAATGACAAAATAGCCTACTATTCCATGTGGGCTTATTTTTTTTTACATTTAAACGATCGTGTGATAGTTCGAAGAAAACGCTAAGTCATGCTTGTACAGGCGGGGTATATGCTCTTTGGTATATGCACTTACTGGCTATCAGGCGGTCTGTCATCGCGATAATTGCGCGCACTGCGCGGGTATAAAGTCTTGATCAAGACTTAAATCTTTCCACACAGCTTTCACCCAGCAGAGGGCGGGACGTCAACGTTGTAACTTTGTGTCTTGCTCACGTAAGTTGTCATTTATGTAGTTTACATTTTTATTCTCATAATTTAAATCACTACTAGTCTACGTATTTAAATTGTAGCCTATTATAGGTGGAGCTACTAGACTATGCATAGCTAGTCTTCTAAACCTTTTTGGTGGTCGATATCCTTGCATCCATCTACTTTCAGAGGTCAGTAGAATATTTTGCAAACTGTGGCTAGAACGAAAGATTCCTGGTTGTTATGAATTTATTGACCATTATCTCACCCAGATACACGGTCATATTTGATTGAGATGTGTCTATGAATATGTCCGTTGAGTCCTAAACGAAAAATTAGCCTAATGGCATGAAAGAAAAAATGTATATTGGAAATATGACAAAACCCTTATAATTAACTCGTTCGACATACAGTATTGCTTTTTTATTTAAATAATTAAATATGTATAATTGTTAACCTATAGTTTAGGTCATTTAAGTTAAGTCCATTTTTTGGGGAAATATTGCTTTTGGTTTATATAATTTTCGAAATTGGTGTCCTCTGTACAATTATTTGAACATTTTAGTTTCTTGGGAAGATTGGCGTTTGGTTAATTGTATAGGTGATTGATGCGGTTTCTTAAACCTGCTGTTGGGGTTAATGTCCACAAGGAAGTTGGGAGGAAAGGATTTTGTTTATTCACCAGAAAAGAAGCTACCAGTGGAAGTGCAAAAAATGCAGCATATGCTTTTCACCAATGTTGTGATGTATTTTTTTCCCTTGTGTGGAGAGCTGTTCTGTCTACCTGCTGATTTTGTTTCTTCAGTCAATTCAGAGATGTCTGCAGGTGAAGCTCGCATTGGGAAACTGGCCCCTGACTTCAACGCAACAGCCGTGATGCCAGATGGCCAATTCAAGGAAATCAAGATCTCTGACTACAAAGGTAGGACCTGTCCTGCACCAATATGCACAGTTGTCGCATCAATGTGGAGTCTTGTTGCTCCTGTCACATGGTTGTGAAGGCAACATGAGAATTTTCTTTTGGGGAACTTTAATGTATATACTAAGTTAAATTGACACCCAGTTGTTTCTCTTGGTACTTAGATATTAAAAATGGGCTGTATTAACAAGTTATTTCAGTTTTAATGGGATTGAAAAGTATAAGGTGTAAAATACAGTTGGGGAAGAGATTAGGTTATGGTGCTTATCTGGGACTTAAAGCTGCATATACTGTATATACCATGTATGTATATACAGTATACACCGATGAGCCACAACATTAAAACCACTGACAGGTGAAGTGAATAACATTGATTATCTCATTGTTATGTTGGTTCTGTACTCTAGCACGCTGAGTTTGAAAGGATACAATGACAATGAAGTGCAGACTGTCAGCTTTAATTTGAGGGTATTTTCATCCATATCGGATGAACCATTTAGAAAACCTTTTTTACATAGTCCCCCATCTTTGGGAATCAAAATATATTGGACAGTTTAACATAATGTAGAATAAAGTAATCATTTTTAATATTTGGTTGCATGTCCTTTGCATGCCATGACTTACTGATGTCTGTGACCCAACAACAATAAAAGACTCTTGATATCTTATTTTCTGGTACTCTTACAAGTGATACTATAACGTCTCTGCATTTGAATGGATCTCTATGGGAATTGGGGGGTGGGACTAGATTTAACTGTAAATTATGCTGGAACAGTATGGAATACATGGTTGGTAAAATGGCTGTAAGTCATGAATGGTCTGAGGTATGAAACGAGCCTCAAACCATCACTCTGCTGCCAGATATGCAGTAGATATGGATGGATCACTTTAAGGATGGTTTCTCCTGACCAATTTTCCGATTGAACTATTGAGAAATAAGTCAGGAGAAACAACCCTTCAAGTTATCCATCCACATCTACTGTATTTCTGGCAGCAAAGTGATGATTTAAGGCTTGTTTGATACCCCAGACCCTTGAAGACTTACAGCCATTTTACCAATCATGTATTCCATACTGTTCCAGCATAATTTACAGCTAAATCTAGTCCCACCCCTCAATTCCCATAGAGATCCATTCAAATGCAGAGACGTTATAGTATCGCTTGTAAGAGTACCAGAAAATAAGATATCAAGACTCTTTTAATAATAATAAACTTTATTTATATAGCACCTTTCATACAACAAGTAGCAGCCCAAAGTGCTTCACACTAGGGAAATAATAATAAACAGTTAAAACAGGAAAATATTGGATAAAACAATATAACATTATATAACATTAATATAACAATAAAACACAATGAAATAAAAGACAATACAACAGGGAATAAAACAAATCTGAAGAAAAAATGAAATGAAAAAATAAAATAAATAAATAAATAAGTAAAATAAAAATAATCAAATAAAATCTTGATTTGGAGAAAAAAAACAATATAAAAATAATAATAATAAAATGGGATAAAACAAAATGCAATAAAACACAATGAAATACAAGACAATATAGATGTATATTTATAAAACAAGTAAAAGCAAAAGACAAGTAAAAACTAAAATAGGATGCAATCAAGTAAAAGCCATCCTAAAGAAGTACGTTTTCAGAAGGCTTTTAAAAAGGGCTACATTTGGTGCCTCTATGATCTGTCTGGGCAAGCTATTCCATAGAGTGGGGGCATAGAAATAAAAAGAAGCTTCTCCACTTCTTTTATAATTTACTTTTGGAATGCATAACAAGTTATCACCAGAAGATCTGAGGGCACATATGGGCTGATATCTATTCAGCAGGTCAGATATGTAAAGTGGTGCTAAACCAGACAGAGCTTTAAAAACAAGTAAAATAATTTTAAAATCAATTCTAAATTTCACAGGCAGCCAATGCAGATATGCAAGTACAGGTGTGATATGAGTTCTCTTCTTGGTTCGTGTCAAGATTCTTGCAGCTGAGTTTTGCACAAGTTGTAGCTGCTCTATGTATGTCTTTTGTCTTATGTCTTTTGATGTTGTTGGGTCACAGACATCAGGAAGTCATGGCATGCAAAGGATATGCAACCAAATATAAAAAATTTAAAGGCACAGTCAACTTAGTGTATGTAAACTTCTGACCCACTGGAATTGTGATATAGTGAAATGATCTGTCTGTAAACAATTGTTGGAAAAATTACTTGTGTCATGCACAAAGTAGATGTCCTAACTGACTTGCCAACACTATAGTTTGCTAACATGAAATCTGTGGAGTGGTTAAAAATTAGTTTTATTGACTTCAACCTAAGTGTATGTAAACTTACGACTTAAACTGCACATGCTTAGTTCTATGAGTGATCCAGTGTGTCACACAGGGTAGTCTCTTTGAAGAGCCTAGGGGTGCGTCCCAATACTGGAACAATGCACCCTCCTTTCATCCACTACCACCTCCTCTCCTCCGTGCCCCAGAAACGGATCTTTGTGTTTTAATCTAATGTTGTTGATTACATCCTAATAATGTATTAATGGTTGCATATTAATTCATGTCTCGACGCAAACCGCAATGACAGGTACATTGTATACTGTACATGCAAATAATTGTACTCGAAACGTTCAGGCAGTTTTGCATACTTCCGGGTAGTGGAGGAGCGGTAGTGGGGGAGTGGAGGAAAGGAGGTGGGGAGCGAAGAATATTGGGACGCAGCCCGGGTATAGTTATTTCATTATATTCACTGTCCCATACTGAGAGCACCTTCTCTCTTTCATAAGCTTAGAGTGATGCTTGCGGGATAGCCTTTATTTCCTTTATTAAATGCGTGTTGCTGTTTCTCTGTCTGCAGGAAAGTATGTGGTCTTTTTCTTCTACCCAATGGACTTCACCTTTGTGTGTCCCACTGAGATCATTGCCTTCAGTGACGCTTCTGAGGAGTTTAAGAAGATCGATTGCGAAGTCATTGGTGCTTCTGTGGACTCTCACTTCTGCCATCATGCCTGGTATGCAGATAAAAAAACAAGACTGCACAGCACACTGTCAGGCATCTATGTTTAACTGACCACAGCCATGCAGCATTGTTCTACTAGTGTCAGCCACACATGCATGTGCGGGTGTGTATGCATTATTGTCTGTGTATGTGTTTACTGGTAGGATCAACAAGCCCCGCAAGCAGGGTGGTTTGGGCCCCATGAAGATCCCACTGGTGGCTGACGCACAGCACACAATCTCCAAGGCCTATGGTGTGCTGAAGGAAGATGAAGGCCTTGCCTACAGGTGAATGATAGGCGGATCTTTGTATTTGAGGACACCCATTCATCACATAAGTGGAAAACAGTCCCATAATTCAATATTGAGCAATTTTTGATGATCTGTTATTTCTAAGCTTCATTTTATCCAGCTTTCTGGGAGATCAGAATCATTTAAATTAATGCATTGGCATTTGATTTTACTGGCTCTATCTCCCTGGACGTTGTGCCCAACATGTTCCAATGTTCAGATTTATTTCTGTGGTTTCAGGGGTATGTTTATCATTGATGACAAGGGTATCCTGAGGCAGATCACCATCAATGATCTCCCAGTGGGTCGCTCTGTGGACGAGACTCTTCGCCTGGTGCAGGCCTTTCAGTTTACAGACAAGCATGGAGAAGGTACTACCTACAGCCATCTCTAAACATTTACAGAATGTTGGCCATCTTCATTTAAAGTGCTTCCCACTGGAAGGTTGATGTACCATGATGCCTTGAACAGCTTTACTGTTAAAACATGGTCTGTAATAGTGGTGTACTATATAGGCCTGTTTGAGGTTAAAAGACAATGCTCAGAGTCTTTATCACTTTTCAGTGTGCCCCGCTGGCTGGAAACCTGGAAGTGACACCATCAAGCCTGATGTCCAGAAGAGCAAAGAGTTCTTCTCCAAACAGTAATAGACAGACCAGAGTCTGTTGGACCATGAGACCTTAGCAATTGTACGATGTGTAGGTAAAATGGCAGGGTATGGTATTGTGGTTCCTTGTGGTTTTCTCATATGTATTAGTTACTGTTCAGTGAGTCCAAGCACCTAGAGACCAAAAGGTGATAATCACCACTTTCAGGGCTGCGTTAGAGATGTAGATCCATGAGACCGGTTCGGTTATGTCCTGTGTAGATACGTGTTATGTAACATGAGATATTTCCCCAGTGCTTGCTGTTGTGCCTTCATATGTTGTAATACAGCTTTAACACACAAACTATTGTATCAGCGCTGGGAGACCAAGTCTGACCTAGTCACTCACTGCAAAAGGGATTGTGTAATTTGGCTATTTTCCCACCATCCGGTATTGCACTGTGAAGAAAATGTGCAGTTGTTTTGTAAGTTGTCTTTTTCATGATTGTAATAAAAGTAGGGACAAAAATATATTTTTTACTTCATTATTTTTTCTTATTCATTTTTTGTTTGTTTTATATGCAGAGTGGCATTTTATAATACATGTTTCATTTTAATAAGACGTCTGTACTATTTAATCAATTTAAGTTAGTTTCAAGCTCATCCTGTTAACCCAGTGACATTTTTACGGTGAAGTCAGTGAAACACCGTATAGGCCTTCAGGTGAAAACCCGGCTAGCTTTAGCCAGCTAGGACATAGTCAGGCTACATCCGGGTAGCACCTGAGCTATATTGGGGTTAACCTCATCCGTTTATGTTAAAAAGTCTCTCAACCTAGATTTCAACCCCTCTATACATCTAGATTCCGGCTGGGAAGCCAGTTCTGGTCTGAGGACGGGCCCCATGGTCATGCTGGCCTCAGCCAGGTCCTGTCAGCTGGGATAACAGGGGCGCATTGCGCACCACTGACCCTGCCTGGGCGGTCAGGCGCCTGGCGAGTCAGTCTGTTAAATCTCACATGAAGCGGCTTCATGATTTGGGTCAGTGCGAGACTGACTTGCACATAGTGGTGCAATAAGGAGAATCCTGGCCCTGGGGAAAGTGAGTGTCTGCACTCTCCCTGATTGATTGGTGGATGTTGTTTTGGGTGCGCTACAAAACCCAATGCCGGTTCACTGCTGATTACGGAGCAGCAAGGGCGGAGAAAACCGCTTAAATGGTGTAGAATCTGTTAGCCAGCTTCTACCAGCCTCCATTGTCTGTCATGCTTCATTGGATGTGATGACTATTGTCATCACATGCATACAGTTCTGATAATACAGACATCAACAATTGCCTATTGACAAGTGTTGATGTTTCACTCATCTTATATATATAGTGGGGACCAAAAGTTTGAGGGCAGTGACACAATTTTTGTTGTTTTGGATTGGTATGGATCACATGGTTGGCTAAATGGCTGTAAATCATCAAGGGTCTGAGGTATCAAACGAGCCTCAAACCATGGCTGTGTCCGAATCAGAGCCCTGTTCCCTGTCTACTATGTGCCCTGTCCCCTCACATTGCAAGTAGTGTGCAAAAGAAATCCCGCAAAACTCTTTCCAAACTTGTGAGGAAGTAGTTCGTAATATCTTTTTGAAAAAATTTTTATACTCCTGAATTCCCTCAACAAAACCCTGGAAATAAGTGGTTCATCCTGGTATTTTAAGTGCCCCCATTTGTGAGAAAAAGTCGCCCACTCAAAAGCTTTTTAACAAAGTGGACTCAAATATGCGTACTCAAAAGGGTATAGGGCTCTGATTCGGACACAGCCCATCACTCTGATGTGAGATATGCAGTAGATATGGATGATCACTTTAAGGGTTTCTACTCCTGACTTATTTTTCCAGAGTTCCATAGGAAAATGAGTGAGGAAAAACAACCCTCATCCATATCTACTGCATATCTGGCAGTAGAGTGGTGGTTTGAGGCTTGTTTGATACCTCAGAGCCTTGAAGACTTGCAGCCATTTAGACAACCATGTGTTCCATACTGTTTCAGTGTAATTTAGCTACAGCTTAATCAATCAACTGCATTAATGGAGCCACCCCACTTCACAGGAAACAAGGGTATCCGATCTCATTGCAGCTCCACGGTAAACACATGGTTCACAACCTGTTCTCCCTACACACCACTGCCAAACTCACACCTGTTCTCCCTACACACCACTGCCAAACTCACACCTGTTCTCCCTACACACCACTGCCAAACTCACACCTGTTCTCCCTACACACCACTGCCAAACTCACACCTGTTCTCCCTACACACCACTGCCAAACTCACACCTGTTCTCCCTATACACCACTGCCAAACTCACACCTGTTCTCCCTACACACCACTGCCAAACTCACACCTGTTCTCCCTACACACCACTGCCAAACTCACACCTGTTCTCCCTACACACCACTGCCAAACTCACACAGAGCGGAAGTGAAGGAAGACCATGCTCATGTGCAGCGGCATGCAGACCATAATAATAATAATAATTATTATTATTATTATTATTATTAACAATATTATTTAATTATTTAACAATGACTGTAGAAGATAAATGTTATATAACTGCTCTCATATTGAATGTATTTCCCACTGCTTCAAACTAATAACCCTTGTACAACGTTTCAAAATGGGCAACTGCTAAGCTCCTAAATGGACCGAATTTAACAAATGTCTTGTAAACACTGCTGTCAATCATCATCTGTGCTTAATTAGTGGTACTTTATCAAGGCATATGATTGAGGAGGTGCAATCAGGATAAATGTTTGGCACATGGCCCGACAAACCTCTTGTTGGAGGACTAAAGTAAATGCAAGACAACAAGTAGACACAAAATGGTGACTCTATTTTTAAAACAAGGGTGAGAAATCTAATTGGGCGATAGGCCTTGGAAGTCTGACATAACGCAGAGCAAAGACTTTTGCCTAAATATGGATTTCCAAATCAAAGGGAACTTTCTCTATGAAGAAAATGTATTGAGTTTCACATAATAGTATCCCAACCTAGCTAAGTCATGAATAAAATCATTGAACTGGCCTAATTGTTGTCATCATGTCCTTAAATGTCCTTAAAGATGGCAAACCTCGATCGATTTCTGGGTCAGGCGAGGACCAAGAAGAAGAGGACGGATAAAATAAGCGATTGGAATCCACCCATGGTATCATAATTTGTTTCCCACAAAAGCATTC
Organism: Synaphobranchus kaupii; assembly: GCA_029718625.1. Lineage (NCBI taxonomy): Eukaryota > Metazoa > Chordata > Actinopteri > Anguilliformes > Synaphobranchidae > Synaphobranchus > Synaphobranchus kaupii. The sequence goes on along the minus strand of CM056377.1, from coordinate 100,981,048 downwards.
GCTATTGAATTTTCCAATTTTGACATTTGGCTGACGGAAATCATACTTGCATAATAGATAGTATGTTCTTCCAAGTATATGAGCTGGAACGTACTTCATAGTAGGAGCGCAAGTACACTTCAATTTCAATAAATTTGAAACACACTTGATGATGTAGTCAGCGTCAGAATACCTTTGACAGAATACCTAATATATTTCTGCTTAGGTCGTGCTGTCAGTAACTATCACAAGCTAACCTTTGAGTAACGGTCCAGTTTCCTCAGAGAAATTTCTGTTTTTTAACTATGCAGCCGGTAGTTTCCACAGCAATTTTTTGTCACGGTGCTTTACATTTTAGAGCGAAGAAATGCCTCTCTTGCCAGAAGAGACTATAGGAAGAGCTGCGGTAGTGCGGTTGTTACATCAGAGACGTTATGTTACGTTTAGTTGTTGCGCTATTTTTCTACAGTCTATGGTTAACGCAATGATCTTTGGGAATGAAAAGCGCATACAAGTGTGTCGATGTGATCGATGCATAATTGAAATTCTGGGTCCTGTCAAGTACGGAAGTACACATCCGGGGATTTTAATATATACTTGATTTTTGCATACTTGCGATTTGGAATGCATTAATGACAAACAAAATGGCGCTGTGCATACTAACTAGTATGCAAGTGTGCATAATGGAACACAGCCTTGGAGTTCATTCCAATTGCTTATTTTCACTCCTTGCATCCTTTCCTCATTCCTTAGCTCTGCTGGACGTGAGAAAAGGATGCAAGGATCAGATATGAGGACGGAAGAATTGAGGCAACATGCATTAGGCAAGTGGAACGTCCTTGCTCAGTCAAGCGTCATATTATGCTTGCGTCCAACTATAATGCTTTTTAGCCTCTTTTTCATGAATAAACATAGCTTTTGTTACTCACAAAGAATGAGTGTCATTATGGATTAAAGTGCATTATAATGAATGGAAAGGAATTATTTTTTGGAAAGGAATGATTTGTGTAGGGGTGTACCCGCCACATGGCAGATCTGGAGAAGTGGATAATGTCACGCCTTCCAAGAAAAGGCTTCCGCAAAGGCTACATTCATGTTTCCTCGCTTAGAATCCTCCAGTAGCCTCCTCGTTCCTCGCTCCTCCGAGGAGCATTTATCGGTTTGGAATGTCCTTAAAGATGGCGAACCTTCCTTCGATTTCCGGGTCAGACGAGGACAGAGGAGATGAGGACAGATAAAATAAGCGATTGGACTGAACCCTTAGTCTAAGGCTGTGTCCGAATCAGCACCCTTCCATACTATTGAGTATGCTTGTTGAGTAGAGAGGACGAGAAAGTAGCCTAGTTAAGTAAGTGAAATTTTCACTAAAGGTAGTATACTTAAAACTGGATGATACACTTACTTCCGGGGTTTCCCTGAGTATGGGCAGAGATTTCATGGGCTTTGTGCCATGTCCGAATCAGCGCAGTTGCCTACCATTGAGTATGCCCATTGAGGACACTTTTAAAAAATCTGTTAAGTATGCGACAGTTCTGAAAATTGTGTGTTCTTAATATCCCCGGACGATATACTTATTTCCGGTTTTTCGCTGATAATAGTACGGAGGATATTTTTTGCATACTGCATGTCACTTAACACAATGCAGTAAGCAGTATACAGTATGCTTGTACACCGTAAACCAGGGGTGTCAAACTCCAGTCCTGGAGGGCCGCAGGTCTACAGGTATTTGTGGTTTCCTTTCAATCAGCACCCAGTTAAAGCATTGAGAACAAGGTGTGTGGACTTCTTAGCCAATTAGTGACTTAAATTAATCACTTGTGCTTAAACGCACCAAAAACCAGCAGACACTGCGGCCCTCCAGGACCGGATCTTGACACCCCTGCCGTAAACTGTACGCAGAGGATAGGGCTCTGATTCGGACAATCAAAACATATCATTGTATCACAAACTGCTACACATAATAAAAGTTATGATCACAAAAAATCTCATCGAGCGTATGTAGGAACTGGAGGGTGGGTATGTTATGCTATTAAGGTATGTACTGAGCACCAATAAAGCGCGAGGAATTAATTCCATTGCAATCTCGTTAAATTTCAGTCCATCTCTTTATTCCTGTATGCTGAAAAAAGGGTGGAGTCGAAAATAGACGTGACGTAAAACCTCAACCAATACATACTTTGATCTCATTACATAACTCCTCCCATGGTTTGAGGCGAATAAAACTGTCCTGTCCCAGTGTCCCACTAAAAATCCTTTCAATCGAGTCTGAGCTAAACACTCGTTTTTGTTTTGCCCTTGAGAATAGTTATCCGCGTTATCAGCGTTTGGATTTGGAATAGTTAGCTAAAGTATTTATTTTTTCCCCGCTCTCCTTATTCCTATACCAATTGTATCCCTCTCCCAATCTCTTTCATCATTTTATCCATGTGCTCATCGCACAGCTCATCATCATGGAAACGAACTAATCACTCACGCGTCGTTTTTATTTTTGTTTTATTGGAGCTCCAATATTTTGCGCTCATAGCCTAGAGACACGCCACAGAGACACACGCGCAGTACATGCTTACTTCCGCACAGGCTTAATTATTGTTCGGTTCGCAGTGTGTGCCAAACCGAAAGTCTCATACGAAGGAGGACATTTTTCTTTTCCAGCTCTGACTAGGTTAAGCGGTGATCTTGTTCTGATTAGTAAGTAAGGGAACAGAGTGGCTCACGGCCCCTGTTACATTCTTTTGGAAAACGAGCCTATATTTTCTGCAGCCTACGTCACATTTAGAAATAATTTGGTGAATTTATTGACTTTTCCAAGGTAGATTACCCTACTGCTTCACAACATATCTGAAGAAGTTTCAGAATATTTAACCCAAAGGTATTTTGTGCCCCGTGTAGGCTACAGGCTACCAGCACACTGGCTCATCTACATGATACGTGAGGACTGGAAATACTTCATTGGTGTAAGTCTCCACTAGATTAGGCTAAGGTGAACACAAGTATTAATGTCTGTACTTATTAACTAAAAATAATTTCAGTCATGTGAATGCCCAACCCTCGTTTACTGTATTTTGTTTTTATACCACGTAGGCATGTCCAAAATAGCTTGCCAAAGCAGAGCAAAACAGAAGACTTTTTTGGTAACAATTCAGCATTTTAGCTGATGGTTTTCGCATTACTCAAAACATTTTTGTCTGGAAATACAATATTGAAAATATCAAATAAAGCAACCCATATGTGAAGTTTACACAGACATGAAGTTGACAAATATATAGTATAAAGCATTCATGTAGAATACATAGTTTAATATTTACAGTATTTTCATGATCCTAATGTTGACAATTTCTCATTCTTTTCCCCCCCACTTTTTCAGTTCTAGAAAATCCTTCATTAAATGGTTAATATGCTATTTATTTTATACCGGATTTAAGTGCTGTTTTCATTAAGTGAAAAATCTAAGGTTTTTAAACTGACATCAGAACCTTTCTGAAAACCTTTGATTTAAAAGACCAAAAATACAATATTTAGAGACAGCTCTGGTTGTTTCTTATATATTTAAGCTAAAGACGAATAGGATTCCGTCCATAATTTGTCCTAATATACATGAGTTATTATGAAACAGAAAGAGAGTTGTGGATATTTCACAGTTCCTCATTTTACAAGTAAGTTTTTATTAAAATTTTGAAGTAAGTTTTTATTTAAGTTTTATTTAAACAGTTACTCCATTTTCATTTTAAATATAGCCTATTTTACAGGCACAAGCCAAACAAAGGGGTGGGGATTTCCAGAAAAGCCTACAGAAGTGGTACTTTCCAGCTCTGGAAAGTCCCTGGCCTGCCTCCAGAAAGTGGGTGGAGATTACATTCCACTTGTCAAAGCAGCTCACCATTGCGTGTGGGTAAGGCATTTGTGCTACCATCTGTCACAGCGACTTTAAAAATGAAAAGTATGAAACATATTTTATAAACTATATCAACCATAAACGTTCATAGCCTACTATATTATCTGCATTGCATAACGTACAACCTAAAATGTTTCATGTAGGCTACTCTCTCACGCTCAAGATAACTAACCCGAGTATAGAAATTTTGTAATATTGTAAAAATGTTTGATGCATTACAGTTCCAGTATTAAAACCAAATGGAAATAATGTTAAAGCTTTAATTTTATCGTGGTGAATGTGGATAGGAACGATATGAATGAGGAAGTCACCAAGTTGTTTAAACACAGCGAAATCTACGTGTGAAATCAACTTTTATACAATTATTTTAATTATAGTAGAGAAAATATTGTCCCTATTGACACTTGATCTAACACTAGTAATTTTGCTGTGAATATCTGTATGCAAATGCAATCTGGGCTCTTATGTTGTTAAAAATAAAAATAATTATTTTAAAAGAATGTGGACACGGGTACTCAAATATGAAGTTAAGGTCCTGCATTTTGTAGTCTATAGACTTAAAATCTAAAAACATTGTTTCATATGTAGCCCAGCCTACACCACTGTTTCTAGACCAAAGCGTGTGTTTCAAAAAAAAAGAAATTACATGAATGACTAACCTACTATGAATGATTAATATCACTATTTTAGCTGTAGTCGTTGGCGGCTCGAGCCCTGTATTTTCCCTTATGGTTAGATGCGGAATTAGCATTGGTTCACTTTCAGGAACGCCCTCTTTCTTTTCTCACGAATATAAATAGGCTTTAGTGCTCACAGAAACATTGCTCACGGAGAGCCAGGTGATCAGAGGTAGGTGTCCAAAGACCCCTGCATACTAGGCGACTATTTGATGTAGATAGCTACATCTTGGACTAAAGAAACGTTTGATACATGTAACGTAAAGATTGAGCGTGGCTTAAAAAAGCTAAACGGACATTCTGTTTTAGACTGTTAAAACTGGAGCCATGGCTAGTTTTTATTAATTTTGTACAATAGATTTATTTAAAACAAGAAAACCTTTGGGGGGCAGTAATACACCAAATAGTTGATTTTTGCTTATTAGGTAGCCTACTTGTAGCCTAACAAATACAAAGTGTTTTCTGTTCTTTCAGTGGTCCAGTGGACGGCGACAGAAACAGAGTGAAGACCGTGTTGCTGGAATGTAGCCTATTCAACATCTGTGGTGTATTTCAGAAAGGATTATGTAGCATAGTTAGCCAGATGACTTCTGTAAATGTGACTTGGATCAATATTCCGATTAGTTTCGAAATATTTCAAAAAATTAGCTAGATACCCAAAGCGCTAATCAGTTTCGTGAAATAGTCTAGGCTGCTCCCAGACCTGGAATAGGCTATTTAGGCGGCTAGATTTCTGATGTCAGTTGATCTTTAGATCAATTATATTCTACGAACGTGAGACATCTGTGTTAGTAGCCTACAAGAGTATGAAAGTATTGGCTGCTATAGCATAAATCATAAGAAACTAAACGGGGTCAGTATGACTAGGCTGTACTAGGCTACTACTCTGGGGTGGCTTTCCCGATTCCGATGTCTCTTCAGAATTCACGACATAGCCTAGCCTACTTCACGAGCTTTTTGAAGACATGTCTTGATGACGCTTTCCCAAAGCATATCGTGGAGTGAATATTTCAAGACACACTTTCACGACAAACTTTGAGTTACACAGACCCGACAGGTCGATGTAAGAAAAGCCGATTCACATAACAGAAATCATCACACATTGTTAACAGCCACTTTCCCAAAAGCATCGTAGATTATTTTGTTTTCTTTGCTTTTCGTTTTAAATCTGATCAAACCTAAATGACAAAATAAGACCGAGACAAAAGAGCGAGAAAGAAAAAAAATACTCTTAAGATCTATGATGCTTTTGAGAAACTGATTGGATCCGTCTATTGCTGTCTATATTAATTAAAATTATTTTTCTCATTGTGAATGTACAATGTACACGTCAGCAAAGGTCACAATAAATCCTTATAAACCCTATAATGGGATAATTGATTACTACACCTGCTCTAGTTTGTCTGTCTATCCATCTATCGCTTATATTAGCGGCCTCTATCTGCAGCGGTGGGATTTGCACGTAGTAGGCTACCGCATCTCATTCGGGGTTGCCAGACTGGAGGATTTTACCCTAAATGTCGGGATTTTAAAAAAGTCATGGGGGAATTTTTAGAGAAAAAATGTATGTGAGTCAATGATGGGGAATTTTAAAAGGAGGTATGGGACTCAATTGAAGATGGGGGATTTTCAGAATTTTCTTTTATTTATTTTGTGGGCGGGTTGTTAATTGGAGGCGGCAGCTGCCCGCGTCTTTGTAAAGTACGGGGCATTCCTGTTTCAAGATGAGCTAGGCTACAAGCCCAAGGTAGCCACTTTCCTTGGGCTTGTAGGCTTAGTTCACCCCGAAACAGGAATGCCCCGTACTTTCCAGAGGCGGGGCTGCAGAGATGAGACGTCTTTTCTTAGCAAAAATGATTCATTTACGTTACACAAGGAAGGTGGAAGGTACGGTCTCCTTATTAATAGGACATGCCACCGCTCCGTACAACCGCTAAGGTAAGTTAGGACTAAAGTTATATTTTTAAAACTTTCACCGAATTTCATTCGGCATTAGCTAACGTTATTAGCCTACAGCTAGCTCTCACCAACATATTATTTGTACACATTTTAATTTATGTTAGAATGTCTCCAGCATTAGCCTGCAACGACTGAATTAGCAAAACGGGTCTATGTGGAGACTGGCTCTTGTAAAGTTGGAACATAAAATCTGAAAATATTAACAAAGAATTAAACATTTTTGGTTTATTTAAAAAAAATTATCCTCACTTCTGCATAAAATAACATTTTAAAATCGACGTCAAATAGGCAGAGATACGACACCTAAATTGATGTTGTTTGAAGGTATTTTATTATTATTTTAACTGGAAGGTAACGTTTACTCCTTTGGTTGAATCGTAAATAGGTATAGCCTAATGGTTAAGGAACTGGACTTGTAAATGAAAGGTTGCAGGTTCGATTCCCAGGTAGGACACTGCCGTTGTACCCTTGAGCAAGGTATTTAACCTGAATTGCTTCAGTATATATCCAGCTGTATGAATGGATAAATGTAGTAGTTGGTGTAAATCGCTCTGGATAAGAACGTCTGGTAAATGCCTGTAATGTAGGCTAATGTAACGGAATGAGATGGATTCTGTATGTCTAGTGTTTCCCATTAATCTATGAAACGGTGGTGGTAGAAATTGTGGGATTCAAACTAATTAAAAAACATATCCAAAATAAAAATTGTTCTATGTAACCTTATACCACCATATAGCTACCTGCCGCTTCAAAAAGCCCCTCACTGTTGCCTACTCGCTGCCCCCCGCTTACACACAAACCCGCACGCGCACGGGCTACAGTCACACAACAAATGCGCGAGCCGCCGAGTGCATCTCCGTCCAAGCTCTCGGTTGTTAGCCTCCGATATAAATTTATCATAAACTAATGTAACAACGCACCCAGTGAACATTTTCGCGTTTCGCGTCTGGCTAAATTTGGTTTAAAGGTTAAAGTTTTTTAGGCTATCCGGGTAAAACAATGGGCTGAATTATGGCTAAATTAACACGTTTATTTCGTGTGAAAACGTCTCAGACGCTCTACACGTCTAGATTCAGGCATTTGCTCACTGGGAAGGTTATCACTTTAGCTAGCAACCTAGCGGCTGTAATACATTTTTTTTTTTTTTACAACTAATGTTACCTCGCTAGCTAACTTGAAAAGAGAAACAAAATAAAATTTCACGTGTTCCATTCCAATGTTCCAATCACAAAAAATTGTGGATCTAGTCTTTAAATTTTTCATTTCAAAGAGCACCAAATTGATACATTTAGCTGTTTGCATGACCCCTGACGACCCCAGACAGGTCCGGGTCCATCCACCACAGTTTCATAAAATCGTCTGGGAAACACTGATTTGGCTGTCTGCAACGGTACACTATATAGGCATGGGGGTTTGCCTGGAAATGTAACAGAGGCCACTCTGTTCCCTTCATCGGTTCCCTCCACTGTGTAACCAAATTAGTAGCCTGTGTCACCAGTATCTTTTTACCATTCTAATCAGAAAAGTCAGAAACAATCACGGAAAACACCTAGACACCACCCTTGATGTCATGCAGTCACCATCAGTCTCTATACAATCTGCCACATTAAAACAGTAAAATAACAAAAAATAAAAATAACTTGGAATTAAGTATAACTATTATTGTTACATTCCATTGCATGCATTTAGCTGACGGTCTTATCCAGATTGACTTGCACTGTAGGAGAAACAAAAATGTCACCTGATTAATCACAGCCATAGTGACCTACCTAACAACATTCCAGACCAGTGAGTATAGATGCAACATCACTAAAGGATTAGTGCAAGAAAACAATGCTAACAAAGAACCAAAAGACAAATTCTGAATATGTACTAAGAGGAGAATATAATAGAATAACTTTTATTTTCCCGTTAGGGAACTTCAGTTATAAACATAAAGCTATTAAAATATAACCATAAACCATATAAATACCATAACATGGAATTAGCACAAAAGGTGGGAGTGCTAGGGGAGTGGGATGGGAGGGATCCAAGATGCAGTCTGATGAGCTTGGTCTTTAGTCTGAATCGGAATATGGTCAAGGACTCTGCAAGGACTCTCTTCCACCACTGGGGGGCCAGTACAGACAGCCATTGTGACTGGGAGAAGCGACCACACGGTTGCGGAATGGAGAAATCTTCACCTTTATTATACCCAAAGGGTGCAACCAGTGTGCACCTTGTGAACACATGAGAAACGTACAAATACACATAAAACACAGGAATCGCGGTATAAAAGCAACAAGTGGGTCAGGCCACAATAATCAGAGGAATACCCTCAACAGTGTAAATACAGGAGAAGCAGTGGCACTACACAGCCTCAACATCATCGTTATAAATATCAACATTCTCAGTAATATTAGCATAATCATAAAAATGTATCATATCCACCCTCTGTCACAGCAGTAACACACGGTCATAAATCATAATTATTCAGATGTGTAGAAAGAATCTGTGCCCCTGACTTACTTCCGCTATGGCAAGAGGAGAGTTGGGAATCTTGGGTTTCTTGCAGAAGAGCTCTGTGTGAGCTGTCTTGTAGTATCTATACTCTTGGAGAGAATGCAGAGCACCCCAGTTTTAGTCAAGTTGAGCTTAAGACGATGGTCCACCATCCAGCACAAGATTAGCTGAGCTGAGAAGTGAGTGTCAGGTAAAGGGCAAGAAGAAATGCTGTGCATCATCAGCATAGAATTGGTATGAAAAACCATGGGAGGAGATGACAGACCCAAGAGTTTTCATGTCAAGGGAAAAGAGGAGGGGGTCATTATTAAATTAGAAATATTTGCTAAAACAGTCCACTCATCCAAATTCTGTATCATTTATGTGCATTTCTTTACACATATCATACACTGTTGACAAAATGGAATTGCAGTTTAAAAACTTTAAGATACTTTATACTATAAAAATAGAAAAATTAACCACACCTCCAGTCCACTAATACCCATTTCCATTAATTATAACACTCACTCGCTCACTCTTACAAACATGTCCTGCAAGACAGATCAACTGAAACTTAATTGACCTTTAACATTGGGGTCATACTCAAGAAAAGTGTCTTACTCGACACCTTTTAAAACTGACATTACAAAACTGATTTACATTAAGCACAAGAACATGCAATACTATTGACATCAGTTTATTGAAAATAAACAGGACCTTTCAAAAATGAACTTCACAGACTGCCTGAACAATGTTTATTGAACATATTTTAAAACAAATGACTAATAATTCAAATGATTTCACATATGAACATCATAGACAGATCCTTAATAAATGTCTATATATCTAATATCAATTTTCTGTACCTGCAGTTTATCATGCCTTCTAAAAAATAAAAAAACAAAGATAATTGAACATGCAAATCACATGTTTATACTGCATACCTTTTTCTGGCAGGTTTTCTGTATGTGGGGAAAGCAGATATTTTGGATAAATGCAAGATCATTGTACAACCATGCGCAACAGCATTGCTATCCTTTGTAAAAATGTTCTAATTAACGGTTTCACTCAGGTGAATGCACAATCAGCAAAGGACATTGTAATCTCTCATTTGAAGAGTACTTTGTATAATATCATCCAATAAAATGTATTCCTTTTTGCCATGTTTTTAGGTACACAGTCTGCAGTCACAAGATGGAATGGAATGGGGTAAATTACATTTCTATATAACGATTCTTTATTAATCTTTTAGTCCAAAACAGAATCTTATTCAATGGTACACACTACATGTGGAATACATTTTTGCATTTCATCTGGCAGGTCAGAGTGAAGACGGTCTGCTTCCCCTGTCTGCCGCTTCACTTTTAATACTTTTAGTATTTGGACTCCTACTCTTGCTGTTTGCCAGGCTCATGGAAGCATGTCAACAGAGAGGTAACATCCCTTAGCATCCCTGAAACAAATAATTCACACGTCAGAACAAAATCACACAAATCAGAAATGTTCACAAGCAAACCGGCCCAAAACAATTCCAGACATCTCTTTAGTTTTACATAACTTAATTTTACTTTAGTACATTAATTCATATACATTGCTTCACAAGATGAAGCAACCTAGTAAAGACTGAAATACGGTATAAGCAATGACAGGACCCAAGGCATTTTTTAAACCGGATATTATTCCCAGTTATACTCATACTTGTCTAATAGCTACAATCAATAAATTAATGCAATACGACTCACCTATTATTTATTATTCTGATTTATTATAATTTTTTTTCTAACAAGGTATATAACAAACACAAGCCTGACCTCACTGGCCACTTAAATGTAACTTTACCTTTCTGGTAGATGCAGCAGAGCCAGCCTGGTCAGTGGAGGAAACCAACCCTCACCTTGGTCCATACATGCCCAGTTATGATTAAGGATCAGCTGGTATTTGACTAGAAACCAGCTGACGACTTCTGTGTGGTGTCTACCCTCGGAGACCACACTCTCAGGGAGGATTATGCAATCCGTTGCATTCCATGTCTTGACTGGTTTATCAGAAAAGGGCTCTGACCTCAAATGAGCAGATGAGCTGGACTCAAAGGACTCAAACCTGCAATGCCTATTGGGCCCAGCTTATCTGCATGGGAAGTGCCAGTACTGAATTAATCACCCAGGAGCCATAGACATGGGGTTCATTCCAATCGCTTATTTTCACTCTCGCATCCTTCCCTTCCTTAGCTCCGTCCAATAGAGGATGCAAGGATCAGATAAGAGGACCGAGGAATAGAAGCAACATGAATTAGGCAAATGAAATGTCCTTGCTCAATCAAGTGTCAGCGTCATATTATGCTGACGTGCTTAACTATAATTTTTTTACCTTATTTTTTCATTAATAAACGTAGCTTGTTAGTTATAAAGAATGAGTGCCATTATGAATTAGCACTTTTTAATAAATGGAAAGGAACGGTAAAATTGCATTTGTGTAGGGGTGTGCCTGTGACGTGGCAGATGTGGAGAGTGGTGGACAATTTGTACACGTCACTCGCTCTGAGAAAAGGCTTCCGCAAAGGCTACACTTGTGCTTCCTCACTGAAGAATCCTCCGGGAGCCTCGTCGTTCTCCACGCCTCGCTCCTCCGAGGAGCATTTAGCGGTTTGGAATGTCCTTTAAGATGGCGAACCTCGATCGATTTCCAGGTCAGGCAAGGATCGAGGAGAAGAGGACGGATAAAATAAGCGATTGGAATCCACCCATGGACCCTTCCCACATTGTTGATGAAATCTCAAGATAGGTCAGTGCTGATGCCAGGCACACGTTTTATCATTTTGGATCTGGAGTGAGCTTCCTGTTTCAGAGCACATCACTTTTCTAGGCCCTGGAAAAGCATTTCTCTTTGTAGCAAGGATAATCCCTTTTCTCCGCTCTTGCACTACAAGTTGTAGGCTGTGTCCGAATCAGACCCCTGTCTCCTGTGTACTGGCAGATGTGTGCCGTTTAGTGTGCAGTGTTAAGTACACAATGTGCAGTATACTGCATACCAAAGGTTTACAATAGACATATTTTAAAATAAAATTACTGTATTTATTGTAACTTAACCTGTTAATTTTTTTAAATTTGGTGTTTTTCATGTTTAGAGGGATTATTTACCATCTTAAGCCACATTACGTTAGCATTAAATGTCCAATACTCACATTGTGTTATATTGCAAACAATTACAAAAAGAGAGGTGATAAATGTTTTAACTGATCAAATTAAAGACAGGTGAATTTTTGGGACCAAAGATGGGGTGTCATTACATGGAGTCTTAAGTAGCTTGTGTTCACTCACCATTTATTAGCCTATGTATCTAATAAAAGTGATACAATACTGTGGTTCTGGCACCAAGACAAAAAGACAAGTTACTAGACTTATTACAAATGTGCAATTTATTATGTGAGTGTAGCATATTATCTCAAAAATGTTAAAAGATAGTTTAATCAGAGCCAAATGTCTGTAAATGCCATGTTTATAGCAGTATTTAAAAATGCAAGTGTTCTTAAGCCTAACAATAAATGCTGTACAAACTTCCTTTAAAAAGAAACAAATATTACTGGCAAGCTACTTATCAAAAATGGAATTATCACCATTGATGATAGGCAAGCATTTGGTGAACATAATAGTGTTTCATTTTTAATCACCTGTTTTAAACTAAGTCTATTTCCATTGTGTGTAGGCTATATTTAACAATGTGGACTACAACTAGATGGGTTAACATCTAATTATGGGCAGACTAGTCGGACAAAGATTCACACAGGCTGTTACATTATATTTATGGCACATCGGAAACAGTAGGCCTTATCCTCTAATCACAGAAGACAACACAGAATTCAACACTGGTGAGAATTTAACCCTGGGTGTTGTGGAGATGAATCAGGATTTGAACTTTATGCTCATCAAATCATGGTTCAGTAGTTGATGTTCTTAAAGATGTCTAGAAGAGGCTGTCCACATCACCCATCTCAACCACCACAGTCTTCAGTTGAGAGTAGTACTCTATGGTCACCTGGCCATTCTCTCTGCCAAAACCTACAGTGCAATAAGAGAGGAGGGGCAATTATAAGCAGTACTGTCCAAAGCTTTTTTGTTTTCCCAAGGGACCTGATTTTAAGCTGACATCCTCACCTGACATTTTATATCCGCCAAAGGGAACCTCCACAGGGCTCACGTTGTAGTTGTTGATGAAACAGGTTCCTGCCTGTAGATTTTCTACCACACGGTGGGCACGTGCCACATCCCTGTATTCAGAAAGGAAACAAAAGAATGAATGTCCCATTTTTATTACGGTTTACGGTCACACCTCCATCTTGGGAAACTTTGTCATGGAGTGACACAGCACCAAACTTACTCCCGATCCTTGCAGAAGCTCCATCGTTTGTGACATACAGATCCTTTCCAAAAAATTAGAATATCATGGAAAAGTTTTTTTTTTTTTTCATAATTCCATTCAAAAAGTGAAACTTTCATAGATTATAGATTCATTACACACAAAGTGAAATATTTCTAGCCTTTATTTGTTTCATTTTTCATAATTTTGGTTTACAGCTCCAGAAAACCCCCAAAACAGTATTTCAAGAAATTAGAATAGTGTGTCGAAAATCAGCATTTACTTCAGTTATTTAAGAGAATGAGTGGAGTGGCTTGACTCGAGGAATCCGACAGTTGTAGCCCATGTCCCGGATACGTCTGTACGTGGTGGTTTTTGAAGCACTGACTCCAGCCTCAGTCCACTCCCTCTGCATCTCCGCCAAATTTTGGAATCGTCTTTGCTTGACAATCCGCTGAAGCCTACGGTCATCTCTTTTGCTTGTGCACCTTCTCCTGCCACATTTTTCCCTTCCACTAAACTTTCTATTGATATGCTTGGACACTGCACTCTGTGAACAGCCAGCCTCCTTAGCGATGACCTTTTGTGGCTTACCCATCTTCTGGAGGGTGTCAATGATGGTCTTCTGGCCAATTGTCAAGTCTGCAGTCTTCCCCATACTGAACCAAACTGAGATAAACTTTGCAGGTGTTTTGAGTAAATTAGATGATAGTGTGACACTCAGTCTAAAACATTCATTCTCTGAAATAACTGAAGTAAATGCTGATTTTCGACACACTATTCTAATTTCTTGAAATACTTTTTGGGGGTTTTCTGGAGCTGTAAGCCAAAATTATGAAAAATGAAACAAATAAAGGCTAGAAATATTTCACTTTGTGTGTAATGGATCTATAATCTATGAAAGTTTCACTTTTTGAATGGAATTATGGAAAAAAAACAACTTTTCCATGATATTCTAATTTTTTGAAAGGATCTGTATACCATTTGCATGAATCAAGAGAATAATAAACATCACATACGTATGTCGTTGCCCCTTGTTCTATCATTGAATCTCTGCAGAGCAGTTCCTTGGCCATTTCAAAATCTTCCACGATGGTCAAAATAAAAACTAGTAACTGTGCTATACTGGAGATGTCAGCACCCTCATCCCTCACTACTATAGAAAATTCGGTAACAATTTACATTAGCTCCATCTTCATAAAGCATTCATTATGCATTAATGAACCTTGAAAAAGCATTACATTACAATTATAGAACGTTATGAATGCATTATGTGTGCAGTATTCCTAGATCTGTGAACCTCAGGTGAGATCTATCCCAGGTGGTGACAATGCATACCAACATTGTTTTGTATGGTTGTAATGAATGTATTTTGAAGAGCTCAATTCATGCATTCATGAATATAATCTGTAGTCCACAACATAACAGATTCATGAGATAAGCAAAACATTCATTTTGCTCGATGTCATTGTAACATAATGCTTTTGAAATGCTCATGAATACTTTCATATGAAGAGTTAATGTAGTAAATCATTAACGAAAATTCTGTTGCATCCCGCTTCTCTGCGTTTGCTCGGTTGTTACCCATATTTACGATACAGCGCGTTACGGAGTCATTTGGCAAACTCATATCTCGAAATTAAGCTTCCTGCTCTGGGGATACAATGTTGGCCTAAGACGGATACAATGTTGGCCTAAGACAGTCTTTGATAAATTCTCAGTCAATTAATGGCTTGCTATGCCTCAGCCTCACTGAATTTCACAGCATTCTTGAAAACAGATAGTTGAGAGGTCAGGCCTATTTATAGCTGTTCAGGTTTTTCTTAAGCAGCTTTGTGACTGGTGTCACAGTGATGCTTCACATCATTATGAGTTTAACTACTTGTAGAATATGGAGTGCACTGTATCCTGTGCCTGAGGATTGACTAAGTACAAGCTGCTCCAGAAAGATTCTGAGCAGATTCTGTTCTCCTCACTGATCAAGTGATTTTGGAAGAAGGATCCATCCGTCTTCCCTCAATGAACAAACTATCAGTTGGCCAGATAATAGTAGCATGCACACTAACAATCAACACTGGAGGGGGAAAAAGGCAATCAGCTAGCAACTTCCACCTTGTCACTTCAATAAAAAAAATAATGAATAGATATTGCCATACATTAAAAATTCAGCAAGCAAGTGATCTCGCTACCTAGCTTGAGAGCTGCTCACCGACAGTGCTACTTATGGTTGCTAGGCTATTTAAATGTAGTCTACCATATTAAATTTAGAAACCGCAAGTGATTGTGATGTAAGTGATTGTGATGTAAATGTCTTCTTTAGTGGACCTATTGTATGTCCGTGGGCTAAGACAGTACCTGGTGAAGACCCCAGCAGCCAGCCCAAATGTTGTATTGTTGGCTCTCTGCAGAACCTCCTCCTCTGTATCAAAGGGCAGCACAGACATCACAGGTCCAAAGATTTCCTCCTTTACACACGTCATGCCATCGTTGCAGTTATCTTTGGAAGGGAACCAGCAGAGATGGTTGAGGCCAAGCAGGGAGTAGACTGACCAGCACAGAGAACTACTGTACAATACTCCTTACATCTAATGATGTTCACAAAATGAAGACCCACCGAGAACACACGGGGTCATGAAGTAGCCTCCATGCAGTTTGGGGTCAGTGGGGACGAAGGGCTCCCCTCCACATAGTACCTTGGCACCCTGAACACATAGATGACCATTTCAGGACAGCAGCCAAATGCATATAAAAGTGTTACCAGCTCAAACCACAGATTAAAACCACCTGGTAAGACAGCCTCTGCCCCAGTACCTCCTTCTTGGCTTGTGTAATGAAACCTAGCACTCGGTCCAGGTGTGGCTGGCTGATCAGAGCCCCCATGCGGGTTCCATCTAGCAGGGGGTCCCCAATTTGGATGGCCTTGGTCCTCTTTACCACATCCTCCAAGAACTTGGGCAGGATCTCCCTTTGGACAAAGACCCTTGTACCATTGCAGCAGACCTACATAAAGAAAACAAGTTCACATTGAAAAGTCACCAAGCACGACCCAGTAAAAACCCTGCAACTTATGAAACTTGAAAGCATGCTCAGCACCACGTGAGCTTATTGTTACATACCTCACCCTGGGACAGGAAGTTGGCCATGAGTGCCCCCTTCACAGCGTTTTCCATCTCGCTGTCCTTGAAGATGATCAGCGGAGATTTCCCTCCCAGCTCCAGTGTCACAGGCTTCACTGACTTCGCAGACATCTCCATGATCTGTGAGAGAGGAGGAGAAGGACCATTACAGAGCCCCACTGTCAGCCGCTCCAACCTCTTCCTTCTGTGATGGTCAATGAGACCACACGCTTCTAAAAGGGTATGAACAGCACACTTACCCACAGCAAATGTATGTTGTTGACAGAATTATGTTGTGTCGACAGAGTTACTCTGTAACTTGTACTAAAAAAATGTGTCATGCTGCACCTGGTATTGGGATACCCTGGTCTACAACTGTACCTTCTTGCCTGTGGGGACACTGCCAGTGAAGGAGACCTTTGCCACCAAAGGGTGGTGGCAGAGTAGAGTTCCCGTCTCTGCTCCACCCTGTACCACATTGAAAAGCCCCTCTGGGACTCCAGCCTCGGCATAGATCTCTGCCAGCATAACAACCGTCACAGGGGTCATAGGAGAAGGCTTGAACACCATGGCGTTGCCTAAGATGAGATGGACAGAATTGTCATTTCAGTGATTCAACAACCTGCAATATCAACCTCTCACTGAAGTTCAGCTTGCCTATATCGGACACTTCAGAATACACATTTTCCATGGCAGTTCCGGTGTTAAGCAACATGAAAATGTAGCTAATGCCAAGTCATGTGGAGGTTAGATTTCTCATGTCCAGAATACAAAGAATGCCCAAACACTGCTTATTAGCTCCCAATAGTGATTTTGATTTATTTATTTTTGCTGTGCAAGACATTTTGACCTGACCTGTCTTTCGCAGTACAAACAATTCATAAAATCATGATTGGGAGCTAATACGCAGTGTGCGGGCATTATTCTGGGATTTCAATTTTTTCTGCCTGGCACCTGAGAAAACCTTTTGGATGTGCACCTGCCTCTCGGGGAACTGTTAGATTTCTCTTCTCACCATGTGACACAATGACTCATTATATAATAAAAGCAGAAGCAGCAGAGCAAGCGGAGTGGAAAAGCCTGAATTTGACTGTGCGGTTTAAAACTGACACACGGTGTTGGGATGCTTGGGGTGCTCATACCACAGGCCAGAGCAGGGGCAGATTTCCAGGCTGCAATCTGGAAGGGGTAGTTCCAGGCACCAATTCCCACACACACACCCAGGGGCTCACGTCGGGTGTAGGCAAATGAACCCCCTGGAAGCTGGACATGCTGGCCTTCAGAGAAAATGTGCAACAAGTTAAAGTTTGACAGCTAAAATAAAGGGAGAAAACCATCATCTTACAATCTGAAAGGGGCTTGGAAGCATTTTCAGGGAATCGTCTGGTGAAAGGGTATAGTTGTAAATTTCAAGCAAGCAACAAAAAAATGTCCCTTACAAATTTTGTAAATGCTAAAACCTTTTTGTTTTTTTAAGGGGGGAGGGGGGGGTTACAGTAGTGTAATACACAAATGGTGAATGCATTTTTATCACTGACACCCCAGTCCTAATTCTCTTAAAACAAGATGGGTTCAGAATCAGCAGCTCCTCTGTTGAAATGGATAACAAAACTGGAGAGTATATTTCCAGGACAAGGGCAGAAATCTACTTTAATAGGTTGATAAATTATAATTAATTTACTGTAACACTGAAACCATTATTTCCCATGGGCTTTTTGTACAGCAAAAAATCTGAAAGATACATAGCAAGGTATTACCATTAATAGGGAGTGTTTCAAAATAAATGACAATCAAGATAAGCTCATAAGATCACAGCATTGTAGCACGACATGACAATGACAAGCACACTGGAATAAAAAAACTGAAGATGATGTATCACCATCATCACAGCATAAAAATACAGAAAAAATGCAGTTGAATTGAGAGGGTGAAAGGTGAGTTACAAGAGATCAAGAAATCAGTAAGACGCATATAGCCCAGTAGTTTCTCAGTACCCACCTGCCAAGGTTCCAGCCATACCAGCATAATACTCAATGCACTGCCAAGCCACATCTATGTCCACAGCTGCCTCTGTAATGGACTTCCCATTGTTGATGACCTCTAACTCGGCAATCTCATCTCTCCGTTCCTGTTGACAGCAATGGAACAAGGTGAGGCAACAATGCAACACCACATGCCATTCCGGACAAATTTTTCGAGGCTAAAAAATTAAGTCATTATGAAGTATGGGTGGTCCGAATAGCAATCCAATCCTGCCACCTGCTGGTTAAAATATATATGAACAATAAAAAGAACAAATTATGTCTACTGGTTGAAGGCCTAGAATAGAAGACATGCTTAAAAGTTGATATATCCTAATTGAGGGACAGAAAATCAAGTCCCCCCCGTCTGTATGTAGTTTTAAATAGAAGAGTTTTGCAAAGCACAATCCTTACCCTTATTATGCGGGCAGCTTCCAGCATTATGCGGGCTCTCTCCATACCTGCCAACTTACTCCACTTTAGAAAGGCAGACTGGGCACTTTGAATGGCCTTATCCACCTCCTCAGCCCCACATGGTACCATTTGACACAGAACACGCCCTGTTGGTACAGCAGGTGTTCATTAGCATACACAATTTGAGCTGAGTCAGCAGTTAGTATCCATTACAAGTTATTGACAATTTGCATTGTGTGCACTGCACATACACGTCAGGGACTTGGAAATAGGGCGGCACGGTGGTGCAGGGGCTAGCACTGTCATCTCACAGCAATAAGGTACCGAGTTTGAATCCCGGCTGAGGACCTTTCTGTGTGGAGTTTGCATGTCCTCCCTGTGTCTGCTTGGGTTTCCGCCCACAGTCCAAAGACATACAGGTTAGTTTTAGGACAAATCTTTATTTCCCAAGTTACCCCTTATGAGGGCCCCATTGGAAAGAAAAGTTTGCACTGGCCATTCAGTGTACTGCTGCCTTTAAAGGAGCAGTCACGCTTGTTTCAATTGAGAATATTTGGATTAAATGCTTAAATTCTGTGTGTAGGCCTTTTTAAAATCACCGTCAGTGCAGCCGTTTCCTATTTATGGGAAATACGGCGGCAAAACTTCAAAGGGCAAACACGTCCAGTGACGTCACTGGACGTGTTTGGCTTGAATCTCCAGCCAGTGTATCCCAAAAGGTAACGGGCGCTCAAACTCCACCCTTGAACGCAGACTGGTTTATGGGCGGGCACCCATCCAGGCGATCACATGACACTCCCACGAAAATACGGTAACGTTAGCGTACAAATATCAGGTGGCCTATCTTGGCCGACGACGATAGCCTGAGAGATATGGCGGAGTTCGCCGAGTTAGAGGACGAGCTTTTCGATTTTGACGAAGAAATACAACCTTACAGTTTTGAACCGGAATTTACAGAGGAAGAATTGCGTGAACGAGAGAGACAGAGAGCGGAGGACGAGTCAGCCGAAGCTAACAGGGAGCAGAGAAGTGGGAACATAAATTGGTGCCAGTGTGGGAACTGTGAACCCATGCCTACCGAGACGGAGCCTTTGCTGCCGCGAATGGGATCGAGGGCAACGGCTGTTGGCAGAAACCGAACACGGAGTTTGCATCATTGCCAATAACTTCGAACCCTTGCTACATCCTGCAGTACTTACCAACTTCTTATGCAGCAATAGGAGGATTAATTGGAAGTATCCACAACCAAGGGGTCCAGGAGGGCAACTAAGCGACGAGTGAGTAAATATCTAGCTAACAAGCTGTATCAAAATCTTGTAATTTAGTTAACGTTTGCTAAACTTATGTTAAAGTCGATATGTTGTGCTTGCCAGCATGACACCAAGATTCAGACATTCCATGTAACGTCAGTCGCTTGTTGGCTATACCTAGATGGCTATCTAGCAGCTCATTTAGCATCCTAGGCTTTGTGCAACAACCGATATTACATTACTATAACCAGTTTTTTCTGTCACCCCTTTATTTAACGTTAGGCAATTCAGACTGACCGGTTATCGTTGGCTATTGGAATGGGTACTCCATGGCTAACGACTGGGGAGAGGTGTAAGAGTTGTGCTGCCATCGTGTGTAGTCTCTGCAGTACGTCAAAGATTACCCTGCTCCCGATGGTCAATATGTTGGATTTCTGGACAAGCAAATTCTTTGATTTAGTTCCCAGTAATTCGGCACTATAGTCGCATTGGAAGTCCTCTGGCTTGAAGTGTTTCGAACAAACACAAACTTTGTCGTAATCTTTTTTTGGCAGATTTAACAGATAGATCGGGTTGTTAATTGCTCCCAGCCACTGGATGCACCTTGTCTCATTTTTGGGCAAACGGCATCCTGACTTAATATCGCACCCACGTACGGCGCACGATGGCATTTTGGCAAGACACGCAATAATTTTCTGCGGTATCTTGACTTGAAGTTAGCTCGTCACCGTGCTCGCAGCAGTGGCGTGTACGCCCTCTATTACATATTCATGTACACTTAACCTAAGCGTGCGCAGGGAGATATGGGAAATGTGGTAAATAAGGCTAGAGCTAATCCTCCTGGGAATATGGTGTTGAGTTTTCTAATCCAATGTCTTTGTCCTCAAAAAACATGCAGGTTAGGCTAATTGGAGACTCTAAATTGTCCATAGGTATGAGTGTGTGAGTAAATGGCGTGTGCCCTGCGATGGATTGGCGACTTCCCCATGGTGTATTCCTGCCTCTCGCCAAAAGCATGCTGGGATAAGCTCCAGCCCCCCTGTAAGCAGGTTAGGCAATGGATGGATGGACTTGGAAATAAATCGATTTTTCGTATAATTGTTGGTTTTTAGAAAGAAAAAAAAAAGTGAGGAAAGACATTTTCCCTACACATCTCAATGTACATGTGGAAAAACAAATATTGTTGAATCAAACTTTATATCACAAATTGAATGCATAATATTAGATCAGATTTAGCACCACAGCCTGGCATTTTCCAGGCTATATTAGAGAAACACCAACACTTCTAGTTTAAATTAGTACCAACAATATCTTGTGATAGCTCAAGCTTCTTTCATTTGTTAAATTCACAGCACGAGTGAAGTCTTGTGCATTGGGTCCAGTATTCTACAGATTACTACATACATGACCAATCTTGTTGAAAAATAAATCTTACACATGTACATGGAGAATAAAAGAGTCAAATCCATTTACAAAAATATCACTACATGGCCTAAAGTATATGGATGCCCGCTCGACATCATCTCATTTAAAAACCATGAGCATTAATATGGAGTTGGTCCCCCCTATGCTGCCATAACAGCCTCCACTCTTCTGGGAAGGCTTTCCACTAGATGTCGGAACAAGCATTAGTGAGGTCGGGCACTGATTTTGGGCGACAGTCAGCATTCCAACAGATCCCGGTGTTTGATGGGGTTGAAGTCTCGACAAACCATTTCTGTATGGGCTTCGCTTTGTCTTGTAAGTGTTGTGCATGTGCATTGTCCAGATGAGTCATCAGATCTAAGCAAAAGATCACGCTACATGTGTGACCAACAGAAAATACAAGAACACATTATTTAAGAAAACGCCTTGATTACTTTGTGTCCCACGTCAGTACAGGAACGCTGTACTTGAGAAGTAGAGAAAGGTAAAACTATAGACCACTACATTAAAAATAAATTATCAATTGATATTTTTACAGAAAATGGTCAAAACACAGTAAGATCTTTCTTAGATATGCATCCTGCCATTACGTGCAGTTTACGACAATGTTAAAATCCATTTTCAAAACGGGCTTGTAAAATAACACGGGTCAATTTTTAAAAGGAGTTCAATATTTGTGTCAGCGTGATGCTGATGTCTGACCATCAGCAATGAGCTTACATAATCATATACAGTAAACAGATCTTGCTTCGGTGCCCAGCCTGCTGCTCTCTGTACAGCAAAGCGTATGGCAACCCTGAACACTCCTGTGCTGAGCATCTCAATTGTCCCCCCTCACACTGCAGGCTGTCTGGGATTTAGCACCCATGGTCACAGGAAAAGGCTGCTGAAAAAAAATCACTGCAACCAGTTTCTTTTTTTTAAACATCTTTGAACAAAGGCTGCTATTTAAATAAAATAAATACTGGCTGGCTAACCAGAGGTAACTTATAGTTAACCCCTTTGCGCAGATGGCAACTTTTTTCTCACCTAAATTCAATGAAACTTTGAATAAAATGCAAAAAAATAAAAAAATAATAATTTGTTTTTCTTTAGTTTGCAATGAAATACAGAAAGCTACATACACTACTCACAAAAAGTTAGGGATATTTGGCTTTCGGGTGAAATTTATGGAAAATGTAAGTTCACGCTACAGTGATATTATACGTATCATGAAGGTAGGGCATTTAAGTAGAAGCATGCAATGGTGATTTCCTCATCTCAAACAATTTATTGAAACAAAAGCCAACAACAGTGGTGGGTATACCACAACAAAAATGTCAATGTCTCAATAACTTGTCATGTGCCCTTGAGCATCAATTACAGCTTGACAACGACGTCTCATGTTGTTCACAAGTCGACTTATTGTCTGCTGAGGCATGGCATCCCACTCTTCTTGAAGGGCGGCCCTCAGGTCATTGAGGTTCTGGGGTACAGAGTTACGAGCCTCTACACGGTGAGTCAGCTGATCCCATAGGTTTTCTATGGGATTCAGGTCTGGAGAAAGTGCAGGCCACTCCATTTGAGGTACCCCAGTCTCCAGCAGCCTTTCCCTAATGATGCGACCTCGATGAGCTGGAGCATTGTCGTCCATGAAGATGAAATTAGGCCTGTGTTGTTCATGCAGGGGCACAATGACTGGATTAATGATGTTATTCAGGTAGTATGGGCTTGTCACTGTACCATTCACAAAGTGTAGGGCAGTTCTGTATTGACTAGACACACCTGCCCACACTGTAACACCGCCACCACCAAAGGGTCGTCTGGTGACAACAGTGGCTGATGCATAGCGCTCTCCTTGACGTCTCCAACATCGTTGGCGGCCATCATTTCTGCTCAACGTGAATCGACTTTCATCAGAGAACAGCACTGAGGCCCACTGGTCCCTCGTCCAGCGTAAATGCTCCCTGGCCCATGCAAGACGATGACGCCTGTGCCTGGTGGTGTGGTCAGGTACCCTTGCAGGTCGTCTAGCACGCAGACCACGCTGATGTAAACGGTTTCGAATGGTCTGACGTGACACTTGGGTGCCTCTCACCTCCCTTAAATGTGCCTGGAGTTGAGTGGCATTCATCATCCGGTTCCGCAGGGCACTGTTCACAATGAAGCAGTCATCCGTGTGGGATGTGGCCAAAGGACGTCCACTTCTATGCCTTTCTGTGACTCTTCCAGTTTCTCTGTATCTCTGTTGCAACCTGCTGATGACACTCTGTGACACTCTAAGCTCAGTGGCCACTTCCCTCTGAGAACATCCTGTTTGAAGCCTCGCAATGGCGAGGTACTGTTGATCAATTGTTAGGTGTCGTCTTGGTCTCATGATGTCAAAATGTGAACAGCATGATGAAGAGGACTGTTTAAATACCAATTCTAATTGAACCAGGAAATGTATTGGTTGATTCATGGATCAAACACCTGTTGTGAATTTTGCCGTTCAGCTCCTTGTTAGAGAACAGCAAGTTGTGCAAAAAGTACTGAAACACTGAATAGTTGGACATGTGCATTCAAAAGTTTAGAGAAGGTCAAATTAATTTCACCTGTAAAGGTTATAGTGCATTTTAGGTTCATCCTGAAATTTCACCCGAAAGCCGAATATCCCTAACTTTTTGTGAGTAGTGTATATGAAACTGGTAAATCTATACTTATATATAGGTATGACTATTACAGATAAATCTATATTTCCTGGATCATAAACTCTGTGACCACAAGTGTACAAAATCTGAGGATGATATGCAGAACTACCAAAGATTTTTGATGCAAAATATAGGCAGTGTACCCTGTTGTCCATTAGTGTCTCCAAATCTATCCAAATGGCTAAATTGTGCACTGCTCTAAATCATAAAATGATATATTTAACTACAAATCAAATGTTTTGGATCATAAAACTCACTTTTGCATCATTTTCAAGTGGGAATTACTATATTTTCATCAGTATAGGGGGGTAGATATCTATGGGTCCAAAACATGTCATAAAATTTGTTTTGTCCATTATAAAGCATATACATTTGCCCCTCGTTATGGTTTAAGATGAAAACATTGATATCACACCGTTACACCTAAATATGTAGCCTAATCATTCACTCTTGTACCTCAATAAAACATCATTTTAAAAACAGATACAGTTGTGAATAAAACCGGAATCACGTGAAATACTTCAGAGCTGCAGGTACAGTATGGGGTGTTCGACGTGTAATAACAAGCTAAACTGCTGTGTATTTCTCAAACAGATTGTCCAAGACAATACATTTTGAAAGGGACATCTCTGCTTAAAACCAATGGTAGGATTGTATATTCATTTCATATTTAGTAGCAGATATTTATAGTGGTATATGATGTAATAAATATGTTTATTTTGCATTTGAGTGAGCAGGGCTTTTCACAGCTTTTTTGGCATATGATCAGGCTATCGTTGGGTTTATCTTGTTGCTATGAAGGAATTCTAATTTTATATGATGAATAAATATATTGTACTTGCTACGGGAAAATAGTGACACTTAGAAATGCTGTATTCTGCAGAGTTGTCACGAATCGTGTACTAAAAGATAAGAGTTTTAAAACAAAGGGGTTAAGCAACAAGATGTGCAGGTGAAATTCATAGGTAATGCTGAGTACGCCAACCTCAACTCCACTATGGACTTTGTCTCCCTTTGGCAACACTTCAAAATTGAAATCAAGGTTTGCCTATTAAAATAACCCCTTCATATCCAACATAAGATTGCCAATGTTAGCTAACCAACTACAGTTATACAAAGTGATCAACTACTTCATCCAGCGGGACAAGATTCTTTTAAAAATGCTGCATACAGTTCAAATATGTTCCACCTTATAACTGTATGAAGATGCTGTGCTGCACATGTGTAAACAAAGTAGACGCCTTCTTAAAATATGCCTAGCTAGATTTTACTCATGGAAGGTATGCTGACACCGTGTTGAGGAAGACCTGGACATGGCATAAACCAAAACCATAAACCAAAGTTATTGCTTTCTTCTTAATGAACAAAGGAAGAAGACAAAGAAGGGCTGGTGGCAGCCCCTAGATTGCGAATGAATAACCCCGATTTAGACGAGTAGGCTACATAAGCCAACACGAAGCTTATAGTATGCAACAGTGACACGAACATATGCGCTTATCAGTTAGACTAGTTAAGTAAAACGGTTAATAAATATCATCGTTCAATTTCGTTTCGCTGTAGAGTGGCGAATTTACATCAAAGGGACTGGGAGCCCGAGACCCACCAGTAGATGGTGCCGTAGTGCAAGAGTCATGGTAAAGCACGTTTCTGATGAATCAAATAGCGATTGCCAACGGATACTTGATTTAATACGAAAAAAATAAAATAATAATCTACAAAGCCCAATTCCAAAAAAGCTGGACAATGCACATAAAATCAGAAAGCAATGATTTATAAATGGTCTTTTACATAAATGTAATTAAACAGTACAAAGAAAAGATAGTTAATGTTTTCCCTTAACTTTGTTGATTTTTGTAAATATACGATAATTCCGAATTTGATGCCTGCAACACGTTCCAAAAAAAGTTGGGACACAGGGCAAAAAACAAACAAACTGGGAAGTTCAAAAAACACCCGTTTGGAACATTCCACAGGTGAACATGTGATGACATCATGACTGGGTATAAAAGGATATCAAAAGACTCTTGATATCTTATTTTCAGGTACTCTTACAAGCGATATTATAACCTCTCTGCATTTGAATGGATCTATATGGGAATTGGGGGGGGGGTTAAAGAAAAAAAAAAAAATTGGAGATTAAACTTTGTACTTTTTACATGGTGTTTGGTTATTTAGGCTATGTGAACCAAACAATAGGTAATTAATTTGTACGGCATTGTCGGCGTGTGTACCGACTGTGTGTAAAGTTAAGTTTTGCCTACTTATCGCGCTGTCTAAGAGCGCCACTATATGCCTAAAATGTAAAAACATTTTGCGTGGAAATAATGCAGTTATTTCCATGTTTAAATCGCCGCTTTCGTACCTGTTGCAGGTTCATAAACAGGTTCGGTGTTTTTCATATCCTTGGGCTTCACTCTACCACCGCACCAGAAATTCAAAGGTTCTTTCACTTCCAGTGTTCCTGTTGATGCGCTTCGGATCACAGCAGGAGGAACGAGGGGAGTTCGGAGTAGCTCAGCCATTTTTGCAAAAGTCAAGGCACGCGTGAAACACCTAAATGAACAAGTTTCAAAAGTTAGTTAGCTCGTAAATTAACTAGATACACTGCAACATAATTTGCTACATCAGAAAAACACACATACAATTAGTTACGAAGTAACTTCTGCTTACAAGTTACCCGCCTAGCTAGATAATATTCACTTAAAGCTGCAGAAAAAAACGCAATATTCTCTAACGTTACTACCATTCGCAATACAATGACAATGTACCGTTAGCTACGCCGAATGGCGTTAGCTAGATTGACAAGTCAGTATCTGTCAGTGACGTTATAGCTTTTGCGAATATACGTTTTACAACAAAATGTTATTATAATAGCTAGCTAACGTTATGCTAACACTGGAAAATCAGTTAGGCTAGACTACATCGTTAGCCTACCTACTTGACGTTACTCCTCCTAGCTAACTTAAACAAACGCTAGCTGGCTAATATTAATCGCTAATTACCAGTTTGCTGAAGTTAGTTTAACGTACTAACCGTTAGGCTTATTTCTAAAATCAAATTTACGATTTTTAAATTGTGACAATGACTAACGTTAGCTAGTCTGTTATATGAACATGCAGGCACCGTTGTAACGTTAACTCAATTCATGCAATACAAACTTATCATGAAAACTCAAATAAACTTAATTTTCTTTCCCCAACAACAGAACCCGAAGCGCCCCAGCCATTTTTTTCGGAGGACTGCTTATCAAGCAGAGGCCTGCTGTGAAGAGCAGTAGCACCTGCAACGTAACTGTGATACCTACAGGCTACAGTTAGATGATTCGAATAGTCTCTGCTAGCTAGCTCTGCTAAAACGTCTTACTTACAACGCCCTTGCAGTTTTCTTGCGTGTACGGCGGGTTCACCCCTGGTTCAGCCCTTTTTCTATGTGCAGTTAGCACTTTGCCCCCACAGAAAAATAGGGACTGTCAAAAAACTCTCTCTCGAAGGCATACACCAATACATGTAACTTAATTTTACAATTGTCATTATTCAAATGGGATGTGCGTTAAAAAGACAACCAAGTTATTACGTTCAAGATTTTGGATATAACCTTGCTTCACAAATTGGATATAAAGAATTACTCGTTTTCGCACTAATCAAGGTATTTTTGTTCGCCCCTACACGCTGCACGTCGAACTCACTGGTTAGGCTAACGTTATATTGTTGAATTGCGAAACAATTCTTTATCAACTTTGAAGGTTGAATTTCCTTTTATAGTAGTAATCTTTGCTCGAACACATGTTGAAACAATTTATTTGAAGGGTTTCTCAATTTCAGATTAATCTGCGCTGCTTATTCAGCGTTTGGTCTCTTTCAACCATTTGCTGCATATTAACTTGATAATGAGGCCAAGGCTAGGCTACTTGTGATCTTTCATTTTAGTAGGCCTCCGGTAGGCAGAGGTCGGTGGAACGTCCAGGTTCAGAAAGTAAAATGTCCTCTTCGGTATTTTGTTCCAATCACCTGAATTTGCTAATTGGTACAATTCGGCCAGCCATGAGGTCTACTAATTAGAGAAATCAGCGGGCTGAGTTCATGGGTGGAAGAAACACATGGCAGGACATTTACTTTCTGACTCTAACCCCTGGACTTTACACCTGACAGTAGCCTAGGCTACTTTTTGGATAGTCTATATGTCACCATGCAATCTGTATTTTATTGAAATGTAACATTTTTTGCTTGCCAATTTGTCAGATATACAATTGTACACAAATTGGAATGTTACATTTATTTTTGTTTCGTTTCATGGATGGGACACGCACTTTTCATTTACAGCGAAAAATTCCCATTTGAATGGTTAATTGGCGACGCAAAAACACTTTTGGCAATGGGAAACGGTTCTGTGCTCATATATCTTGCTACCAGCACCTTTTTTATCAAAAGGAATGAGTCCACATAAATTGCTTTCTAAATGGTTAATGATTTATGTTTGCAAATAAAAAAACATTCCATTCAGGGTTGTTTGGGTTAGTTTGTCGGGTAAATTAATGTTTAGTTTTCCTAAATATTCCCCTTACTCTGCGGCTGGGTTGCCCGGAACCCAGCTGCTGGGTCATTCTTCCCGCCTCAGTCATACCAGTGCCTCGAGCTGAGCAGCTTCACCTAAAAGACGGTTAGTCTAACCGACTCTATACGTTACAAGGGAACAACAAAAGACGGACTAGGGCTCACACGGGTGGAATTTTTTTTATGGTAAATTAATAGCCTATACTTTGAATAATTTAGTAAGTCTTTACCAAATAATGTTAACGGAATTATTTCAATTGGAAGTCATTGATAACTGAATGTTGTTGATCTGGCTTGAGTCTATGTGACAATGTTTGTTGGGCGAATCTAACGACATTAGCAAAGTTATGATGTGACGTTCACTGTGGATGTCCTAAAAACATTACTAGGACATTGTTAAAGCCCTAGGAAGGTCACTGTTTGGTTACAATATGACATTTAATTTGAATAATTCGGGGACTTTCAAGCAACGTCCCTATCCGGCTATGATATGAAGTTGTGCTCATAACGTGAGGGACATTCAGGGACGTTCCTGCAACGTCTGTTACTGGTTACAATATAACGTCATGTAATGAATGTCTGGGGGAAGTTACTACAACGTCCCGGGAACGTTCTCTGTGACGTCCAGGTAACGTTTAAAAAACCCTACAAAAGGACGTCAAGGCGACGTCCTAATGACATTTCGAGACGTTCAGGTGACGTCCCGGGGACCTAATTTTGTTAGCTGTGTTGTCAATGTACCAACTAAAATGAATAGCTAAATGCTATTAGGCCTATATCCCTCGACTAATGAATTAGCTTATGGACGATTTTATAGGGTAGCCTATTTTATTTATGTTAACCCCACAGACATACACCCACGCGGTGCACGATTTGACAGCTATCGGGTTTATAGCACTCAGACTGGCTGGCCTACATCGCCGCATTCTTCTCCAATCCTGCCGTCCTGTCTTCTTGACTCTTCTGTGACCAACTAGGCCTTGTGGAAGTAAGTCCTTTGACTCCCTCCTCGTTAAATTCAATTTGAGATGGGTTTTTCGAGTGGAAGAATACTCAAGATAAAGATGAAGGAAATAGCAGAAGTATAATCTTTTATTAAATGGTCAAATGTTGATTCAACATGGGAAAACCACAAACCTACGCAGAGGATTCAGAATTCCCCGAACAATAACAAACATTAGTTTTTACAATATCATAACTCCTCCTTTACGTTGCTAATACACCAATGATATGTGGTAACACCTTTTCATAATATAATTAGGCAAAACATTAATATGTTATATGACCTGTTCTTACCCTATGCGCTTGGGGGCACTCTTGATCTATCAAATAAAATTGTTTGTGAACTCTCCTCCCACCTGTTCGGTCAGCACGATCTATAAGTACAACTCCTGCTTTGTTATGGAACACAGGAGGAAAACATTCCTGTTTTGACTGGTGTGCTAGATGCCCTGTCCTTGCTGACAGAGAGCTATCCTGCACTCTCTCACACCCCCCATCTCAGTACTTTTCCACTAGATCTTGACTGTATTATTTAATTATTTATATATTTGCATATGAGGCTTTCTTGGGCCTACGGCTTACTTCCACATTCCCCCCTTTGAAACCCTTTGGTCTCACACTCTCTTGTTGATACTTCGCCTGGTGGTGGAGTTATGTTATGACATTAGTATTGTATGATAAAAATAAACATTTGTAGTTGATTAGTTTCATGCATAATTTACCTAAGTTAATATTTCCTCTAATTAACAATTAACAGATGATCTATCAAACAGTAAATATCAAGAATATCAAAAAGTTAATAAAAAATATCAAAAGTTAATCAAAAAGCTACTGTATTTAATGATTTTTAATGATCATCTAATTTTGATTCGCTATAATTATACAAAAATTATATAAAAAGAATTGGATTATACTTGTAATGTCTTCTTCCTCTTCTTAGGAGCCCATATTCTAAGAAGCCTGAGGAGAGGTTACTAGCACTTCACTCAGGCGTCTCCTACCTTCTTCGCCCTTTTCCTTAATCTATTTATGTGTCTGTTTTATCTATCCTAAGGGCCTTTAGTCAGTTGGGGCTTTATTATGTCCCCTTTGAGTTGTTCTTTTCTTCATGTAGTCAGTGTATGTAATATGTGTGATCATGGGGTGCCAAATGGATAAATCTATTCTGACTTTTATTTTATTTTTTAAAATTTTCTTTTATTTAAAACTAGTTTTTAGAACCATTGTCACTGCTCAGGGTCTGACAGACCCCGAATCTGGGGAAAATTTATCTTGCCAAGGCTTTAGCTACAGTTTTAGAATCCGCATGCGCATCTTGATATCATGCTAGTATAAACCAATGTTTCTGTATTTCTCTCATCATCCCCCCTTGCAGAGTGGCCAACACTATGGGCAGCTCTGCAAATGACCTCTATTACTGCGCTTGGTGCAATTAAAAATTAAAACAAAACTAAAACTGTACTGTAGTGGTGCAAAATGAACTGGAATAAAAATAAAAATGAATCATGAATTTTTATTTTAGTTTTAGTTTCTGATCCTCTTCCTGATTTGCGATCTGAAATCTGGATTGCATATAGAGTAATTTAAAACATTCAAAACCAATATTAATAATTTACACTTTCTCTCCCTCTAAATTAGAAAGTGAAATTAAAAACTAATAAAAAATAAAAACTAAATGAAAAACTTACAACTATAATAACTTTGCCTCCATGTTTTCTTTTTAAAATAAAAAATAAAAAAATAAAAAAATAATAAACAATAAAAACACCAAAAAAAATATTTTTCTTAATTGATTTTTTCTTAATTGATTTTTCTTAATTGATTTTTTCTTAATTGATTTATAATTCATTAATTTATAATTAATTAATTTATTCTTAATTGATTTATTATTATTATTATTATTATAATTCAGGGGACCACTCTGTTCTTGGTAGCCACGCCTTTACCTTTAATCCTGTTAGTTCCTACTTAGTGACTGTGACTCGTGTGGCTCCTCCCCCTGAATGCCCCTGCTCAACTTCCCCTTCTACCTCTTCAGTTCTCAATTCCCTCACTGGGGTACACTCCAGCCAAACGGCTCCGTCTGCCCACCAGTCTAAACATATTTCAAATGTTTCTCCTGTTTCTGTGACCTTGGGTAGGGATTTATCAATCCCTGAATGGCAGCACAGAGATTTTACTCCATATAACTGTTCTCATGTTAATTATTCTCCCACTGTATCTTTTCCCACAATAACATACACAATAACAGACACATAATATTTCCACTTTTCTAGTGGAGTACTATCTATCTAAGTAAAACCCTGTTATTTACATAATTTCCTTCAGCATCATATACAGCATATCCAAAATAACAAATTCTCGTATAATGTTAGCACACCACCTTATCTTTTTTCTATTGTTCTCCTGTTACAGTATTGTTTACTCGATTATGTTCAGTTTGATTGTACAACCCATGCAATGGATCTATTTGTTCTAATTTGATTAATTGAGATATATGTATATACATATAGTACTATTTACAAAAAATTATAAAAAAAACTATAGTATTATTAACAACAGTAAATTATTTGGCCACACAACATAACTTTTTAAAAAAAATAGTTTTTTTTTTTCTTTTTTAGAAAGATTATTTTCTCACAACACTGTTTCCCTAATTGTCCCTACCGTAATATAGCAGTGGCAGTATCTTTCAACTGCTTCACTCTATTCACCGTTTGTGGCGGACTTTGAAGGGAAAGGCGTCCCTTTACACACAACCTCTACGCGACCCACAATCCGGAATTGCTCTATATTGCTCAAGAGTTGCTCAGAGTTTTTGGTTAGCTAACTTGGAGTTCAGTACTCCCCCACAGTGTTGTCATAGAGCTCCAAGCCCCCAAATCACAAAATATCTGAGCTCCAAGCCCCACAAAATATCACAAAATATCTGAGCTCCAAGCCCCACAAACAAAACATCTGAGCTCTAAGCCCCACAAACAAAACATCTGAGCTCCAAGCCCCACAAACAAAACATCTGAGCTCCAAGCCCCACAAACAAAACATCTGAGCTCCAAGCCCCACAAACAAAACATCTGAGCTCCAAGCCCCACAAAACATCACAGAATATCTGAGCTCCAAGCCCCACAAAACATCACAAAATATCTGAGCTCCAAGCCCCACAAAACATCACACTCAGAGATCTTGACACTCAGTCACTTCTGCTTATTTCTACTTCATCACAATAATTTTTCTACCTATTTATCCTCTCTATTTTGTTTTTATAATCAATATAATCAATTAATCCACTCACCCACTGGAGCTCCGTCACCGGTGTAGGACCACACTTGGGGCCAACGGAGTGCGGGTAATTCCTCTCTGCAGACTTTTTAAAAAAAGGTGTCTGCTTACCTCTCACTATTGACCGGTCTCTAACTTGAAGAAAAACACCGCACGCCGTTGGTTCCCTCCTGTATCCCCCCCCCGGGATCTTGGACTCCTGGCTGGCTCGCCAAATGCGGAAGTAAGTCCTTTGACTCCCTCCTCGTTAAATTCAATTTGAGATGGGTTTTTCGAGTGGAAGAATACTCAAGATAAAGATGAAGGAAATCGCAGAAGTATAATCTTTTATTAAATGGTCAAATGTTGATTCAACATGGGAAAACCACAAACCTACGCAGAGGATTCAGAATTCCCCGAACAATAACAAACATTAGTTTTTACAATATCATAACTCCTCCTTTACGTTGCTAATACACCAATGATATGTGGTAACACCTTTTCATAATATAATTAGGCAAAACATTAATATGTTATATGACCTGTTCTTACCCTATGCCCTTGGGGGCACTCTTGATCTATCAAATAAAATTGTTTGTGAACTCTCCTCCCACCTGTTCGGTCAGCACGATCTATAAGTACAACTCCTGCTTTGTTATGGAACACAGGAGGAAAACATTCCTGTTTTGACTGGTGTGCTAGATGCCCTGTCCTTGCTGACACAGAGCTATCCTGCACTCTCTCACACCCCCCATCTCAGTACTTTTCCACTAGATCTTGACTGTATTATTTAATTATTTATATATTTGCATATGAGGCTTTCTTGGGCCTACGGCTTACTTCCACATTCCCCCCTTTGAGACCCTTCGGTCTCACACTCTCTTGTTGATACTTCGCCTGGTGGTGGAGTTATGTTATGACATTAGTATTGTATGATAAAAATAAACATTTGTAGTTGATTAGTTTCATGCATAATTTACCTAAGTTAATATTTCCTCTAATTAACAATTAACAGATGATCTATCAAACAGTAAATATCAAAAAGTTAATAAAAAATATCAAAAAGTTAATCAAAAATATCAAAAAGTTAATCAAAAATATCAAAAGTTAATCAAAAAGCTACTGTATTTAATGATTTTTAATGATCATCTAATTTTGATTCGCTATAATTATACAAAAATTATATAAAAAGAATTGGATTATACTTGTAATGTCGTCTTCCTCTTCTTAGGAGCCCATATTCTAAGAAGCCTGAGGAGAGGTTACTAGCACTTCACTCAGGCGTCTCCTACCTTCTTCGCCCTTTTCCTTAATCTATTTATGTGTCTGTTTTATCTATCCTAAGGGCCTTTAGTCAGTTGGGGCTTTATTATGTCCCCTTTGAGTTGTTCTTTTCTTCATGTAGTCAGTGTATGTAATATGTGTGATCATGGGGTGCCAAATGGATAAATCTATTCTGACTATTTTATTTTTTAATAAAAATAAACGAACAAATGGCTATCGCCGCCCGTGTGACTTCGACTTAAAATAGCCTACGGACGATAATTCTCGTTAGACATCACTTCAAAAGCGTTTCCGCTTTTGGTATTTAGCGAGGGTATATAGCTAATTGCATTTGTTCTGCATAAACTTTTTGTGATAAACCCAGGAGATAGGTGGAATAATGAGGAAACTGTTTAGGAGATTTTTAAGATGTTTACTCTCATGAGCCACACATTGCCATACTTAACCAGTGCATCCCAAGTTCACCCCCGTGCTCTATGCATGGCAGGTAATTATATATGAGGGCCTAGGGCTCCACCTAGTGGACAAAAAATAGCCTACTCAGTATGCTACACTTTTTAAAACTTGTGCTTGTTTTAAAATGTTAAATGTTTAACATTTTAAATAGGCTACTGACGATAATTATCGTTATCATTTCTAATGTGCTGTTGGCATGTTTTGAGATCTTGGTATTTAGCTAATTGCATTTGTTCAGGATAAACTTTAAAAAAAACAACTTGTCCTTGTTTTAAATTGCTCAATTTCACGTTCCTATATTTAACAATGTGCCATGGTGTGCTTGTATTTACGGTTGATATAGCCTCATAAAACATGCACGTTATAAAGACACGTGTCTGTCCCATCTTTTTACTTATTTGTTGCACTTTTACAGTAGCTTAAAATGTCCCTGAGCAATGTGTAGCCGAATGCAAGAAGAGAGTAGCCTACATCCCACAGTAGTGTCCTTCCACCAGCCCACTTCTAACTGACACAGTAGGCTACTATGGGGCGTGATGCCTTTATTAAGATATTCATTCGGAAGGTAGACGACCTGGAGTAAGGACTTATAGACACAACCCCTCATATTTACTTCAAACCATTTCAAAATTAATTTATTCACCAAGTACATTAGTACTACATAACCGCCATAGTATGTGTTTTCCAGAATTAATAGATAGCCTGGCTAGCCTATAGTTCAGCTTGCATCCCCTGACAAAGAAAATGAGTTGGGTGATTTTCAACCGGAAAAAGATCTAAGAGTCGCTCTCTTGTAGCTGACCTAACAACGTTAATCAAGCCCACAGAACTATATAGTTCTGTGATCAAGCCAGACAGTCTTGTCTTGTAAATGACCACTTCCGGTCTCAGAATATGAAAAAACGGGTCTTTTTTCGTTTCTGTTGTCTAGTGATTTTATTTTTTGTTATTCGAAATAGAAAATGAAAATCAAACCATTTTTTAAATTTCGCTCATCCCTTTTTGACCATGAAAAAGAGAAACGCCTTGTATTTCAATTTTAATTTTTGTATTTTAAAACGAAAATCAAATAACCACTCGTTTTGTTTTTTAATACCCGTTTCTGAAAGGAAAATCGAATGACCAAAAGATACACGGACCTTGTAGCCTATTGCTCATATATTTTGACGTTTGCTTGTGATGTTGAGATGTGTTGCTAGCTCCCATTTTGTGATGGTACTTCTGTAGATTGTTAACCAATTATTTGTGGAGCCAACATAACGTTAACATGTAAAATGTCCGTGAATTAAATTAATTTTTTACCAAAGTAATCGTTTTAGCTAATTGTGTATTTCAGTTAGAATATGGTAGTTATTATGTAGGCCTATATTCTCCATCTGACTGTTCATGTCTTTTAAGCATTGTACTAGGTAGGAAAATAACGTTACGTTATTTCCTCATCCTTGCTGACGTTTACTCATTAAAATACACTATCTCCACCCTCACTATTTGTGTGTCTGGGTACCACGCTTATTTTTTTCAAACACCTAATTTTCCCATTTACCTACTGTTATTGGCTTGGTGTAACAGACTAAGATGAAAGTCACAAAAGAACTAACTTATGACATGAAAGCTTGCATGCTATATCACTACACTCAGTAAACCCCTCTACTATATCTGGCAAAAGGTTGGCTCTGCATTCTGTATTTCATTAAACTTTTCTGCACTGGCTGAAACTAGAATGTTTTTCTCACAGAACTCGGCATTCAACCCTCCGCTACCGCTGCTAACTATATCCTGAATCATTTGTCTGTGTTAGAAGGGCTGAGCTGGACGGCTGCCCTCTCAATCCTAAATTATGGTAGGTCAAATGCCGACCCAAACTAGACACCGTATATCCAGTTGCTCTGCGCTACCCAGTTTTTAAGCGAGATATATGAGACGGATGCGTGAGGGTAGGACCCGAAATGCACGAATCAGAAGCAATGGTAGTAGAAAAAGTCCCGTGAGGGCTTTCAATGAGGGAATGTCCAATGAGCGTGGTCAAAAAACAAGGGGCCTGGGTAAAAGCCGGAATTGAACGGCGGAATGAAGCTCGGAATGGCCAATAGTGCTCTGTGCCAAAAAGGACCTCAGTTCAAATGCTTGCAGCACTCGCTGTGCAATGCGCATCAATACAATCTTAACAGTTTCTGAATGGGCGTCATATGTTGTTTCATTTGAGCACGGAATTTCCATGAAATATAAATTTGAAATATATGAGAAATTGATCAAAACTAATAGCATTACCAGACATGCTTCAG
Organism: Synaphobranchus kaupii; assembly: GCA_029718625.1. Taxonomy (NCBI): domain Eukaryota; kingdom Metazoa; phylum Chordata; class Actinopteri; order Anguilliformes; family Synaphobranchidae; genus Synaphobranchus; species Synaphobranchus kaupii. Next base: position 100,943,980 of record CM056377.1, on the reverse strand, counting down.
AGCCCCTCATCACCCTTTTGGAATAAGACATCAAGATAAGGTTTTCAACTTTTTAAAGTGCAGATTTTCTTCTTTAAAATGAGTATATTCAATCCTTGATGACTCAATTATAAGTTGATCAGTTATATTTTAATGGAAAAAGCCTGTTGGAGAGGATATGAATATATTTGAATATAAAGCCCTAAAAATCACATTCTGCATTCTCACATCAAGGCATGACGTATACCAAATGAAAGCTCTGGATCTGCCCTTCAAGTACGTATACATGATGTTATGAGTTCACACGGAAATTGTGCATTTTTATTTATTTTACTTATTTTTCCATAGAGTTCAATAAGCAAATTTGTCAGGAGAAACAATCCTTAAAGTGATCCATCCATATCTACTGCATATTTGGCAGCAGAGTGATGGTTTGAGGCTCGTTTGATACCTCAGACCCTTGAGGATTTACAGCCATTTTACCGACCATGTATTCCATACTGTTCCAGTGTAATTTACAGCTAAATCTAGTCCCACCCCCCAATTCCCATAGAGATCCATTCAAATGCAGAGACGTTATAGTATCGCTTGTAAGAGTACCAGAAAATACGATATCAAGAGTCTTTTGATGTTGTTGGGTCACAGACATCAGGAAGTCATGGCGTGCAAAAAATATGTGACCAAATATTTAAAATGATTCCTTTATTCTATATATAAATGCAGGGGTGCCAATAATCGTGGCACACATGGTTTTGTTAAAAATAATTATTTGTTGATGAGGGATTTTTTTTCTCCTCATAAATCTACTTCAATTAAAGGTTGGATTTTTCTAATTTTTTCAGTGAGATTAAGCTAATTCACCAAACGGTGAATTTTTTATAACCCTTTTTACTCATCTTTACTAGGGGTGCCAATAATAGTTGCTAAGGTGGACCAAAGATAAATCTGTGAAGATTTGTGTAACATTGAAAGTTAATAAAACACCCTTCCATTCCTCAAAATAGAAAAACTACACAAAACCTTTCAGGATATTCTTAAAGATAAGCCATCATCACATCTTTCAGATGTTACTGTCTTTCTTCTCTAAAACAGGGTGAAAACCTTCTTCAGAATGAACTCACTTTTATCCCTTTGGAATGGAAGTAACAGTGCTGCAACACTTACGCAAAATATTAAAAAATGTGTATGAGGTACAGTACCAGTCAAAAGTTTGAACACACCTACTCGTAGAAAGTTTTTTTTGTTTTGTTATTTTTACTGTTTTCCACATTTTAGAATAGTAAAGACATCAACACTATCAGATAACACAAATGGAATTATGCAAAGACCCCAAAAAGTGTTAAATAAAAAATATTTTAGATTCTTTGTTATCAATGAAGAATCTAAAATATAACACTTTTTTTGATTTGTTTGCATAATTTAATTTGTGTTATCTCAGTGTTTTGATGTCTTTACTATTCTAAAATGTGGAAAACAGGGGGGAAAAAACTGAGTAGGTGAGTCCAAACTTTTGACTGGTACTGTATATGCATTACCCTAGTCCTTCCAATAGACAAAATGATAAAATAAATCTGTAGCCAAGCCAACTTGTGATAGGTCATTAGAACCAGTACTCCTGCCTACTGAGTCTGAAACCTGCATCAGATCTACCCTACCTTACACTTGCTAGTACTCATAACAGAGCCAGATGTAAAAGCCAGTCTACACTTGTGAGGTCAAATCACTTATTAGATTTTTTTTGGAAAGCTTTTTGAAATCGTTAATGATCTCAGTATCGGAGATACCTTTTACATGTATTAATACTAATACAAACACACACTGAGGGCCACCCAGGTGGTACATCCAGCTAAATTACTCATCTTTGCTGCAGTGAAGGTCCAGAATGACACCATGTCCATACTGGTGCCGTCTGTGCAAAAAAAGTGTAATCCTCAGACGCAATGGCTGCTCGGCTTAACTGCACTGATAAGAAGCGGCTGTACACATTTCACATGTAAATACAAGCATGTGTTCTCCAACTGGACGGAGGTTGGTGCAGTTATGTGACAGACTTACAATTGCAACAGGGCATTCCAAATTGGAAGAAAGAAAAAGATAGATGGGACTAAAATATGTTAAAAGGGGGAAAAAAAACAACCTTTTATTTAATTGAGGATACGCTTTAGACCTCCCAACAAGGGAACACTAACACACTAAGGATTTTACACATTTTAACACTTCAACATTCATGTAATAACAGAGTAGTGCATCTGATTTTTCTACTCCCATATCAAATGTATTGTATTCCAATCACAGATTTTAAAAAATCTATTTAAGTACACATTTAACCTTTCTGTATGAGCATCTCTTTTAGAAGAGATGATTCATAACTAATACTTCAAAAAGTGTTGTGTGTGCAGATTCCAATTCCAATAATGACCTGATTTCTCAGAATGGAATACAAACCATCCATTCACCTGAAAATGCATATAGCATAGAATTATACTTAAAACCAATTAACCTGACACTTTATACATTAACATGGAAGTGTAATAGCTACATTAATTAATAAAGTGTCACTTTTAAATAAGTAAAGATTTAAAAATAAACACAAACCAGTAGGTATCTTTAATGACATCCCATCTCCAGACTGAACTTTGTAAAAACAGGCTCAAATGTTAACAGAGAGCGATCAGACATTGATGCAGTCAGGTTTTCCGCCATCTCAGATCTCTAGTCTGCCAGAACAGTACACAGAAGTCATCAAAGGAGATTTAAGAGAATTTGGCTGCTTGAGGAGGGGGGCCCAAAAAGCCCCCTGCCTGTTTTGTAGCAGCCCGAGAGGGGGCGAGACCCAGCATCTTCTGAATATTCTATCAAAAATAAAAATGCATTAATAACTCAAACGACAAAGTACTCCATTACATATTCCTTGCACTGCCAAATACTTTTAAGTTTCTCAACTTTAAAGCAATCCATGATTTTCCCGTCCCCATCCACCAATATAATTAATACAATTTTTTGGTGTATCTGGATTGGGCAAGGTTTCCAATTTTTCAAAAAATATTCCAAAAGACAAACAGATTCCAGTTATCAGCATAAGTATCTGTTGTGTCGTTTCCATTCTTAATGATCTGTTCCATGACAATATAAGGCACAAAATTCCATTTTAACTTGATGTTAATTTTACCATAGCAAAGAACTTGTTAAACTAACCAGAAATTAGAGGTGCTGGACATACCTGTCTGATGGACATGGTGCAAAGAATGTAGAGGAATATGAAGGAGCAGTCTGTGTAGTCCTCTCCAAGAAGATTGCGGTGAGACAGACCTTGGATGTAGGACAAGGGTACAAAGGGCAACTTGGCCACAACTCGCCCATCAAAGCTGAAAAATACGAGGTAATTAAAAAAGAAATTAAATTACAAAATGTATCACACACGCGCGCGCACACGCACGCACGCACACAAAAAGCCAATATCAGCACAGGCCTGACCCTTCATTAAAGGGATGTGATCATCAAGCCAATCCACTCACATTGAGTTGAACATTCCCATCAAGGCTGTAAAACAGAAGCCAATGGCAAACATGGACTTCATTCGCACCTGCAATCCAAAACATGACAGGCCCATCAGGAAGTGAAGACTATTTCACAGTGCTCAACATTCTGCATCATTTATTAAAAAGAAATCATCTAAATACATCCAGATTAATTGTGCAGTAAATACGAATCTCACCATAGACAGATCCCTGTTGTTGTTCTTTAGTTTCTCCTCTTGTCTCTCTGTGTAAGCAACCCAAATGGAATTAGTAGAAAATAGCATATTTTTTACAATCAGCAAAGTATCGATGGACAAACACTAAAATAATTTTTTTAAATGCGTGTATTGTGGCTACCTCTTTCGTGGCATGCTGTGTTGCGCACTATGGTTGTATGGTAGGCCGAACAGTTCAAAAGCCGACCCAAACTAGACACCGTATATCCAGTTGCTCTGCGCTACCCAGTTTTTAACCGAGATATATCCAGTTAACAAGACACTACCTATCCAGTCATCCTGCGCCACCCAGTGGACATCGCAAGATACCCAGTGGACATCTCCACATATCCAGTTGGGCAGCGCGAGCGATCCAACTGGGTAGCTCTGCGCTATCCAACTGGGTCGCACGGGATGTCGAACTAGGTAGCTCTGCGCTATCCAACATCACTTTGCTGCCAGATATGCAGTAGATATGGATGGATAACTTGAAGGGTTTCTTCTCCTGACTTATTTTTCCATAGAGTTCAATAGGAAAATTTGTCAGGAGAAACAACCCTTCAAGTGATCCATCCATATCTACTGCATATCTGGCAGCAGAGTGATGGTTTGAGGCTCGTTTGATACCTCAGACCCTTGTTGACTTACAGCCATTTAGCCAACCATGGGTTCCATACTATTCCCGTGTAATTTACAGCTTAATCTAGTCCCACCCCCCAATTTCCATAGAGATCCATTCGAATGCAGAGAGGTTATAGTATTGCTTCTAAGAGTACCTGGAAATAAGATATCAGGAGTCTTTTGATATCCTTTTATACAGAATCATGATGGCATCACCTGTTTACCTGTGGAATACCTGTTTTTTTTCACAGAATGAATGAATTCTCTAATTAAACTCCACACTGCTATTATTTTGAACACGCCCCTTTCAATGAATGAGTCAATTACTCAGAACAAGCAGCGTGCATGTCATGACAGTTGGGTCTGTTGTTTTTCTATTACACTACTACATCTACAAGTAAATTATTTGCCATGCAGAAATATCACTACTACTAACAGTGGTTCATCAGGTTACTGATGTTGTACTGCTATTTTTTTGAACACCACTGTAGACTATTGACTCATTGGTTAAATGTTTAGTTATGCTGCTTGTTAGCGGAGCTGGCTGGTCACCAGGGCTAGCTAAGTGTTATTGTGTGTATAAAGTGTGTAGGCCTATGTGTGTTTTGTTGACAGTAGTGTAGCTAGATAGCCACAGTAGAGCTATCTAGGACATGCAATATGTTTATGATGACAGTTTGCAGTATTATCGCCAGTCCAGTATAGCCTAATACTTGAAGTCTGTGCGTTTGAGTCAGTGTAATCCTGTGTGTACTGAGAACATTGGCTTGCAATAAAAGCAACGAGTGAATCCACCAGGTCTGTCTTTAGATGCGGTCGCATTATATTATTAATGCATAGGTGTCAACCTCTGGAAAGAGCTGCACTTATTTGCATCCCGGCAAAACTGTACATTCACTAAAACCGTATAGAACATTATCTATCGTTTATCTATTAAAATCACTAGCCACCAGTTATTTGTCTCATTCAAGTTTATTTAATATATTCCTGTATTTAGCTTTTCACATAATAATAACTGTAGCTACAAATTCATTAAGGTGATCATTTTAAAACAGGTAAACAGACACCCCAAATGACTGACCCCACACACTTACAACCCAGTGCAGGAGAGAGATACATACCACCTTTCCTAAATTATGAAATAGTCATGTTGTTATGCACTTTTAATGCAGTTTTGCAATCTTACTACTAGCCTACATAACAGCTTTGATAGCCTAAGTAGGCAATGTTAGCATTAATGTAGCCTACATATGGTTATAAAATTAGCTCTCATCTTACTTTGAATAATTTTCTAGCAACAGTTAACATTAAGTTAGACGGGTTACTTTACAATGAAACTTGTAGTAGCTTTGTTAAATTGAGTCATCCACCACATTAACCTCTTCCTACCGAGGGCAAAATAGGCCAAATTTTGCCTGTTTTCACTAGTGACAAACAAAGGTGGTTATCTCAAAAACTATAAATGGTACAAATATGGTTCATGGCTTTTATTAAAGCAGTCACCTGCAGTATTACGACTAAGCAGTGAGAACTCATAGAAATCCAGTTTTTGATACTTAACTACAACAATTTATGTACAGAAAATATAAAAAAACTAAAAAACGGGTACCTACATTCAAGTTTAAGAATTTTTACCTGGGGAGCTACAAATGAAATCAAGGAAATGACTCCATCTGATTCATCAATATGCTGCCTACCTCTGGTAACAATCTGGTGTCAATATCTCAAACCATTCAAATTTTACAGGGTTTTTTTCAGGTGAACCTTTTTCGTTATCCAAATGGTGCCAAATGTGCCAAAAATGGCAATGTTCCAGAAAGGTCTCAATATGATTTATTTTTTAAGTTTTTACAATAAAATGAGATAATTTGTCAATATTGGCAATAAAAGTTCATTTTTAGACATGTTCTTGGTGTTCTGCATATTACACAACTAACTAGGTTACAAAAAGCTGTCAAAACCCATGTAGCAGCACAGTGAATCTTGTGTATTTCACCAGAGCCCCATTAGCCAGAAATGAGTCCAGGAATGTGCAAACAGGTTTTCAAATGAATAATTGGAATAGTATGAAACTTCCCTACACATTAATGCTTGCCAGTCCTGTCCTTTATTCTGTTGCCACCTCCTATGACAGGGACGTTGGGGTTGGGTTTTAGGAGGCAAAACTTTATACATGACAAACATATATCAACTATATACAAGTGCACTAAGGTGTACTACTAAAAGTGCAGTGGATAAAAAATCAAAAGTCCACCAGTTTCCTAGATAAAAAATAAAAACACCCCTGCTGTAACAAATAAAAAGATCCTTGCCTCTAATTGCTGAAGTTACCGTATTTACACAAAGAAAGTACAAAATGGCAGGGTCCAAAAAGCTAAAAAAAAAAAAGAACTAAAAACAAAAAAAGGTAAAGGATCAAAACATGGGGGTGGAGGTTGAGGAGAGATTATTTAACCATTCATACAGAAGCCATTTAGACTACACATTCCCTGAGGAGAGCAATCTGCATCATTACAAATCCCACTAACCCTGTCCATGGAATTGTCCACCATGTTGATATACCCATTAGTCCCCCTTATACAACAACAATCAACAATAATAATAATCAACAAGTACTCCCTCATGTTATCATGTTCTCTCCCTCATACCATGCATAAATTACAATCAACAATAATAATAATCAACAAGTACTCCCTCATGTTATCATGTTATCATGTTCTCTCCCTCATACCATGCATAAATTACCATTTTGTTTACCTGCACAGCCTTCTGTACTGCATACAGAACAATTTACTCAGGTGGAACAATGACTTTACTAAACACTTCCAGAAGCCATTTCACACTCAAAAAAATCGTTTTAGTAGCTCATCTCAGACACAAATAGATAGCTAGCTGCTTGTTACCTGTAATTTTGCTTGCATTACATTACATTACATTACATTTATTTAGCAGACGCTTTTATCCAAAGCGACGTACAGTAAGTGCGCACAGAGACATCAAGATCACTACAGAACAGACAAGGCAAAGCACATCCTTCGCATAATGTAGCAGCTATCCCTAGCAATGAACGTCGACTGTAGTTCACAGTAAGCTGTGAGCAAATCAGCAACACCACACTTCCATTCCTAATACTCGTATAAACTATAATAAACAGACAGGAAAACACAGGGATGCTTGCTAGCTTGCCACTGTAAAGGCAATACTATCTATATTAATTTAGCTGAGAGGGACCGATTTTATGCATAAGTATATAAGGTTAGTTAGCTTCACAGAAGAAACACAGGGATTCACGCATTGCAGCTAAATTTCCTTCGATGCTTACACCAAACATCTGTGTTGTTGGCAACGCCACGTAACACGTGCGAGTTTGTCAACACAGACAATACACCCTAAGTTTACTTCATAAATTATTTATCATACCGTTGGAATGTGCAATTTGTAATATTAATTGTATGAAAAACAATAAAATACAGTTGACAATGTAATTACGAACCCGCATGGCATTGCGTGAATTCACACTGGTATATCGAAAAATCGGTAATACCACCAGCCCTAACGACGTTACCTGCCATGGCGAAATTCAATGCGTTTATAGCATAACATTGTTAGTATGATAAAACAACTTACATGTCAGCAACATCATCTCGGTCATCAGTGGATTCAGCGTCACTGAGACAGGATGAGTCTCCCTCGGCAAAAACATCTTCTGGCTTATCCAGTTCGTCTAGCACTTGGTGCACGGATAAACGCCTCAAAAATCTCGACATAACTACACAAAAACTGTATCAAAAATACTCTAAAGTAAAAAATGTAACTGCGGGCCTTACCTAATTAATTGTGCTTTGCTAAACGGAATGTAGCGAGCTACGCTACAAGGTAAAAACACTGCGCCATTTTGGTTCGATAATTACGCGTGGATCGCCACTTCCTCATACGCACGGCTCGATTTCCTTTTTTTACGACTGCTTTGTGTTGATTGAGGGCTCCTGTGAAAGATAAGAGTCTTGGCTTTTCGCTGGAATATTTGACAGACAGTTTTAAAACCCAATGGAAAGCAAATAATACTCAGAGTGGAGGCGGGTGGAAGACGGTTTTTCCCACTTCAGATAGGCCTATTGTGCTATCAGTCAAAGAAATACACCCAATTGACGACGGTTTTGCATAAATCTCTGCAAGCATGTTCAAAACTACTCTGGCTAACATATACTAAGCCATGGGATTGGTACTCCAGAAACTGGCTGAGTTTCACAACGCCAAAGTGAACACAGCCGAACGAGTCGTAATCAAGTGCAAAAAAGCACAAGTCGGTTTAAAATTGGAAAAAAATAATGTACAGCCGTATGAAAGTTTTAAAGTATTTTTTCTTGAAGCCTAAAGGTATAATGATTTTTCAAACCAAAGTTTTGTGAAATACAATTAAGCAGAACAGTTTACCAGCACATTGTTTATGGTGTGACATCAAGCTGCAATATATGTTTGAGAATTAGGTCCGAGTTTCCAACGTTATTTACGAAGTTTTATCCCGACGTTTTGGGCTTAAAAACCACTTTCCCAGAAGGAATGGATATATCTTAAGGATATTTAATCAAAATATTGAGGTGAGCAGTTTATTATATATTATTAAATTAATGAAATGTATAATGTAATAATTTCCGTCACGCCGGCGTGACCGCTAGGGGGCGTTTGGCATTAAGAGGTTAATACGTCATGGAACATTATCTAATTATCAAAATTGCATAAACATTAACATTGTCCAGTCATAACCATTTAACTATTCGCTAGGTTAATTAACGTTAGATAGTTTGTGGGCTACTGTGTCTTCGTGGTTGTATCCAACTGGATATGTGGTGTCTAGTTTGCCTTGACTTTTGAACTGTTTGGCCTACCATATGGTTGTGCATCAGTGTCACAAAACACTGCAACAGAGTAACACAGCACAACTTTGTGATAAAAGAATGGTCGAAGCATAAAGGTAAATTGTACCTATTTTCTTCTTCTGTTGGCGCCCTGCAGACTCTGTAATGGTTTCCTTCTTCTTCTCTACTAAAATATGAAAATGGAAAACGGTACATGATTACCTTTGCTACAGAACTCCAAAAAAGCAAATGAGGTGTAGGGCTACGAAGCACTGGTAACTGCCTGGGCCAAAAAGTAGTTATTTCTACCAAGTCTTCCATACGGTTTAAATAAACAGGCTCTACTAAAACAAAGTTCTTGTGATATTCAAATATTGATCCCACCAAATATTTAACTGACTCACTATGGCTAGTAACAGTACAGTCTGCCTTCTGAATTAAGTAGAGACAGTCCTAAAGTTTAACTGGTGAAATGCATTGCTCTTTCTCCAACTCAGCGAAAGTGTGGTAAACATGGCACAAAAATATTACTACATTGAGGGTGGTGGTACCCTCTACCCTCTATGACAATGTGCTTACAGCTTTACAGTATGGCCCAACCTATGAATGAATCCATCATGTCTTGCACCTAAAATTTAAACCAAAAAATGTACGGACCTTTTCATGAGTCTGTATAGAACTTACACTTTTTACTCTGCTTTTCCACCTCTGCCTTTAGCCTCTTGTACTTATCCGTGCGATACACCAACACCCATGTAATGCCTGGGGAAGGGGGAGGTAAATTTTTTCATAAGTAATAAAACAAGTGTCTTTTGTGTAAGAAACAAGCGGAGAATCATTCTAGCCACTATAAATCAGTCATGTACATCAAAACAAAATAATTTAAGATTCATCACCTTTCAATGGAATATTGTAAGAGTATGTAATACCTATCTACTACTATTACATAAGTATTAACTACTATAAACTACTTAGCGAATACATTACAGCAACTTGTAAAGCTTAATTCACGAGTAGTTATTTCACCTTAGTAACCAAATACATAGTTGGCTAAATAGCCGTTTTCATGCTACAAAAATCCTAAGAACATGACTCTGGTTAGCTACCCAATTAATATCCGAAAAACCGGTCACACTTTCAAAACAGCGCCACTAGTGGTGGTTACAAATTGCAATCATGACCTTACAGGAAACAGATCAAGGAAACAGAAATGTCTAGCTAGATGATAAAAGCCTAGCTAACGTTACCATTTCTTATGCAAACAAATAACTATGCAACTACCTCAACTCGGTTCTGTTCATGTTAGCTAACGTTAGTCAGCACACAACTGAAACTACAGCTACATATTTGTAGATTCCCAGTAATTCTATCAGAATCCCTTCGTGTTAGTAAGTTACCAACGCCCGGCGAGTTAGCTTTCCAGTCAGCCCACAAGACTGATAAGAATAGGATTACAATTAGCTAGCAAGCTCAGTTAAACTACTTGGTATAAACACTTTGGCACTCCTATCCGCATTCTCTAAATTTGTAAGTTTGTAATCTCGAACGTCAACTAATTGGAAAAAGACAAAACAGCATTTGTTAATGAACGACAAGAATAGCTTAGCAGAAACATGTTGCTGAGTTAGCATGCTGAGAAATAATTTCTGACTGGAAAGATTTAACCGCCCTTACCTTCAGCTAAAAGAGCTGTACAAACTGAAATGAATACAATCAGAATGGTATCCGCGAACATGGTACTCATATTGAAGATTAATGTTAAAATACAGTATCGTTAATAGTGACAGAATTGATCATATCCACCACAGCGCACTAATCGCAGCTAAATGACACGCTGCGAAGTAGCTGATTCTTCTACTTCTTCGATGCTGTTTATGTGGTGCTCGACTGTTACCCTGCGTGAAAGGTGCATTACCGCCACCTACTGTACTGGAATGTGGGGCAGATTAGGCCAGGGCTGTGTCCGAATCAGACTCCACCCCCCCAACAGGGGATTCCTGCAGCACCCTTTTGAGTACGCATATTTGAGTCCACTTCGTCAAAAAGCTTTTGAGTGGGCGACTTCAATGGAGAAGATCCCTTAGCACCCTGAACAAGCTTCTGTTTTGTCGACACTGTTCGTGACATAATAAATTGACTGCCTTGTCGCTCATCTTCAACATGTTTGTCATCACATACTCATTTTGGAGCGAGCTATGATGTGTCTACTACGAAAAAAATACTGTTTTGTGAGATGATAAGACAGTAGGGAATGTTGCAGCAGTTAGAATTCACTTACGACACTACGGGCCCAGCGTCTCCGAGCTAGCACCCAAACTGGGATAAGTATCTCAAATCGATTGCTCCATGCCTGTATACCATTGTTTAATAATAAAATATAAATCGGTGTTAGGTTGTGTGTCTGTTTGTTAGCGAGTCCGTATTTGAAAGGATGTTTAACGGTAATTTATACCATCGCTAGCTGGCTAACTAGCTACATAGCTAAACATCCAAATTTGCGCTTTTTTCTACTCTTGGAATTGTATTCCTAAACATTCTACCAAAATATCAGTGCATAGATCACATCGCCATGCCACGTCTATGTGCAGCGGTAACGTTAAATTGTAATAATAGGTCGAGACAGACTTTTTAAAATTTCCTTGCGATGATTTGCCGTAGGCCCCACTAGCTAGCTAGGTAACACCTGTACAAAACTGTTTCCCTTCCTAATGCAATTAAAGTGTGGCCATGTGTCTTTGGTAAACACAGATATTTCAGTGTAACAGTGGTGATAAGTAAGCAAATCACTCTTTATAGGTGCATGGAGTGGTAATATCATAAATTGTGGTTTTTCTGTATTTCACATTATTAACGGGTGCGTGCAATACTATATTGCCAAATGCCGTAGTTATTCTAGATAACTGTCGAAAACTCTGAAGAGTCTCACTGACGTCAATACTTTGAAACGATTGGCTAGCAACGGTGCACGTGATCCAAGCTAAGCTACTACTAGCGTTACGCTTTTCACAACGCAAAAGACGCGGAGTCTCCCATCTCCCCCTTTATAAGAAAATATCTGGCAGAACTGTGCACTCACCCGACAATTTCAGTAAGTAACTCGGAAGTAAAAACGTAAAAGACATAGAGCGTATATGCAAATGCGGAACATGTACTCATGCAATGTCGAAAGTATAGGGAAGAGAGGATAAGACTAGCGCAAAAGATAGGTAAGGCAGGAAGAGAATGGGGCACAGGGTTGCCAGATCTTGTAAGACTTTCCAGCCTAATGGCGACTCAAAACTAGGACTGACGAGAAACAAGCAAAAATGGAACTGAACCACCCTCGCAACATTTCGGAAGTGCAACACCGTAGAGTTTAAATGTGACCACCACATAGTTCTGTGGTGACTGCCCACTTTTTCCATGTATAGCATTGCATTGTGGGACTCCCTTCTTTCTGGAAGCTTGCATTTTATACCCTTGGTGGAAGGGAGGATAAACGAGGGAGTGAGGGAATATAATTACTCCCTCCCCTTTCTTAAATTGGATCCGAATCACACTTAGTGTGGTTGTCATATTTTATCCTGGCATTTTGGGGATTCTCCCCTTGAAGCAAGGGAAGGAAACGACAGTAAGAAAGAATACATTTCGGATCCAAAAGCAGCCCAAGTGTGATTCGGATCCAATTTAAGAAAGGGGAGGGAGTAATTATATTCCCTCGCTCCCTCATTTATCCTCCCTTCCACCAAGGGTATAAAATGCAAGGCCGTGTCTGAATCAGCACTCTTCCACACTATTGAGTAGCCTTGGTGAGTAGATAGGACGAGAAAGTCGTTGAGTAGGCGAAAATCTTTCAAATTGCAGTATACTTGAAACACCTGGATGACAAGCTTATTTCCGGGGTTTTGCTGAGTACATTCGGGAGCACACTTTTCAAGAAGTACACAAACATTTTGGTCCCATAAATATGACGTGAGGCTTCATTTTAAAAAAATAAGGCGCAACTTCACTGACGTTTTCCTTCAATACAACAAAAACAACACATGACATGGCAGCACAAGGGTGGGGCACAGGGTTGCCAGATCTTGCAAGACTTTCCAGCCAAATGGCTACTTAAAACTCGCCCAAAATATATTTTTAACCGAAACTAACATATTTTAAATAGAAATTATCATATTTTTACTTTTTAGAATAAGTGTGTGCTTTGCGACTTTTCATTTTTACCCGTGACTGCACTTTGAAAGTATCCCAATATAGCTGTAAAACCGCGGACATGGTAACACTGGTGGAACGTCTTATGACCTGCTTAAGACACTTCCACAGTACGGTTGGATAATAGTATGGCGGATATTTTTTGCGGACTGCTAAACAGTGCACATTAAACAGCACACTTCTGCCAGTGCACTGTTCGCAGGAGACAGGGCGCAGTAGATAGGGCTCTGATTTGGACACAGCACAAACTTCCAGCAAGAAGGGAATCCCACAATGCAATGCTCCACGTGGAAAAAGTGGGTGTTCACCACAGAACTACCTGGCACTCACATTTCAATTCTATGGTGTTGCACTTCCGAAATGTTGCGAGGGCGGTTCAGTTCCATTTTTGTTTGTTTCTCGTCAATCCTCCCTTGCAGACCACCTTTTAAGTTTGCTTGATGCACATAGGAAATTGCATCACAAGATAGCTCCCTCGTGGGAAGACAGCAAGGGAAGGGAGCGTGTTAAATTGGATTCGAATGCAGCCCTGGAGAGGGTTGGAGGGGCCAGGTAGTGAGGCACCCGGAAGTATGCTTGCTGCGCGCAAAACAACTTTCTGCCCATTGAAATCAACCAAGCTGATTTCACAACCAAAGAAAAGCTAATCTGTCAATTTTTTGTGATTATAGCATTCATTATGTGATTATAGCATTCATTATTCATTATTCATTTTAATGGGAGCTCCAATCTTTTGCGCTCACAGCACAGAGACATGCGCAGTAAACTGGTTTACTGAGGGCGTAGGCTACTTTCCTGTCTAGTTAATAAGAATGTCTATGAGGTGGATCCTATTCCCCAAACCCGTTTCTAATAGGAATGCACCACATCCCTGTAAACCCCGTTTGGACCTTCCGGCCTTGCCCAAAGTATCACTAATCTCACCAACCCTTTCACCGCCCTCCGTATTACATGGCATTGCCCTTTCGTTAACTTACAACACCATAATTACATGCTCAACAGTCTCCGGTACCATACACATCTCACACAACCCATCTACGTGTCTCCCCATCACCTGCAGAGAATTAAATCTGGTGTGTCCCTACCTTACACTATAGCCATCAATATCTCCACTTTCCTAATTCTCCCCTTAACCTGCTTTGCTCCGACACAGTTCTGTAATTGATATAGCCATCTGCAATCTTTGACCTTGTTCCATTGTTCCTGCCATTCTGCCATGACAGCTGTTCTGATTATTGTTCTTGCCTCCCCTCTACCGAATGTGACCTTAATATCAATTACTTCCTTCTTTGACGCTTGTTTTGCCAACTTTGTTTCCCCGGGCACCCACATGTGCAGGCACCCAACAAAACTGAACTGTAATGCCCATGCTGTGTAGTCTGAATACCATAGATGTCTAGTAGTAGATCTCCACTGTCTGATTCATAACAGTACAGATTGTGCAGTGCTGATGATGAATCTGAGAATATTACCACTCTATCTTGTTGAACCGCCTCAACCTATATCAGTCCCACCACAATTGCCATTAATTCAGCTGTATATACTGAGAAACAGTATATTGCTCATTCTTGAATTAAATTATCGAATAAACACACACCTATTCCTACATGACCAGATACTGTATCTTTTTAACCATCAAAAGACACCAAGTGTTGGCAGGAAGGAGTAGATGTACCTTGATACTCATGCACATATCTCATTATTCAATTCAATTCAATTCAATTTTATTTGTATAGCGCTTTTTACAGAGAACTGACACAAAGACGCTGCACAGGGAAACAGAAGGAAAATTGAGCAAAAAAACCAGGCCTTAGCCCCCAACCAGCAAAATGAGGTAAAAAACTCCCCGGTAGGGGAGAAAAAAACACTGAGCAGTGGCGAGAAAAAACTCCCCAGTGGGAAGAAATCTCGGAAGGAACCCGGCTAGAGAGGGGGTGCCCATCCTTCGCTGCCCGGCCCGGTTTAGACTAAAGGTGGACTGAATGGTAATAGTCAATTCAATAATCAGTTCAATCATCAGTTCAAAGGGGGCGGGATGATGCATCTGGGACTCCGGTTGCGTGAAGTCGGGAGGATAAACCAAAGGAGGGACGGGTCCGAAGCAGTCTGCAAACTCAGGGTGAGGGGCATAACTGGAGCAGTCTGCAAACTCAGGGTGAGAGGGGGACGGGCCGGAGTAATCTGCAGCTCAGGGTGAGAGAGGAAAAGAGAAGGTTATTATCATCTCCCCTGTCTCTACATTGTCCCATCAACTAAATTCTACCATCGGTTTATGAAATAACCAGGGCACTGTGTCAGTCAGTGCCAGTGGCATAGCCTGGAATTCATTTTGGGGGGGGGTGTTGAGAAAATATAAACATCAACGTGTAACAGATTATAGCCCTTTAGGAGTGGCACGTGTGTTTTATATTGGCATGGCAGTAGGTGATCGTGCAGTTATAGCATAGATTGTTGTGCAGCACTAAATTTACATCAGTGAATAAGCAGTTTGGAACTGTCAGAAAATATTTGGGGGGGGTTTAAACCCACGTGCCACCGGGCCGGATTTTCTGGGGGTGTGCCCGGTGGAAATCCCGAATGAGGGAGGGGGTCGAGGATGAGCTGGCGGGAGATCCAGCTCCGATCCTCTGGCTCATAACCCTCCCAGTCCACCAGGTACTGGTACCCACGCCCCTTGCGGCGGATATCAATGATGCGGTGGACGGTGTAGGCGGGTGCACTGTCGATGATCCGAGGAGGCTCGACAGGAGGGCTGAGCTCGCTGGAGGAGATGGGCTTCAATTGTGATACGTGAAAGGTGGGGTGGATTTTGAGGGCAGGGGGAAGCTTCAGCTTAACGGTGGAGGGGTTGATAACAGGAATGATGGGGTAGGGACCGGTGAAGTGGGGCTGAAGCTTCTTCGAGGTGGATTGCAGGGGAATGGAGGAGGTGGAGAGCCAGACCTGTTGTCCCGGGGTGTACTGGGGGGCTGCGGTACGGTGGAGATCGGCCTGGCATCGGGTACGGGTGGTGGTGCAGAGGAGTGCAGTGCGTGCCTGTTTCCAAATCCTCTTGCACCTCCGCAGATATGCCTGGACAGAAGGGATGGAGGCTTCCTCCTCCTGGGTGGGGAACAGGGGGCGGCGGTGGTACCCCAGGGAGCACTCAAAGGGGGATCAACCAGTGGCGGAGTTCGTTAGGGAGTTGTGGGAATATTCCACCCAGGGAAGGAGCTTATTTCAGGAGGAGGGGTTGCGGGGCTGCTCCCAGGTCCTGGTTGGCCCTCTCCGTCTGGCTGTTGGATTGTGGAAGGTAACCGGAGGACAGGCTGGCGGAAGCCCCCAGGGAGTGGCAGAATGCCCTCCACACCTAGGAGGAGAACTGGGTACCACAGTCAGACACAATGTCGGAGGGGATCCCATGCAACCTCACCAGATGAAGCACCAGGAGCTCCGCCGTCTCCAAGGCAGAGGGATGTAGTGGACTGCCTTGGAGAACCAGTCTACGATGGTGAGGTTGGTCTATGATGGTGGTGTTACCATCTGACGGTGGTAGACCGGTGACAAAGTCAACCCCAATGTGGCTCCAAGGTCAGCCCGGGACAGGGAGGGGACGAAGGAGACCGGCGGCTGGCTGGTGAGAGGCCTTGCTCCTGGCACAGATGGGATAGGCGAGGATGAATGCACGAGTATCCACCTCCAACTTGGGCCACCAGAAACTCCTCTTGACCAGGGACACCGTGCGCTGGACCCCCGGGTGGCAGGACAAACAGAAGGAGTGTGCCCACTGTAGGACCTGGGAACGGACTGAGTCCGGGACAAAGACAGGGTCAGGGTTATTACGGGGGTCTGGCTGGGTTATCTGCGTGACCTTGAAGGTTCTCCCACATAACCGCAGCCACCACACAAGACGGAGGGAGGATGTTGTCGCGACAAACAGGACCATCTAAGGAGCTGGAGTCGTCCCGCACCGCCAACTCGTCCTTAAGCCCCTCCCTCAAACTGTTCTGGAAGGCCCCCTGGAGGGCGGTGTCATTCCATCCGGACTCCGCGGCCAGGGTACGGAACTCCACAGCATATTCCGCGGCACTACGGAACCCCTGATGTGGAGCAGGCATTGGGAGGCGTCGCGGCCGCAGACCGGGTGGTCGAAGACCATGCGCATCTCTGCCGAGAAGGTCAGGTAATGGATACTGGCGGGCAGCTGGCTATCCCACACCGCGGTAGCCTAATCCCGCGCGCTGCCTCCCAGACAGGCCATCACGAATGCGATCTTGTTCTGGTCTGAACCGTAGGAGATGGGTTGTAGTTTGAACACAAGATTGCACTGCATGAGGAAACCCTGACATTTCCCCAAATCACCCAGGTAGCGCTCAGGATAGGGAATGCGGGGTTCTCTGACCGGGAGGAGCGGCGGGACTGCTTGTTGCACCTCGGGAGCCTGGACCGGCAGACCGGTGGGGAGCCTCGGGAGCGGCAGCTGGGTGGTGAGTTGTGACATCAGGGTCCCCATCTGACCCACTTGATCGGCGATGGCATTAAGGGTCTCGTGAGACGTGGACGTCACTGAGCTGCTGGCTGTGCTGGCTGATGACGGATCCCTGGCAGGCGAGGGCATGTTGGAGTTGGTCCGAGTCCGCTGGGTCCATGCTGGCCAGTTTGTTCTGTTACGTATAAGAACACTGGTATGGACCCAAATACAGGACTCAGAGGCAAACTCAGGCAAAAGCTCCGCAAGGAGTATTTATTCAAGAAAAGAGAGAACAGCAAAAGAACAAGGGAGGCTAGGGTGAAGGACTGGAAGCGGGGTTGGCGAGACTAAAGCTGGGCAGCAGACGGGGCAGGAGCGAACAGGAACGGGAAGCAGGCTGGATGGGCTGGAGCAGGAACAGAGAACAAACAAACAGGTTATAACACGAGATACAAGCAGACAGACTGACCGGGTAAAGTCTAGAACGAGCTTAGACAATACAACGAACTGGCGACGAGACAGTGAAACAGGGGAACTTAAATAAGGAAAAGAAACAGGTGAATGGCTAATATTAAATTAGAAAGTGCGTGCGGAATGTGAAGAGGGCTGATTGAATAACAGAAAATGCATGCGGAATGTGAGAGGGCTGATTGAATAATTGAGTGTGTGTGTGGAATGTGAGCAGAGGGAGCGAGTGATGGGAGAAGATATTAATGGGGCGAAAACAGGGAATTAAACGGGGAACTACGCCTAGCCTGCGCGAACACAGAAATGAGACGAACAGGGTAAATGGAAAACATGACACGAAACATGAGGAATGGGAAAACAAGAGAGACAAAAGGAAAAGGTGGACAGGAGGGAAACGGCGGATATTACATTACCTTTGTAAATATAGACTAATTCTGAATTTTATGCCTGCAACACAGAGTTGAGACATGGGCGACTGGGAAGGTTGTGGAATGTTCAAAAAACACCTGTTTGGAACATTCCACAGGTAAACAGGTAAATAGATAACAGGTGATGCTATCATGATTGGGTATAAAAGATATAAACGAAGGTTTGGGCCTTTACGAGCAAGGATGGGTTGAAGTTCGTCACTTTGCGAAAAACTGCATGAGCGAATAGTCCAACAGTTTAAGAACAACGTTTCTCAATGCACGATTGCAAGGAATTTAGGGATTTCACCATCTACAGTCCATAATATTACTAAAAGATTCAGAGAATCTGGAGAAATCTCTGTGCGTAAAGGGCAAGGCCGAAAACCAATATTGAATGCCCGTGACCTTTGATCCCTCAGATGGCACTGCATTAAAAACCGACATGCTGGGGCACCGCGGTATTACAGCGGTAAAAGCGCCGACTTTCAGTCGGTGCACTTGTACTCCGAGGATCGGGGGTTGCGCCCCGGTCCTGCCAGATCCAAGCATGGCTGGTGCCCTGTGGGAGCAGCAATTGGTGGCTGCTTCCGGGTGGGGGGAGGAGCTCGGAGAGAATCGTCGCAAATAAGACAGCCCTGGGGGAGCGGGACTCACGGTTAGGAGCTTGAGGAGTTGCGCCCTGAAGAGGACGTGGCGCCCTCTATCCTGCTACTGGACGAAGGGGTTGTGGCGGCGGTTCTCTAGCAGTTGCTACACGGGGGAATTGAATTACACCAAATTGGGAGAAAAAGGAAAAAATCGTTAAAAAAAAACCGACATGCTTCTGTAATGAATATAACCATATGAGATCGGGAATACGTTGGAAAACCGTTGTCAGTAAACACAGTTTGTCGCTGCATCTACAAATGCAAGTTAAGACTCTACTACACAAAGCGTATATCAACAACGTCCAGAAACACTGCCGACTTCTCTGGGCTCAAGCTCATCTGAGATGGACTGATGCAAAGTGGAAACGTGTGCTTTGGTCTGACGAGTCCACCTTTCAAATCTTTTTTTGGAAATAATGGACGTCGTGTTCTCCGGGCCAAAGAGGAAAAGGACCATCCCGATTGTTACCAATGCAAGGTTCAAAAAGCCAGCGTCTGTCCTGGTATGGGGGTGTGTTAGTGCCCATGGCACATCTGCGAAGGCACCATTCACGCTGAAGGGTACACATGCATTTGGGAGTAACATATGCTGCCATCTAGACGACGTCTTTTTCAGGGACATCCCTGCTTTTTTCAGCAAGACAATGCCAAGCCACATTCTGCACTTGTTACAACAGCGTGGCTTCGTAGTCAGAGAGTGTGGGTGCGAGACAGGCCTGCCTGCAGTCCAGACCTGTCTCCCATTGAAAACGTGGCGTGCATTATGAAGCGCAAAATACGACAACAGAGACCCCGGACTGTTGAGCAGCTGAAGTCTTATATCAAGCAAGAATGGGGAAAAATTCTGCTTTCAAAACTACAATTACTGTCCTCAGTTCCCAAAAGATCACTGAGAATTGTTAAAAGGAAAGGTGATATAACACAGTGGTAAACATGCCCCTGTCCCAACTTTTTTGGGACGTGTTGCAGCCATCAAATTTAGAATGAGCGTATATTTACAAAAAACAAAGTTGATTTGTTAAAACATTAAATATCTTGTCTTTATACTGTTTTCAATTGAATACAGGTCAAAAAGGATTTGCAAATTCTGTTTTTATTTACATTTTATACATTTTTGGAATTGAGGTTTGTATATTTTCAATTCTCGAATAGAGCAATTCTATAATATTTTTAGGGTTGGGTGCCCGTCATTATCCATGCATTCATCCATTATCTAACCCACTTATTCCTGGTCAGGGTCGCCGGGGGGCTGGAGCCTATCCCAGCATGCATTGGGCGAGAGGCAGAAATACACCCTGGACAGGTCGCCAATCCATCGTAGAGCTGCCCATCATCAGAGCCCTGCAAAGTTACCCGTGTAGGCCAAGCTCATTTTCACCTGTCTCAACCCCAAAGGCATCTTGCCCATTTCCACCCTGAGTGCAATATGAGGATTCTTGTTTTCAAAACAAAGTGGATCATGATGTGAACCAATCAAAGAGATAGGCCGGTTTATGTTGTGAACCAATCAACAATGAGATTGACCCTGCGTGTTACAGCTAGATGCAAAATAATGTTTTTTGAGGGAGTGGAACAGCCATTCGTGCTACTGACAGACTAGAAGAACTTGGTCGTACATTCAAATGCCAGCAGACTCAACTCCCGTCAGGCCAGATGGCCGTTGTTTTTTAAAAGTCATTTATTGTGTAATTTTCTATTGGCAAATTCAAATAGGACGTAGTAGAATAACCTCTGCCTTCATTAAGAGATTGATACAATGTTCATATCCAGAAAGGTATATTCACACACAATAATATGTTACAAAATGTTCACAGACATAAAGTGTAGAATCCTCTCCTAGACAGTTATAAAGTGTTAATAGGTTTTGCCCTGATTGTGGGGCTGCAACTCTATTATTATCAGATGCTGAGATGTTGAATCAATACGCTGTAGGGCCTCTATGTTCACCATTTGGTTGTAGGGAATGTGGCCTAGGCCAGATCAGCCAAGAGATAAGCTACAGAGAGCAAGGACTGGTGGAGTAGCAATTATATGTGTAATTATGTATGTACCACTAGAAAGCCAAAGATGGTTCAAATAGTCCCCATGGGAAACCTTAATTTAGCTCACTTTGTACCCTCTTGATTCAAAATTTTTAACACAACTACGAGGTTGGAGATCCTGGGTCAGGTCATACCAGAATAAACGGAGGCTAGGATGATACTATGACCAGAAAAAGAAGGACTGGACAATGACGACATCACAATGCGGAAGTTCAGCGTTCTTTCTAACAATGGGACCAGCAGCTTAGTGAGCCTACGACGAGATTAGCAGCAGCGCCGACAGGAGACGTCTTGTCGAATTGCCCTTACCCATTCTTGGGGCCTTTTTTTGGGATTTTTGGAATCAAAACGTTGTTTTCCCCCTACCATCCCCGCTATTAGACCACAGAGGTGCTGACATTTAACTAAGTTAACGTTATAGTAGCGACTAACGTGTTAGCTAACGTTGTCATACAATTTCTTCTTACCATGGAAAATCCCCTAACGTTAGATTCTTGTTTACATTGTCGGACGGATGTTAGGGAATTCTGTTACCACGGCGGCACTTTCGCCACAAATCAGCAATTATATCGTGAAATATCCTACCCTCTTTGAAAACAAAAAAGAAAGAAAAGTGAACTTTAGTCCCAACCGTTATCATCGACCATTATCATTATCATCGTGTAACAGATTTCCCGAACATCTGTCCGAGAATGTAAACAGTTCGGGGATTTTTCACGGTAAAAAAAAATGTAATGACAACGTTAGCTAGGTAGCTATTCACAAAAGTTAGCACAATTGTGATAGCTAAGGTTAGCTAGCCTATAAATATTAAATATAATATTGCAAATCAACTGTCAATTTCCAACGGTTTATACAAACAGCAAATTCACGTGAATAGAACGCTATAGCAAGCTAACAGATGGCTACAATGACATCAACGTTTGCTTACAACAAAATAGCCATATGAAAACTACAAAAACTCACAAATGCCTGACATGATTTTAAAAAAGGACCATCGTAGAGTATGTTCTATTTCTGTAATTTTATTTTGACCGGTATTACACAATAAAACCAAAACATAAAGACGTAGACCTAGATTTAAAACCTATGTGGAGCTGTCACCAGCATCCGCTCCCATTCATTCAAGTCTTCTTCTTCTTCTTCTTTTTCCTTTCCGGCAGACTAGACACCTTCCGGTGTATTGCTGCCCTCCACAGGTCTTTATTAGTACCATCACCATTTGTCTCACTCCCCACCTCACACCCTTAGGTGCAGGCCCGTTAAATAAATATATTTGAGGACACACCTCCCCACCTCTCTGCAACATGCCTCCGGTCCCAACAATGTTTTTATTGAGTAGGTGGTTACCCCAACATCCTGTAATTCCCTGAACATTTCCCTCCGTTCCTCCCTATATTTCCCACAGTCCATTATCACATGCTGGACGTCCTCCACCACCCCACACTCACCACACATCCCATCCACATGCTTTCCTACCCTCGCTAAGCCCCCTGCCAACCCACAATGTCCCATCCTCAACCTAGTCATAATGACCTCATCCCTCCTCATAGCCCAGTGACATCCTGTGCTCCCTCTCACAGATGGTTGGATGTTATAATAAAATCTACCCCTCCTTTCCTGGTCCCATTCCCTTTGCCATATCTGAGTAATCCCCTCTCTTATTATATTCCTACATTCGGACACCCCCAGGGAAACCACAACATCAATGTTTTCCCTCCTCAGGGCAGCCTTAGCAGCTGCATCAGCGACCTCATTCCCACCCACCCCCACATGAGCTGGTACCCACAAGAACCCCACCTCACACCCCCCCTGTACCACCCTATACAAAACCACTAGCAGCTCTGCCACCAGGTCTGGTCTCGCCCCCCTCTCCCCGCCCTGCAGGGCCGCTAATGCAGCGGCAGAGTCCGAACACAGGACTGCCTTGTCTACTCCCACCTCCCCCACCCATTCTAATGCCCACAAGAGCGCCACTATCTCAGTCGTGAAAACCGAAACCCTGTCTGTTAGCCTCCTACCCTGTGTGATCTGCAATTTGGGAATATGCATCGCAAACCCCGCCCTCCCACTGGCCGGATCTTTTGACCCATCTGTATATATGTGCAGGTGAGCTCCCCATTTCCGCTGCAGGCACCTATCCACCACCCCTGCAGGCCCTCCCATGTCCCCAGCCTGTAATGCTACCATAACCTCCATGTCTACCTCCGGCTCGGGTAATAGCCACGGAGGCACACATGGCCAGCACACCGGGGGCCCCACCCCCACACCCTCCAACCCTACTTCTCTCCCCCAGCCACCCAGTTGAGTTATATAGCTAACCTTACCCACTCCTCCTCTCCTACCTCCCCACTCCCACGCCTCCATCAACAGCCTCCCTGCAGGATGCCATGGGTGACATCCACGTACCTTAGAAATATAATTTAGGCCTAGTTTGGCCCGCCGCAGCCTCAGCGGGGACTCCCCCATGTCTACCAGCATTGCCGGGACCGGGGTGGTGCGAAATGCCCCACTGCAAACCCTCAGTGCCTTAGCCTGCACTACCTCTAGCTTGCGCAGCGTAGTTTCCGCTGCTGCCCCAAACGCCATACACCCATAGTCCAGGACTGAACGCACCATAGCCTGGTAGATCATCTTCTGCGTTGCCTTTGATGCCCCCCAAGCGCTTCCTGCCAAGCTTCTCATCACGTTAATTACTTTTCCACATTTTCCCACCATTTTTTCCACATGTACCCGCCACGTATGCCGCTCATCGAACCAGACCCCCAAAAATTTAAATATCCTAACTCGCTCCAGTGGCACACCATACAACAATACTCCCCCATCCAGTCCTTTCCTCTTACTGCCAAACACCACATATTTTGTTTTTTCCACCGACAGCCGGAAGCCCCATTTACCAGCCCACATCTCCACCTTGCCCATCGCTTCCTGGACCTTCTTTAGGACAAATGGCATATTCCTACCCCTTTTCCACAATGCCCCATCATCAGCAAAGAGGGACAACCCGAGGCCCTCCCCAACCTCCTGAAACATATCATTCACCATAACATTGAACAACACTGGACTGATAACACTGCCCTGCGGCGTCCCATTTTCAATGGCGACCTTTGAGGAGAGCGCCCCACCCACCCTCACCTGAATAGTACGACCCCTTAAAAATTCCTGGATCCAGTTTAACATCCTTCCTCTTACCCCAGCATCATATAGCTTCAGCAGCAGACCCTCCCTCCACAACATATCATATGCCCTTTCAATATCCAGGAACACTGCCACCACTCCTTCCTTGTTAGCTAATGCCCTCCCCACGTCATATTCCAATGTCATCACCGAGTCCATAGTACCCCGCCCCACCCTAAACCCACTCTGATATTTAACAAAAAACCCTCTCCTCTCCAAGTAGTACACTAACCTATCTGTGACCATCCGTTCCATCACTTTGCAAAGCACAGACGTGAGTGCAATTGGTCTATACGACTCCGGGCAGGCTGGATCTTTCCCTGGCTTTAAAATTGGCACCACTATTGCGTGTTTCCATGAAGTTGGCAACACCCCCTCCGCCCAAACAGTGTTCATAAGTGCTAGCACTTCCTCCAACCCCATATCCCCCATGTGCTTTAGCATTTCATAACACATGTTGTCAT
The DNA here is from genome assembly GCA_029718625.1 of Synaphobranchus kaupii. Lineage (NCBI taxonomy): Eukaryota > Metazoa > Chordata > Actinopteri > Anguilliformes > Synaphobranchidae > Synaphobranchus > Synaphobranchus kaupii. The sequence goes on along the minus strand of CM056377.1, from coordinate 100,918,942 downwards.
GCCCTGGCGCTGTGCTGCCTCCCCCTCGTATTGCTCTACGCAACTCCTCCAATTTAAAAAACAAATTTCCAGCTCCATCATTGTCACTACTCTTCATCAGCTTGTCAGTCATCTCCTCCACCATCCTTGCCCGAGACCTGAGGCCTTCCTCCCCCACATTAGCCTCACTGTGCACCACACGGAACGCCTCTACGCACATATCCGCCTTTTCCCTATCGCTTATAGCCACCCTACCACCTGATTGAAGCACAGGCATACCCCCCCGCCTATAGACCCCCGTCATCTTCCTGACCACTCCCCATACTTCACCAACAGGTGTGTCCATACCCAGCGTCCCACAATACTTCCTCCAACACTCCCTCTTAGCTGCCTTTATGACCCGTCTCGCCACCGCCCTCAACCTTTTGTATTCAACTATATTATTCATTACGGGGTACCGCCTCAGTCTCTTATATATTTTATTCCTAGCCCTGATCGCCTCATCACACTCCCTGTTCCACCATGGCACTATGCGACGCACTTTAGCCGGCCCCTTCCTAGGAATACTGTGGTTCGCTGCCTGGGTAATCACTCTACATAATGTCTCATTCCAACCATCCACAGACCCATCCTCAACCCTACCCATTCCTTCAGTACTCCTTTCCTCAAACTCCTCCCACCTAGCCCTGCTCCAGTCAAACGACCTAGGCCTTTCATCCTTCTCCAGAGGCAACCGAACACCAAACCTACACAGAATCGGACAGTGGTCACTCCCCATTGAATACCTACCCAAAGTGTCCCAACCCCCCCTCCTCGCCAGCTCCCCTGAGACCAGCGTCAGGTCGATACATGAACCTGTCCCACTATTCAGCTGAAATCTAGTCTGCCTACCATCATTTAAACACACCAATCCATATAAATCCAATAATTCCTCAACCACCTCGCCATTTCGATCCCTGTGCGTGCTACCCCACAACGTGTTATGAGCATTAAAATCCCCCGCCCAAATCACCGCACCCCGCACTGCTTCCATAATGCCGTTCAAGTCCCTAATGTTTAATTGGAGGCACGGGTTATAAAAATTTATCACACTAATCCTCCCCTGCGAACCCCATACCTCCACTGCCACACACTCCAGCCTCGTCTGTAACCCTATCCGCCGATACTGTATGCCTTCCATTATAAACAACATACACCCACCCCCAGCCTTCTCTAGCCGATCTTCCCTGAGTGCAACATACCCTGGAATTATAAAATCCAAAACCGGCTTTAACCATGTTTCTTGAACACAAATAATTTGTGGTTTGTGCTTATAAGTGCCTAAAAACCTTTTAAATTCCTGCCCATTTGCTATTAAACTTCTCGCGTTCCATTGCAGTACGTAAAAAGTCATGAACACTCCTCCAAAGCCTCTTCCCGTGATTTACGCTCCACCGATGCCACATATGAATGCAACTCCTCTGGCTGAATCCCTGTTTTCCCAAAAAACTTATCTGCCTCTTTAACCACATTCAACGTAATATCCGACTTACTAATATTTTCTTTCACCTTTTTGACCATGTGTATTATTTGGATTAAGAACCCCAGAAACTCCTTCCTCTGAACCACTATTGACCCCGCCGGCAGTGGGGCCGGCGCCGGTATCCCCGGCACCCTCACCGCTGTGCTCCCCCTGGATCCCCCTTCTCCCGCTGCTACACGCCCTGTCACCGGCACCACAGGTACCCTCTTCACCGCTTCCGCAAATGTAATTTTCTCAGTCTCTTTTATTTTCTGCACTTGCAACGCCCGTATATGAAACTCACAACCCCTGTACGCCGCGACATGACTTCCACCACAGTTACAGCACTTTGGTACAGACCCTCGGCACTCCGAAAACTCATGATCCCCCCCGCACTTTCCACAACGCCTTTCACCTCTACACACCGCTGCCACATGCCCATATCGCTGACATTTATAGCACCTTAGTGGTGGTCGCTCATACTCCTTCACTGAGAAGCTTAAAAACTCTAATCTCACCCTTGCTGGCAATTCCTCCTCATCAAAGGCTATTAGCACTGCCGTGCTATCGCTCTTCTGTCCATTCCTGAAGCTCCGAAATCTAGAGACTGTTAATATCTTAGCTCCTTTAAGATTATTAATCAATTCTGCCTCAGTTATATCCACCGATACTCCATATATCACCCCTTTTTTCCCCCTGGCACTGAGGTTCACATCTGGATCATACGCAATCACCTCCTTTCCCCCCAACGACCGCAGAGCCATAGCTTTGTCCCGCTGATCTGCATTTTTGCACATTATAACTAAATTCCCATTTGCTAAAATTTCCGCACTCTGGACGTCACCCATCTCATCCCGCAAATCCGCTGCTATTTTCAGCGGGTTGGGGCTTCCATTCCCTATTTTAAACTTGAACCCTATTTTTAACCCTTCCACCCGAGTGGCCATCATTTTTTGCAGCTTTGGTCTAGCCGTCTGTTCCTGAGACATAGTTTGCTCTCTTCCTGCTCCATTCTCACTCCTATCCTTCCTTTTTCCCTGTTGCTTCCCCCCACCCCCGCTCTCCCCCGGGTCCATGATGTTGGGGTAACCACCCGACCCCACCAAACACGTTTATTATTTTCGGTTGTCTGTCCCGGTTTTAGATCCAATACAGCAGTTTCAGAGAGAAAAAACAGAAAACAAAAATAAAATAAAATAATAACTTCCCGGTTTCGCTTTTGCGACCTTCCTCGAAAACGTTTTGAATTTACGCGCGAACTACGTCCATCATTCATTCAAGTCTCCGGCGCTGGCACAGAACTACTGGTCCCATTGGTTATTTACTTCCTCAAATCGCAAAGAATCATGGGTAGACAGTAACGTCATTGTCCAGTCCTTCTTTTTCTGGTCATAGGGATGATAGCACTGGCCGTGAAACATGGTTAGTTTCTTGCCTGACCTCGGCTTCCCACATAGTATCTTACAAACATTTAATTAATAATCAAATCTCTCTCAAACCGCAAAATGTCTCAGCAATGCACACCAAGAGAGGGTTATTTCCTTTATAACCATAAAAACTTATTTATCTGGTGCTTCACTGGCATCCAAATTAATTTGAGCATGATGGGCCCTTTGCTCTTTTCTTGCTTACTTTCCTTTTGATGTTTGGTGTTACGGGTTCTGCTGGTTTTTGGTCTTTTGTCTTGGCGCATTTTTGGGATTACCTGAGAGAGACGGGCAGTGGAAGTTTGGCACCCTCTTTCATTCATTTCTTTTGTGACTAACTTATTTAATGACCATGTCTATAGCATTCACTGTTGAACCTTCATCTTTAGACATTGGATACGTATTGTGACTTAATAAACCTCTTCATTTCAATAGTTGCAAGTTGTACAATCTTGATTAAATTAAATTAAATATTTAAAATGTTGGACAAAGTGACAATTTTTAGCACGTGATGCCACATGTGTTCAGAGTGCCAACGGTGTTAACTGGGTCATTCCGTGTCAAATCAACCAGTCCTGTATGACCCTCTCAGATTTTGATAAAACTCCATCATAATAGTCCATTGTGTGAAAAATGAACAGAGACAAAAAATTTGCCTCATACGACATGTCGTTTCCGAGATATGGCCTCCTGAAATTAGCTCAAAACCTCCGTCTTTTGCGCTCACGAGTCGTGAAAACGCGTGAATGTGATTTTTTCCGACTTTGCTGTTTATTCCGACAATAAACAGCAATACAGCTGACACTTGGTATCCTAACTTACTTTCTTCCGTATTGCACGAATCTGGCCTCAGATTGCTTGTACCCCTTCCCTTTTCAAGTTATATGCACCCAAAGTAGCCACTTACAAAAACCATACACTGATAATGTCACTCCACTTTTCCATGCCAATAGTTTTATGTCCTCTTGTGACAACTCGGTTGCAGCCATCAAACCCCTTTCTCTTCTGAAGGTTGTTTTGTGGCAAGCATCATTTAACACCAAGCAGTCTGACATGGAAGACGTCCCTGCCATTTTGAGGAGTTTATGAATACTACTTCCAAAATAAGTGTTATTGCAGGCCTAGGAAACAAAACTATGCATGGTACAGTAACAGCAGCTGGTTTAAAGTACATGTATTATTCTGTTTGATGCAGGGCCGGATCTAGGCGGGGGCCAGAGGGGGCTGTGCCCCCCCAAATTTTTGCTGTGCCCCCCCCAAACTTTGACCATTGACTTAAAATAATCAATTGCTTTGATCGATCCCTAGAAAAAATCCAAGTTATTATTATTTTTTTTAACTGATATTTTGCATTCTTTCTCAGTTCAGGAGACATAGCCTATCATAATGTTCTATTCAAAATATCAAAAAACAACAACTTGGCAATGTATTTCTGATTGGTTGGTTTGGCAGTTTAAAACTGGGAGACGGACCAATCTGCTGTCACTCTCTACATTTGTCGGTGTTTGTCTGTCACTTGAAGAGGTTAACGTTTGCCCACAGCAAAAATAAATAAAAATAATATGGGTCTAAAAGTTATTCTGTTTAAATGTTTATAATTAAGCCTGTGTATTTTGAGTCTTGTCTTGTTGTTTCATTTTAGTGGTTTAGTGTTATTACTGTCTGAGGGGCTTAGTGGTGGTGGTTTTACGCAACGTTAGCTAGCTAGCTACAGTACTAGTTTACGTTAGACTAGCTAACCTAGCTAGGTAACGTTAACTGTTAGCTAGCTAATTGTCACCGTTATCTAAAGCTAACTAACGGTTAGGTCGCTAATGTGTTTTTCTTTCTTTTCTTATTCTCTGTGCTCCACAGTTCTTCTTTCCTTTTGGTGACAGTTACCCTACTTGCTTAGATGGTATTAGCCTAAATCATTATGCATCAATTTTTTATTACTAAACCAAAGCACAGCAATGTTAACACAAATGCAGCTCTAGTTGTACATACCGGTAGTTCAGAATCTTCATGCTCAGTATCGGATCCTGTGCCCGGTCCCAGTTCGGAATAAAAGGCAGTCGGGGGTGCTTCCGTGGATCTCGGCCACGATTTAAATGATAACACACCATCTCAGCCAGTTCTAAAAGTATTTCCCAAACGGGAGTTTGGCAAAAAGGCTCGTTCTTTCAACCCAAGCTGGTATCAGTCACGATCATGGCTAGAATATTCAGTGAAACTAGATGCATGTTTCTGCTTCCCCTGTCGCAAGTTTTCAAGCACAAATGACAGAGATCTAGTTTTTACCAAGACGGGGTTTATTAACTGGAAAACGGCATTAGAAAAGGACAGGGGATTATACAGGCATGCATCTAGCCATAGCCATTTGAATGCTGCACGATCATGGACAGAACTGAACACAAGAGTGGAAACTGGTGACACTATATCATGTCTCTTGGGAAAAACACAGGTTGAGAAAAACCGATACTACATCAGAAGCATAGGGGAAGTGGTGCAGTTTCTGGCTGTGAACGAACTTGCTTTTCGTGGAAGCACTGAAAGTCAGTCCGAAATAAACGATGACAGTGATATATCTGCTGGGCTGTTCCTGAAATTGTTTGAGTACACTCTGGCTAAGGATTCCAAACTTGCTGAAATAGCAAAAAACATCCCTCAGAATGCAAAGTACACATCAAAAGGCATTCAAAATGAGATAATTAACACTCTAGCCAGTATGGTGTTGCATGAGGTGAAAAGAAAATATGATAATGCAGATACAGTAGGGTTCTGCATCAAATGTGATGGAACCAGAGACAGGTGCAATGTTGAGAATCTTTCACTTGTGATTCGGTTTGTCTGTAATTCGGTTCCTGAGGAGCATTTGATTGGTTTACTGGACTTGAGTGGGTTGGATGCGGAATATATAACAACAGAAATGCTCAAAAACCTGTCCAGTGAAGGTTACTGTGCTGATAATATAATCAGCCAATGTTATGATGGCGCATCAGTCATGAGTGGGATCAGGGGTGGGGTTCAAGCATTGTTGCAACAGAAGCTTGGTAGGCTCATTCCTTATGTACATTGCTACAACCATCAGCTGCACCTAGCAGTGGTGCATGCCATTCAGGAAGAGCCATGCGCCAAAACATTCTTTGAACTCTCCGGCTCACTACATTCCTTCGTTCGCCATCATTATGTAGCCCAGAACTATAAGGCACCCTCTCTTAAAAGGTTACTCGAGATACGGTGGACCAGTCATTATGATGTAACAAAATGTCTGGTAGACAATGAGGATGCCATTTTGAACATTTTGTCAGCGATTTCTGAAGATAGTGTGGCAGCAATGGCTTTATGCACAGAGGCATCAGGGCTCCTAGTACAACTCAGGAAGCATCATTTTTTTGAAATTGGTAAATTCCTCATCAAAATTTTTGGTGTCTTGAAGCCAGCAAATTCTATTCTGCAGGCTAAGGCTGTGTATCTTTGCAGTGCTGGGGAGGTTATCAGTGCCTCACTGCAAGCTTTAAAAGATATCCGAGAAGATGATTCATGGGATAATTTTGAGATATTAGACAGCCCCACTGCTACAAAAAGAAGGAGAACAATGAGCAAACAGCTCATAGACAGTTTTGTTCTCTCCACCGTTGGTCACACTGAGTCCGATTCCTCCAACACTCCCAGCCAGTCTTTGAGAAGAGCCCTCCTAAACATCTTGGACAGAGCTATTGCAGAGATTGAGGACAGGTTTTCGTGTTTGACTTCCATTGTCCGTGTTTTTCCCCGTGCTGCAGACTGGCCATGTTCCCTCCGTTTGTACTACTCCATTTCTCCACTCCTGTCTCAGCCTATCCCCTCTTTCCATTTCTGCATGCATTCCTCACACTCCGCTCTGTTCAATCACCCACGCATACATTCGCACGCTTTCCTAATTGATACCAATTACACTCCTTATTTAACTCACCTGCTGTCTTCTGTCCGGGGCCAGTTCATTAACGTTGTTCGACTCACTAACGTTGTTTGTTTGAAACCTCTGGTCCTCGCTATTCCTTGTCTTGTTCTAGTCGCACAGTTTGGTTCTGTATTGGTGTTCGTTCACCCTGCTGAATTGTGCTACCTTTATTTAACAGTTTGGTTCTGTCTCGGTGCTTTGGGCACTCTGCTGAACTGTTAATATCCTTAGTCTGTCCAGTGTGTGTGCGGCACTACCTGCCGCGCAATAATCTACCTTTATTTAACAGTTTGGTTCTGTCTCGGTGCTTTAGGCACTCTGCTGAACTGTTGATATTCTCAGTCTGTCCAGTGTGTGTGCGGCGCTACCTGCCGCGCAATAATCTGTCTCGCTAACCACTTCTCTGTTTGAAGTCTGCCAGTCTGCAGTTGTTCGCAACTCCCTGTTTGTGTTGCGGTACCCCCGCTTTCCACCTGACGTTGTGCCCGCAGCGGGGCACTCTGCTCTCCCACTCTACAGCTGTTCCTGCGTCCGGCCGTGGCAACCGCCAGTTCTACGGTTACGGTTGCGCCTGCTGCTGTTGTCCTGCTGCCACATCTGGGCCGACCCGAGGTCCGCTGCACTGTCCTGCCCTGCCGTTTCTGCTGCTGCCCTATCCTCTGCTTCTACAACCCGGTTGCCTGTTACCAGTAACACCCCAGTCATTCCTACTCCTAACTTTCACGCATAACCATTACCGGATTGTTTGTTATTTATGTCCTCCCTTGCTTCAGGAGACAAGTTTGAGGCATAAATTATTGGATGCCTAGCGCTCCCCCTATCTGTTCTGTCTGTCTAGTCTGTCCAGATCCGCCAAGTCCTGTTCCGGCTTGGAACGACTCCCGGGTGATCCGTCAAAGTCCAGTCCCGGCGTAGGGCGATTCCAGAGTGACCCGCAAAGTCCAGTTCCGGTTTGGAACGATTCCAGAGTGACCCGCGAAGTCCAGTTCCGGCTTGGAACGACTCCCGGGTGATCCGTCAAAGTCCAGTCCCGGTGCGGGGCTATTCCTGAGTGACCCGCAAAGTCCAGTTCCGGTTTGGAACAACCCAGTTGTTCCAGTCAAGTCCAGTTCCGGTTTGGAACAATCCAGTTGTTCCGGTCAAGTCCAGTTCCGGTTTGGAACAAACCAGTTGTTCCTATCGAGTCCAGCTCCGGTCTCCGGAGAATTCCTGTCCGGTGTAATATTGTGTACAGCTTGGGACTGCCCCAAGCTTTAAATAAATAACCTTTCCTTGCACCTCTGCCTCCTTGTCGTTGCATTTGGGTTCAGCCCGTGTTCAGCTTCATGACATTGCCGGTATTGATGCAACAACCAATAGTCTGAAAAAAGAAATTGATGTGGCAAAATCCAAGTTGCTCAAGAAGTTCTCCACTGACACGGACCTGTCAACAGTGTGTCGACATATACAGGGCTATAAGGAAGCCTTTCCAGAGCTACATGCAGTGTATGCAACTGCACTGGTGATTGGAGTATCCTCAGCATGATGTGAGAGTTCTTTCTCCACTCTGACACGTGTCCTAACACCCTTCTGCTGCACAATGCTGCATGAGAGAAAAAGGAATTTGGTGATTCTGGCACATGAAAAATTAATAACCAAGAGTATTGATTTGGATGCGTTTGTTAGGGCTTTTATGAAAACAAACAGAAGACTCATGCTTTGAGGCAATTACTTTGTGTTTTGCAGTGGGAATAGCTAGGCCTTCTTTTATCTTTTAACCATATTGTTAGAAATCTCCAACAGTTTTAAGAGAAACCATAGCCTACAAATCTTTTCTTTTTTTTTGACATTACCTTTGTAAAGTGCTTGCTGCTTTATTTCTTGAAAACAGTCCTGAGATTCGGTGTAGTGGTAGTTCAGCGTAATCACTGAATGGGTGATGTAGGCAACTGTAGGCTCCATGTTTGGGACAAAGCCTTTTTTTTTTCTTGATTTAGCTAAAGAGCACACTCAGCTTTTATTTAAAGGGATAACCTTATTTCACTTTGGTACAACATAATTCATTTTGTGGAGCTTACCCCATTGTATTTGCATAAAGCAGCTGTCATTTGCCAGGGTGGTATACAATAGCTAGCAATGCTGTTAGCCTTCTACTTTTGCATAACATGTAAGACTGTTGTTATACTTCAAATATTATGTTAGGCTATTATAGAAAAGTGAGTTAAATGATTTAATATTCCAACAATAGGAATGTCAGTGCCAAAAAACAGTATTGTCTGCGAAGTTTCCTTCTTTTTTTGTTGCAGAGCTGCAAACTGTGCTAACTTCATTTTTATCTGAATACAAACACGCATAATTAGGCCTCAAGAAATACAAATAGTGGCCTCTCTGAACACCCCTACACACATAACATAACATAACATAACATAACAAAGAAAGATGAGAACAGGCCATTCAGCCCAACAATGCTTGTCTATTCTTACCTCTAAACTGTACAAATAGTGTCTAACACTGAATCAAGCCGGGCCTTGAACACCCCCAGTGTTTCTGCCTCCACCACATGTTCAGGCAAGCTATTCCACGTATTGACCACTCTCTGTGTGAAAAAATATTTCCTAGTGTCTGTGAGAAATGTATTCTTTGCCAGTTTCCATTTATGCCCCCTCGTTCTGCTAACCGAGCTCAACTTGAATAATTTCCTGTAGTTCACTTTGTTGATCCCTTTAATAAATTTAAACGCCTCAATCAAATCCCCCCTAAGTCTCCTTTTACTAAGCTTGAAAAGTCCTAGCATTTCAAGCCTTTCCTCATAAAACTTATCTTTTAAACCCCGGGATCAATCTGGTTGCCCTTCTTTGGACCTTTTCCAGCGCCTCTACAGTATATCTTTCTTGTAGTAAGGTCCCCAGAACTGCAGACAGTACTCTAAGTGTGGTCTGACAAGGGCATTGTATAGTGTGAGTATGATCTCCTTAGATTTATACTCAGTACTCCTGGCTATGTATCCCAGCATCTTGTTAGCTTTTTTTTTACCGCTACAGAACATTGACCAGACCCTGATAGGCTTTGATCGACTATTACTCCCAAGTCTTGTTAGGACTTATGTGAATTCCTGATATGTTAAAATATGTGTATTTTTCAAAATGCTATCTAACCATGAAGGAGTTGAGTACCAAAGCTGAAATTTGGTTGATGAGTAGATCTAATATATCTGTTTAACTGGTGTAGATTTCAGGAAAAGTTTTAACTGTCCACATGGTGATCCATTGACAAGACGGACGGTTGTGTTTTTGACTTTTTTTCACCCGGACCCAACTTTGGATGGATGTCATTCCTTTACAAATTAATTGATTAGCCTGTACTTGCTTGTGACCATAGACATACACGTATAGATAATACATCTGTGATATGGGATGTATATGTCCACTCCTATGGGCACAGGGTGACCTCGAAAATCACCAAAAACATGTGCGACAACAAAATGGCTACTTTGGGTGCATATAACTTGAAAAGGGAAGGGGGTACAAGTAATCTGTACAAGTAATCTGAGGCCAGATTCGTGCAATACTGAAGAAAGTAAGTTAGGATACCAAGTGTCAGCTCTATAGCTGTTACCAATCCCAAGTTATAAGCTTCCAAAGTCGGCCATATCTCGAAAATGACATGTCGTATGAGGCTAATTTTTTGTGTGTGTTCATTTTTCATACAATGGATTATTATGATGGAGTTTCATCAAAATCTGAGAGGGTCATGCAGGGACCACTGGTTGATTTGACACGGAATGACCCAACTGTTATAACTGCTACATTGAAGAACCATCCATCCATCCATCCATTATCTAACCCGCTTGTTCCTGGTCAGGGTCGCGGGGGGTGCTGGAGCCTATCCCAGCATGCATTGGGTGAGAGGCAGGAATACACCCTGGACAGGCCGCCAATCCATCACAGGGCACACACACCATTCACTCACACTCATACCTATGGGCAATTTTAGAATCTCCAATTAGCCTAATCTGTCTTTGGACTGTGGGGGGAAACCGGAGTACCCAGAGGAAACCCACGCAGACACGGGGAGAACATGCAAACTCCGCACAGAAAGGCCGGGATTTGAGCTCGAGCTAGCCACTGCACCACCGTGCCGCCCCCCATTGAAGAACCAGTTTTCAACAAATTCTCAGTTAACAAGGAAGTGGGACATACAGCTGGAACACAACAAATAATTATTTACATTATCTCTGTGTTGTAAGACAAAACATTAAGTTTGTTTTTATATAATAAAAATGATAAATTAAGGACGATGGCTATATTAAATGTAGAAAGTTCTATTGTACTTTACACACCACTATTGTAAATAAAATAAAATATTTTATTTAAGAATATTATGTACTCCTTATGGATATTTTTCTTGACAATTTGTGAACCTGGACATGGCTGCTACCAGCTGTTTGCTGCACAGCTGGACAGCTCTGTCTTGCTTTAAAAAGGTTGCACTTCTGTCATGTGTGACTATTCACCGACAGATATTCTAATTAAATATCTCTTAACAAATGGATGATGACACTAGAGAGGAACAGGTCCAATGACACAGATATGATTATTGTGGAGCATTGTTGTGATGTTTAATTAAATGATGAATTGCAATTCATGTAGCCTATGTCTTTTTTAATGTAGCCTATAAACATTTTTGGGTTTGTATGGCGGGGGTAAAGCATAGCTATCAATCTTCCACAATTTTGGTGTTACAGGAAATGAACACCACTCACAACACACACTAGAAATACCGCACATCTGTGAAGGGAGGAGGAGCACGAGCACTGGCTAAGTTAACCCCACTGGAATGAGCGTAGCACGTTTAGTCTAAGCATGGCAGGCGATAGCGATACACGGCTGGAGAACAGAGCCGAAAATGAACACGCAAACCGGCAACCTTTCCTCATCGGTGTGGCCGGAGGCACTGCCAGCGGCAAGGTTGGCAATCTTTCACGTAATTTAAACATTATAATTTTAAGTAAACTATTTTATTGAAGTAAAAGATAATTAAATAAATAAAGCATGCTTCTTTCTGAAATATGAGAGCGCGGCGACCGCGTGGCTCATGTCAGACACGACACAGCAAGCTAGCTAATCGGTATGTCACACTGCTTCATTGTGTTATTGGTTAGCTATAGGCTACTTGAATTGTAGGTTCGGAAGGCTATTTTTATTTAGGTGTCGTGGCATTATGTGGATAGACAAGCAGGCTTTTCTGCGCACCAGTTAACGTTACAATAATAGTCGTTTTAAAATTCTGATTTAAATAAATCACGAAATGATTCATTACCAATGAATTACCGACGTGATAAGATTGTGTTTTTCTTAACACGCCTAAATTATTTATTGCATCTAGATCGACTTAAATCGATAGCAGACGATACATAGCCATGTCAGACTGAGTGTAGGCACTCAAAATGGGGATATCGAGGTAGTGAGCTGTAGCCTATGGGTAGTTTGCCAGCTATGCAGCTAGGCTACTGCTAGCCATCTCATTAAAACCTCAGTATTTACGCTTGTTATCTAAATAGTTTGATATCATCTTCTCTCTAATGCTTGTAATAATTGGTAGTATCGCCGTGCTATTGAGATCCAAATGTCAAGATCTGAGGAGGACGAATGTGCAATATAAACAGTTAGCCTACACCATCTTTTGTTACCCGGCTAGCTAACTTACCTAGCTTAATGATATACAACAGACAGTGCTATTATGCTCGCGGTCCTATACGTAATCTGTTGGATTTCTTGCTCATTTCGATTTGGATGAAGGACTAACGTTACATTTGGTAATTTGAGTAACAAATTGACAACGGAAGTAAATACAATACGTAGCGACATACATACGCGTGTTGTGGGGGGAGGCAGATTACTTTAACGTTAGTAGGCTAACAATAAGGGGGTGTCGCGTATTGCTTTTTCTAATCACATATTTTATCCAGCGCGGTATTTATTCCAACGACGAGGACATTAATACGCTAATGGATATACGAAATACGGTGTGTCAGATGCCATTCTTATGCGTCAGAGGAACTACTGGAAAGCTCGAAAGTACAGGTCAGCAGCAGCCATCATACAGTAATGGGGTCAGCACAGTACAGAATCACTTGTACTAGTTACCTCACCACGATGTGACTTGCGCGGAAGCGTCCATGGCCTAGTCCTCATATTCGAAGTGCCGGGTGCTTCCTTATTCCAGCCGATCCAGGATCAGTGCATCTCAATAGTCCCGTTCCTCTTACTATGCCCTCTTCCTCTATGAAAAATTCTCACGATGATTCAGGATCAGCGTTTCGTGACTTTGGCTGTCTAGACCCACGTGGAATTACTTATCTGCCATGGGCATTCCTTCCTACACCCACTTTGCTAGACAGTGAAGTGTAATGTTAATATGTTTTATATTTATTAATTTGCAATTTGTTAATCTAATAAAGTGACCTTTTGCATGTAATATTATATTACAGATATTATGAACCGGCACAGCATATGTTTACCGCAGTTTACAGTTAGGGAACATGATGTTATGAAGTTCTTCATTTTGCTTGTTTTAAGGATTCTTTTTTTTTTTTTTTTTGTATTTCTTATTAATATCGGGTCTTCTGCAACGTGAATGTGTATTCATTACAGTTTAAAAATATCTTACCGTTATGTTTAATGAAATGCATATATAATGAGAACAAGCTTTGACAGTCTTTGTAGCGGTCACTCATTGTATCATCAAGCTAAAACAATTCATATGAGACGTTAGGCATGGCTTTATAAACGTTGAATATTTTCTTTTGCCTTATGTCATACTCCTTTAGTTTCTATGTCGCACAGGACAATAATTCTGCCATGCTTTTAGCCAATTCTGCTCAAATGCTATTCAGTGTAAGTTAATGGGCATATAACATTTATTAAAATGTGGTGTATGCATTGCCTTCTTTTAAAAATTGTAATTCAGTAATAAATCTGAATGAACAGATATGTGCTTAAATGACCAAGAGCAGTTGTTGTCATAAAAATATAATGGTTAAGAATTTTAATGATGGCATGATTCTCACTGTTGAAATCAAATTCTTGATTAAGATGAACCAAAATGATTGTTTTTCGTTTGATAATTTAAGCCTATTTGTTGTCTAGCTTTGGGAATTTCCCAAAGCTGCTCAGCATTTTATAGAAGAGACACAGAAGAATTGAGTGTAGTCCCTGTGTTGCCTACAAGGATGTTTGCTGTGTCTTAGATAAGCCCGGCCCTGTTTAAATTCTATCTTTTTTCTTGTTGTTAAAACGGTTAATGAATAGTGATTTGCATTTCTGTCATCACTGAAAGCAAAATGCCTTGGATCACACATGAAATATTTGTGAAAAACTCCTTGCTCCTGTGTAAAAAACACTTTTGTGTTTAGAATTTTTCACTCCAAGTGTCCAAGTGTTTTATGGGATGGTAGGGAGGTCAGAGTACATTTGTTTGATGGATGTTATTGTCCTTGCAGATTGTATTGCTAATGCTAGTGTTATGGTTGTTTTTGTGATCATATGTATTACCATTACTTATTGTTGTTGTTATTTATTATTATTTTATCATCAATATGAGATGGCATGCAAATGAACATTAAGCTGGGTGTAGGATTGGGGTTGGGGGTGGACACCAGGGGGGACACAATACTTGTAAAGTGACTGAAAAGTACCAAAGCAATATTATAGTGCTGACGGGACCAATGGATTGGAAAGAGGTTTAGAATAGGCAAACTGCCGTTTACACAAAAGAGCTCTGGGCAGGGGCTGAAGAATGTTTAGAGAACTATAGGCAGGGGCTGAAGAATGTTTAGTCAGCACTGGCAAGAGGCATATTTTTTATTTATTTTTGTCTGCCCATGCTAGGTTAGGCTAGAGCCTTCTTTTGCCAATGACTGGTGCAGAGTGACTTGGCACTGCACTGCAGAGGTAAATGCAGATGGGATAGGACAGAAGCCTCTCCTAGCACTTGGGTCTGCCACAAGGGCTCATACTGGGCTTCTTTTTTTTAATGCTCACTCCAGGTCGTGTTGCTCACTACCGCTAGTGCAGTTGGCTACAGTATAGGTCTTTCATCCCCCCTTTTCAATGTAAGTCAATGGTTTCAATGCAGTCAAAATACAAAGTTAGTTTTTTCGCACAAGAACCTGTAGTCGCAATGGGTGCTTTTTAAGTCTCTCCATGTGCCAATTTGTTAAGTTATTCTGTTTTTTGAACAATATTTTAATATTTTGTGGACCAATCAGGGACAGTATGCGTCGCTGCCTAGTCACTGTGCGGCACTTGGGACCACCTGTACCCGGCCCAGCCTTCATTACCATGTAAGGGTCGCCCCTTTTACCTACTGCGCAGTCTCTGACTCCAATTTTTGTACAACATGGAAGCATAAAACTGCACTTCCGCGGCTTCAAAACACTTTTCACAGGCCCATGGAAAGTCAATGGGTGATGTCACAGTCACTTTGTCCATATCTTTTCTGCAGTCTATGGTCTGTCACTGGGGTTTGTGTTCAGTGGAGGGGTGTATCTTTGGCAGTAGTGTCTCTACTTGTATCTGCCACAGTCAATGGGGGCTGGACGGGGGGGTTGGCTATTTCACACACTGTCTGCATGCACTGTATTGTATTTGAAGGAGGGGGCCAAAATATGTGTGTACCATCTTCTTACATTTTAATTCCCAGTAGTCATCCTTTTGTATGTTTTCTGTTCTGTCTTTTCAGATTAGCAAGGGCACATATTGTCTAGGCAATAACAGCTTTCTGGAAAGGGCTGGGGCAGTTGAACCGGCATAATGTGTGCCTGTTATTTGTGTGGGTTCTCTGAGGCTTGAACATACTGGTGGTTAATTAGTTAAATGGATTGTCAGGGCCACTGACAACTGTTGCAGCTGGGGGAAGGCTCTTTAAGGAACAAATATGTTGTGTGGATTAAATTAGGAGAAGTGCAGCGCAGCACAGCGAGTTCAGGTGGCCAACCTCTCACTGGCCTAAGCCTTGGAGAGGAATGACCCCTTTTGTTGAGTCTTTTAAAAAAATCTATTCTATGCTTGCTTGTGGTTTCATGACTCAGCCCACCTCAGTAAAGCCTGATCTAAAGTACCATGCTTAATTCCTGAGGTGAATGAGCCCACAATTTCACTTCTTTAGAGCCTGCATATCAGCTTTCCTTTTGGGACCGTTTCCTTCTCATGGTGTTGCATCATTGTGATTTGGTTGAAGTAGCCTATGACATGATCTTCAGCCATTCTCTGTTACTCCGTGGTAGAGGTTAGAGTTTGAAATTGTTATTGTAAATCGTAGATTATCAATGGAGCCATCGGGAGGGATGTGAAGATTTAGGCCTGCCATAACAACTAAAGCAGCAGCGGTCTGAAACTAAAAATGCATTTTTACCTTAGCACACATTTTCCCCACTTGCATTAGCTGATAACCATATTGGATTTACAGCAATTTTGAAAAACTAACTTATTAGCAAAAGTAATGTTTGCTCTCTGCAAATTTTATATAGTCAAATGGTTATGGTTATTGTCTGTGGTCAATAAGATGTATTGTTTTTACAATTCAGATTTGTTGTAACGCAGGCTGCAAAAACGAATTCAGTTACAGTAGTTGGCTGTTAATATGCACATATTACTCAATGATATGGCTGGGACAAGTGACATACTTGCAATGTTGTACAAAGTGATAGGCTAAATCTTATCAACCACCATACTGAAATTAATTGAATTTAAGTGAACCTCTGGCATTGATATTAAATTATTATGGATTAGTATAGGCTAGATAATATACTCGGGCCTAACATGGACGCTACTTGATCTATCAGTGTGTAATTTATTTGCAGTAAATGCTTGGATGGCAATTACTCATGTCGAGCTCTGGATTTAGTGTCATAGAATAGTATCTTAGTTGTTCAGCTCCTCTGGCTCAAATCTCCCTAGGGAATATTTTCAAATACAAAGTAATGTTACTGAAGCTTGATATAGGCCATTTACAGAAATATGTGCAATGTTTTTGTAGACATTTATTTTCTACTCACTGGGGCCTTTGCGTATGGTCCTTCGATAATAGCTTTTATTAATTAATGAATAAATTGTTAATTCAGCATATTGGCCATATATTGTTACACAAGGCCCGACAGCTGAAACGTTGCCTATTTTTACCATTTGCATCAACTGACTCAGGCATCGCTCCTCTATTTCCATACATGGTTTTTATTCTCAAGAAACAACATCTCTTGTGCGCTGAAATGTAAAGAAAGAAGAGAATGTGAGCATTGTATTGTTGCGTACGTGCATGCGAGGTGTTGGTGAAAGAGATATTTTTTGTACCTGTGTGGACATTCACTTACTAACAAGGACTTCAAGAAGGGATGCACAGTCAGCAAGATCACAGGGCCTGGATTTGTGCAAGGCACATGTATTGTGTGTGTCTGGGTGTGGGGGTAGGTGGGAACGGGGAGCTAAGACAATGTTGGACTAGTAAAAGCAATGCAGCTTCAATGGTATGACTTGTAATCATCAACTGTGCCACTGCAAATTTTCATTACTGGCCTTTTTTTTTGGCATTTGTAACTTTTGTTTTGGTGGCATATTTTAAAAATGAAAACTGAATACAGGGCCAGTTTTTACTGCTACTGGATTTATACAGCTTTTCAGATCTGCAAAAGGATTGTCGAAGTAGAGCTTTGTGAGCAGTTGCTTTTGTGATCCCTTGCAAACGTGATTCTGTGTAGGTATCATACACAGAGGAGATGAGAGTGATTCTTAGTGAAGGTTTGTCAGCTATTCTCATTAGATTTTAAGGAGTCCTTTTGTTGGTTCTTCCCTTTGCCGGGTAGTCCTCCGTTTGTGGGAAGATCATGGAGCTGCTGGGACAGAATAAGATAGACCATCACCAGCGGCAGGTGGCCATTCTCAGCCAGGACAGCTTCTACCGAGTGCTAACCCCAGAGCAGAAGGCCAAGGTACTGAAGGGCCAATACAATTTCGACCACCCAGGTAGGTGAGGCCTACGGGTCTTCATTACTGCTCTTATACTAAATGGTCACAGTCAAGTGTGTTGCAAGTAATTGAGTGACTCCTATTCCTCTGGTTTTCATGTAGGAAAGGGACATTAATAAGGCAAATTAATAATTGAGCGGTTAGTGTCAGATAGTTGCCTCCAACTTGGGTAGTCTGAGTCCAGGTAAAAGAACATATCAGTGCAGTGAGGGTTTGCTATGTTTATACTCCATTTAATATATCATTCTGGCTTGACAATTTTAGATCTTTTTATTTTTATTATTTTGAAATCAGGCACAGGCTACAACTTGGTGAAAACGAAGTTGATGATACTTAGTATCGTGCTTGTAAAATTTGGGCACGGGTCAATAAATGTGTATTTTATGTGTATGTTATGTTTAAAGGATATGTGCCAGCGTAATTTTATTTTTCTTAATGTCAGCGTATTCTATGAAAAGACCCAAGCCTACAATGCTTCTGTTTGACTCCCAATGCTGTCTGACATTCTCTTGCCGCATTTAGTGCTCAACCAGGAAGTCATTCATTGCACTGAAATCATTAAAAACTGTTCAGCAAGACATATTTTCATTTTTAGAAAATGCAACCTATTGGTTAGTCTAGAAAACATGGGCAGTGTAGTTTTTACATAATTTACTTCAAAACAGAGCAAACCGTTCATTTCCCTGGGGACCACGTTCAGTATTTCGGTGCCGCACATTTGTATACATTCGTTGTGGTAGTTGATAGGCGAGCCGAGGGAAGCCACGATGAGCAGGCAGTATATACAGCAGTAGCTACTAACTGTGATTTGGAAGTTTGTATAAATTAGTATGTTCTTACACTCCGTTTGCCTGAAACAAAACTAATTTCCACATATCGAAAAAGCAATCGCTGTCAATTAATAAAGTACAAAGGCCAGGTTCATTGTAATGATGAATTATGCTGACCAAAGCAACAGTATGTCTCTGAATGGTTTTAATAGTTTTTTAGACAATGGAGCTCAATGTCCCGCAACACGGGCAATGGCGTTGGCTAGATGGACAATACTTGTTGGTAGGATAAATTCATTGTAGGTCTTGGTCTTTCATAGGATATGTTGATCATAAAGACAATTGTAAAATTAAGCCAGCCTTAGAACTGTGGAGCCTACCACGTTTTGCATGAAACAAGAAGATTGTGCCATTTATAAATAATTTCTTATTTGTTTTTTTCCTGGCTTCTTTTGTGCCATCTGCTTTTATTATGACCAGCATTGAGACAGGAAAGAACACTGCCTTAACATCCTTGAAGACTTTAGAAAGACTAATGTATTTAAAGCGTTACCCCCCCCCCCCCCCCCCCCCCCCCCCTTTCATGGACGAGTGCACCAGAATCCCCTGCTGTTATTGCAGACTGTCCCCTTACCAGTGGCTGCAGGTCTGACTCACCAGTGTTACTCAGGCCTCTTTGGTCCGATACGACCCAGCAGTACTGTGTGCGTTCACTGTGGGCCGTGTATACACTGAACGCTCCCAGTGGTGGTGGGTTATCAGCCCTTCTCTTTTTTTCTCTGTCTCTCTCTCTGCTATTCACAGATGCGTTTGACAATGAGCTCATCATGAAGACATTGTGGGACATCATGGAGGGCAAAGCGGTCCAGATCCCAGTGTATGACTTTGTCACTCATTCCAGGTCAGTGTCTCTGTTGTAATGAAAAAAAAAAAGGTAGTGTCCTTTTCACTTTTTCCCCTAATTTTGTTTTGACACAGTATGTAGGTTACAGAGCATTATACATGCACAAGAACAGTGAAATGGGGAAAGAAGTAAAAAATTTAATAAATGAGTACATTAAAAAAAATAAACAAAAGGAGAAAAAAATGAATGAGAGAAATGAAATGAGAGCTATATGAAAGCACACAGGAGGGGAAGAGGGGTAACAATGATGATGACAGAGGTGATGATCCCCAATGTACAGGTTCTATCCAAACCATGTCTGATGGGCCTGCTGTTAACAAATTAGATTTTTTGGTGCCTAAATAGTCATACTTGGGTGTGTACTTAGGGGCGGGGGGGGGGTGTGTGTGAACAGTTTAAGAGGCAGCTTTTCACTAGAAGCAATGTGTCATGGGCTGTGACTAAAGTAATTCGGCTATAATACCACAGAAAGCTCCATAAATATTAAGTTGATTAGTTTGGGAACAAATGTCCTTGTGGAGTTCAGAAGGAGGAGCTCATCCTCCACATAATGTGACATTTTGTGTTCCCTACTGTCAATTGGTACACCACTCATCTCAGGATCCTGCCTGATGGCTTTGGCAAGGGGCTCAATGGCCAAAGCAAAAAGATGAGGGGACAAGGGACACCCTTGTAATGATAGCTGCCTTCGACGGGAATGTATACTGTAAATTGTCATCTAAATCCATTGTTAAGTAAAAATAAAATTATAAAAATATTAATCATTATTGTCATATCACCATCAGGGCCTCTGTATAATGGGTTAATAATAGAGTACGTTGAAGTCTTCTAATGTTATGAAAGGGGTATCTTCCTTTGCAAACCCTGTGTGGTCTGCATTAATGAGTAATGGCTGGGAATATGCTCTAAGAGTTTCGACAACAAGTTGTTGAAGTAGGGTGGTAGGAGCCTCCAGCGTGTATTTTGTAAGGTTGCCTGATTCAAAGGAAGATTATTACGTTTCATTCCGGGTTTATCTCCCCTCAGTGTTGAACAACGAGAACCATTTGTGTAGGTCACATCCCCCACAAAGGCCACCCTTTTCAGTGTTTTGTAAGTACAGTACCAAAGTGAACTTGCGTGTGGTTTCACAACAGGAAACGGGAGGGGCCACTCCGTGATCATATTACTCCGTTCAAGATATTGTTTTGTTCTATAAAGAAACTGTACAAAGGGTTGTGTTTGCTTGGGGCTGCTGTGACGTTAAGTTCCGTTCGTCTTTCTTTTCTCGTGTGGTGGGGCCGGGTGTGCTACAGGAAAGAGGAGAGCGTAACAGTGTACCCTGCTGACGTGGTGCTATTCGAGGGGATCCTGATGTTCTACTCTTTGGAGATCAGGGACATGTTTCAGATGAAACTCTTTGTGGACACAGATGCCGACACTCGACTCTCCCGCAGAGGTACGGCACGTGGATTCTTACCCTTGGGAGCACATTTGGATTGAGTGAATGAGTAGATGAAAGAGAAAGAAGGTCAAACTGCACATGCCTGGTGTGTGACTCTCACCCACTTCCTGTGTGTCTCAGTGTTGCGGGACATCAGCGAGCGAGGCCGCGACTTGGAGCAGGTGCTGGCGCAGTATATCACCTTTGTCAAGCCTGCCTTTGAGGAGTTCTGTCTGCCAGTGAGTCCTAGCAACATCTCCTTATGACATCATCTCAAGTACACCTGTCACTGTCCACACAGTTTTTTTTAAGACTCCACTTCTTACTGTTCATTTTCAACTGGTGAAAAATCATCTTTGTGCCTTTCATGACTCCTGCACATAACGTGTTGAAGCTTGTTTTGTTATGCATGGGCTTCACTGACTGCCTATAAAATATATCTTAAATGCATACATGGTAGCACATGGGTAACTCCAATGGTAACCAATACAAAATGGGTACATAAATAATAGTATTTGTAATGTAACAGACAAAAATGATGATGTGCCTGTGTGATCTGACAGCCTGCAGGTCAGAGGAGATGCTTAAAGCTCCGATCCCCCATATAGCCGGTAGATTAAGTTATCTGTGTGTCAGGTCGATGAATATAACATTTTAAAGTGTACACATGAAAATGTAAAAATGTACTTCTAAAAAGAGTTTATAACTTGAAACCGGGGATAATAGTTTTTACTACTTATAGTTGTTGCATTATTTTACATTTGTGCTTCATTTTTTCCAGTAGATATTTATGCCCATGGGTACCTGCTTACCCTTTTTGGCAGAAAATGCAGGCTAGTGTAAATTCACTCCTGCCCATCCCATTGGCTATGTATGATGACAGATACAAATATCATAACGGCCTTTTCATCTACCTGCAAGTATGCTTTCAGGTATCTGTGATTTATAAAGATTTTAAGATGAACTGAAGTTTATGATTTAAACAGGATAGTAATATAAGGGCCAGTAAAGATTTTGGCCTCGGACAGATTGATAAATGAATGAATACATTATGAATTGGGAGGGGGAGGGGGATCGGCAGAAGCACAGTTGTACTATGATGAACTGAACACATTTTGTGCTATCAAAGAAAAAGACTTATGATTGCAATGACCCAAACCCTCTCTAGAATGTATCCAAAACTATTTTTTTTTTAATCTTCTTTCCAGACAAAGAAGTATGCTGATGTGATCATTCCTCGTGGAGCAGATAACCTTGGTAAGGCTTTTTTGTCTCCACCAATCATAGCAGCCTTATGCTGCGAAGAGAGCCTTCACTAAACCAAATGTCATGAATCCACCCACCACCAAACGCATCCTCCTACCCCACTAAATTTTGGCGCAATCAGTCCTGCCAATATATTTATACCTTTTTACCTGCGACGTTAGATGGCTGTCAGACAATGTACATTGTCGCGCAGTATAGTGAGTGAGCAGTACGGTGGCTTTGCTGCTGTTATAGGCAGCAGTGTTGTTTTAGTTTTTAAGCCAATGAAAGGACTTCCCAGGATGGTGTTGTGAGAACATATTTTTCAAGTCTGAGAAAACACTCAGATGATAAAACTGCTATTGTCCTGTACCAGTGGAGTGTACTAACAGTATAATTTCTGGCATTTAGAGAAAACAATAAATCTGTTGTAGAAATGAGCCAATTAGCATCTTGTATGCTCCAGGACTGTAGTAAATGATGAGGCCGTGTGTTTCGTAATTGGTGGCTCAATCTCATCACCAGGACCAATTATTATGGTGAATTTTAACTATAGGAATTGTGTAATTCTGGATAAGAATATTTGTTAAAGCACGGCAATAGAATCGGCGTTCACATGCAATGTATGTGTGTGAAATACTTAACCATTCTCTCTTCTGTCTTTGTAGTTGCCATAAACCTGATTGTCCAGCACATCCAGGACATTCTGAACGGTGGTCTTACAAAGCGGAACGGCTGTGTGAATGGTTACAGCATGCCTCGGAAGAGGAAGACCTCTGAGTCCAGCAGCCGGCCGCACTGACCTCACTTCCCCTCTCCCCAAAAACGAGAGTGATAGATGGAAGAGGGGAGGGTTAACTGTATATACCGCCAGTCAGCTACACTGTATTTAAAATCAAGAAGTAATATACAGGAACTACAAGGCCTTCATGAATATTATTTTTGGACTGGATGAAATGTTTTGGAAGGTAAAAGATATTTAGTTCCCAGCGTTGGAACAACTGCAGGTCAGAGGCAAAGTCGCTGTTTTGTGATTTATTTATTTAGGTTTTTTTTTTTTTTTTTTTTTTTTTCTTTTCTTTTCTTTTCTTTTCTTAGCTTCTGCCCCCTTGATGTGCTTGCAGATATGAATAAAGGAGGAGGAGTGCTGGTGGAGTTTGTGGTGCTTGAACCCTAGCTGCCTGTTCACAATTTCCAGCACTCTTGATTTTTGGTCAGTGGTGTTGTCTTTATTGTTGGGGGTGGGGGAGGGTGTGGCTGGAGAGGACACAAGTGACAAACATGCCTCTATAACTGAGCGGTTTTGACGTACATGGCTGGCTATGACACTTTAGAATCAAAAGTGCCAGATACCCACATTGTTTATTTATGGTAACTTATAAAGCCAGAAAAATCAAGATTAAAAAAAAATAATAATAATAATAATAAATCAGGCCTGTCTCTGTCTCTCACCGGTCTGTAGTCGGTGTCTGTGATTTTTCTCTTGGTTGTGCTCCCACCTGACCCCCTGCCCCACCTCAACCTGCTCATCCACTACTGCTCTGGCAGCAAAAATGCCCTGGGTCTCTATCTGTGATAATGCGCAGGAGGGGAGAATAAACTTGGCGCTGACACCTACCTCTCATCCCAACAGTTTCAATCTTCCTGAACAGCTTGCCTCTGTGCCACACCAAAATCAGAAGGATTGCTTTGTGTAAAGGCCGAATCATTATCGCCGCCAAGTTCAGTGGGTTAACTTAATACTCTAAAGGTGGATAGGGGCATCCAGTGAACTTGTGAGGTGGACTGCTGCCCTATTTATCGCTGGGTATTTTCAGGGATACTTCAGGTTATCTGCATTCCAATGCAAATTTTCTGCCTTAGCAGCTCAATTTCAAAATGCAATTGTCATATTCTTTGAGTGCAACAAAATGCTATAAGTAATTTCAAGTCTCAAATCACTAAATGGTATCTTAAAAAATTACAAAAAAAGTGTTTAATATTTGTCTTGTGTTGCTTGAT
This sequence comes from Synaphobranchus kaupii, assembly GCA_029718625.1. NCBI lineage: Eukaryota > Metazoa > Chordata > Actinopteri > Anguilliformes > Synaphobranchidae > Synaphobranchus > Synaphobranchus kaupii. Next base: position 100,894,770 of record CM056377.1, on the reverse strand, counting down.
GATTTCATTAAAATAAAGTTGAGTCTTCATTTGCCTCAAGCCCTTAAAAATCTTTATTTTGCAGTAATAAACCACTAGATCCACATTTCTGTCTAATGTGACAGATGGACGTTGAATGTTGTGTATGCATGTATGTATGGTGCATCATCTCTTGACAAAACTGGGCTAGTTAAATTAACCAGTCACTGCCGAAACGGACACTGGTTCATTCATTAAGCATTAGATTGGCTTTTTAACTCCCAGTTACCTCTACACATATGCCATGACAGCATGCACCATGTCTGAGGACACATACAAAGTATGTAACATTCTGTGACCAGCGGGGGCAAAGCATAGTCATTTGTCCAGACCAAAGTTGCAGTCCCAACAAATACTGCAGAAATGCCACACGCAGGCTGTGGGAATGGGCATTAACTTCCCGTTATCCAGTGCCATCATCCCTGTGCATTTAAGAATCTTATGTGCATAGATGACCTCAGGAACACCAGCACTGACATTGACGAGTAAAATACCTATTGTTTTATGCTGGGATTTTGCTGATGTTTTATTAGTATGAAGAACTCCTTTGGTAAAGTAGAGCACTACTGGTAGGAAACAGGGTAACCTATGAAATACTATTTGTCGTCTATTTAAAATGTGTTGGCTGTGTTGAAGAAAATTAAGTATGCACCAGTGTCAGTAATGGTGTTTGGATATCAGCCAAAAATGTACATCAAATTTTGTGTGTATATAAGGATTGGGTGGGGGCGGGGGTTAAACTTGAATCCCATAGTGTAAAGGAAAATTCAATAGCTTGTGTATTTATAGCCTCCTTTTTGTTTGTGTTACTTTTCCTCTTGTTTCTACAATCAGTATTGTACCTTTTGTTAGTAGCAGGTCTGTGTAACTGTTACTAGTGTCATTGGCATCTGCTTTATTTCTTTACTGGTTCTGCTTATGGTGATACCATGTCATATACTTGCTCATGCGATGGGATGTGAAAGCAAGATGTTTTGCGCTGTGGCTTCTTATCAGTTACTTCACTGTAATTGCCACTATAGTACATTTTGTGAGAGTGCCTAATGCTCTACGTGTGGGAACAATTCCCTTTAATACAATTAATTTCATTGTCATCAAAAACAGTTATGTGGGACATTGTTCCTTAGCTAATGGTGCCTACCTCTAAATATTTTTGAAAGATGTATGCAAGCAGCACCATTCTTTGCACATAGTGGCTGTTTGTCCTGTACTTGTCATTGTGAAATGGTTCCCATGTGTCCCTGAATACTTTGATTTCTACTCCTTTATTACAGCCAATGTGTCATTTCTCATCAGCAATTTTGCTGTTAATTGGTTCTATTGTAGGGGGAAAAGATAAAACTGAATTCATCGAGTGAAGGACAAGATTTCAATGTATATTTAATGTATTGAACACTGCTATTTTATGTATATAGTATAAAGCCTATGATTATTCTATAAGTGCATACTGTATGTAGTATTGATTCACTGGTGAAAGGTATTTGCATATTGTATTTGTATAATGCTGAACACTTGGAGATGTTGCAAAAAAGCTTCTTACTCAAAGTGGCAGACTAAATTAATGACTAAATCTGAAAGGCTGTATCTTTTACTTTTCTTTTAATGGAAAAGGAAACTTCCAAAACTGATTTAGAATGCTGATTTAAACCCCAGCTTTGAGAAAAGATGCATTTTGCCTTCTGAATATAACAGTGCTTAGCGGAGCCATGCATTTGGTATATTATGTTATTTTTTTATATTTTAGAACACACATTTTACAATAAGTGGTCAGCTTTAGTTGTCACTATTCTATGAATTTATTTTTTGTCTTCATGCCTTTATACTTAAGTACACAGGTCAGAGGGAACGTAATGGTTGACAAGTCTAGAAAAGCATAAACCAAACATGAGTATTCCTTTGACATACAATTGAGTCTTGAGTCTTTCGGTTCCAATGTTTGTGGATAGTTATTGTTCTTACTTTGTTAAAATGATTTGTATGAAAATTGTGTATATAAATATGGCGAGTATAGCTTTACTCAAATTCTGTGATTATGTGTACATTTAAATGTATTTCAACTTTGATTTTGAAAATTACTGTTGGTTTTTCATTGCCCCTTACAGTTGGATTTTGGACGTTTATTATCTTAATGGCGTTGGTATGGAATACATCTGAATTGGAAAGGAAAAGTAAAAGTTATATGTGCAATTAATGGCACATGTTCATTGTTGTGATGTCAGTAAACCTTTTGTATACTCTAAAACCCTTGGGATGCTGTAATATGCTGTGTACACATGTATATGACCTATATGACCTGAAGTGAAGTACGAGATGAAACACCAATTTGCTTGGTTGCTGTAGGCGTGCCACTGTGAAAGAGTTGCTCATGCAATAACACATCAATTCATGGACCCTTGTTAAGTGCAGTAGATTGCTGGAATGGAAAAGACAAAAATAAACAAATAAAATACATATTTTTCCAGAGAAAATACCACTCAGTGTTATAAACCATCAACGGCATTTTACGGTTTCTTTGATTTTATTTCCCTATTGATTTTTTTTGTTTTTTAGCTTATATGAATGTTTACATGGTAATGTTTCCATTTTCTTTAAAATAATGTCTGATTTTTTTACTTTCCTTTGTCATTCTGCAATATTCGTTTTTGACCCTTTAAAAATGTATACTAATGTAAATGTAGATGACATGTAACGGGTTGTGTAATCAAGCAGCAACAATCGAACAATAAAGATTTTATACGAAGTAAAAGTGTTTCAGTCTGAATTCCCATAACCTACGTGAGTAATAAACCAACACAATTAATGCCTGTTAAGAAATAGATTACCAAGAAAGTATAGGAATAAAAAGGTCATAAAAAGAATTAAATAAAATAATAAATAAATAAAAATGGCAACAACGTTTATCCCCGTTGAAACGTTGCACTGTCTACATTTTGAGTAATTTGCACATTACTGACACCTAGTGTTTAATACCTACAAACATTTATAAATACGTATGTTTTTCGTGGGCCATCTATAATGCTTAACGTAATCGTGATACAAACCACAATTCCAAGAAAAATGAAAAAATGCACATAAAAGCAGAAAGCGGTGATATGTAAATTCTCTTTTACATACATTTAATTGAAAACAGTACAAAAAAAAGATATTTTATGTTTTACCTTATCAACTTTATTGATCTTTGTAAATATACGCTAATTCCAAATTTGATGCCTGCAACACGTTCCAAAAAGTTGTGACGGGCAAAAAAAAAAAGACTGGGAAGTTCAAAAAACACTTGTCCACAGGTAAACGGGTGATGCTATCATGACTGGGTATAAAAGGATATCAAAAGACTCTTGATATCTTATTTTCAGATACTCCTACAAGCGATACTATAACGTCGGCATTTGAATGGATGGATCTCTATGGGAATTGGGGGAGGGGGCTGAACATTACACGGGAATAGTATGGGACCCATGGTTGTCTAAATGGCTGTAAATCATCAAGGGTCTGCGGTATCAAACAAGCCTCAAACCATCACTCTGCTGCCAAATATGGAGTAGATATGAATGGATCACTTTAAAGTGGCGGACAAGAAAAATCCGTAATATGCTTAACGGCTATTGATTAAGGTACTATGTATTGAGCACCAATAAAGCGCGAGGAATAAATTCCACTGCAATCTCGTTAAATTTCAGTCTAGATATCTTTATTCCTGTATGCTGAAAAAAGGGTGGAGTCGAAAATGGGTCCATGGTGACGTAGACGTGAACCTCAACCAATACATACTTTGATCTCATTACATAACTCCTCCCATAGTTTGAGGCGAATAAAACTGTCCTGCTGTCCCACGAAATCCTCTTTGAGCTAAGATTTTGCCAATTAAAACCATCCCTTGACAATGGTTTTGTCGTATTGTTCAGTAGCTAACAAAAATAACTACGAGAACCATCCACTCAAGTACTCGCCATGCACGTAATTTTCGTTCGATTAGCAAAAATAAATACAAAAACTCGACAAAAATTAAATCTACAATTGTGTAATGATTTGTGTGGAACGTGCATTTGGTGAAACGTCGCCTTGCAATTTAGCTTGCTTTAAATAGACAAACGTTAGATCAAACGGTTGCAATACTCTGCTTAGCGTTTAAGTTAAATTAACTTTGATTGCGAGCTTGCGTGTGATATTTATTTCCTGATAGCAGCCACACTGTACGCTATTTTACTTTGAATTGATTGCATTAATTCCTCGCCGGGTTCAAAACTATGGTTCAAACCACAGAACTGTATAAGAACAGTTCTGTGGTTCAAACATGGAGGGCCGGATGACGTCGATGGCACTCGTGTTGAGGGCGTGGATTTAGACCACACCCCTACAATCCTGAGTCCTTTCAAGACTGAGTTTATTAGCTGACTTAGAGATGTATATTAATATACTTATTGACAGTTTCTTGAAAATATATTTGATGGGTGTGTAGTGGATACATCCCTCTGTGATATGTTGTGGTTATTTGAAGTAGAATCCCTTGTCCATCACTTTAAGGGTTGTTTCTCCTGACTCATTTTCCTATTGAACTCTATGGAAAAATAAGTCAGGAGAAACAACCCTTCAAGTGATCCATCCATATCTACTGCATATCTGGCAGCAAAATGGTGGTTTGATTCTTGTTTGATACCGCAGACCCTTGATGACTTACAGCCATTTAGCCAACTATGGGTTCCATACTATTCCTGTGTAATTTACATCTTAATCTAGTCCCACCTTCCAATTACCATAGAGACCCATTCAAATGCATAGAGGTTATAGTATCGCTTGTAAGAGTACCTGAAAATAAGATATCAAGAGTCTTTTCGAAATTTCTAATCAGCGCTATTGCACAGAAAAGGTGAAACAATTTTTAAAAAATCCTTGCCCATTAGTAGCGTAGGCCTACATCTGCGAGCCATGTGGCCACTTCAGTAGCTACATTGGGTCTGAAGCTAGGCCTACAGAAGTTTTTTTGCAGAAGATGTTGGCAAGGAGTTAGTCTGTGGTCATTGTAGTTATTTGTTACCATTTGTTTGAAATAGTTTTGTTTTGTTTTAAATATAATTCCCTAATTTGTAAGAGCTGATTGGACAACTCCAATGACTAGGCTAGCCTATAAAACGGAAAACTGAATCTGAACCTTACAGCACTGTAAACTGTTCTTATACAGTTTTAAAAATAACTAGATTAACAATTCCTAAAGAAATTGTAGGTGTAGTTGTAGTGGTATCAATTGCTGGAAATGGTATAGAAAGATGGTAATATGGTATAGTGTAAGGTGGTAGATAAAAGGTGGAAATGGTATGAAGTGGTAATGCAGTATAAAGGGATCTAAAGAAGGCGAAAGTGTTAAAATATGGTGATGCATTTTGTTGTAAGTAGTCTAAACAACCTGGAAGTGATACAAAGAAGTAATTAATTGTCATGAAAGCACAAAAAGGTAATGTCAAATCATCTGGGATAGTATTGTTAGGTCATAACAGTGTTGCAGAGGAAGGCATTGCAATGTCATAAGAAGTGTAATATGTCACAGCATCCACATTCTATTGCATCGGTTTTCAAAATGTGCCCATTGACTCCCATTCATTTTTTTGGCGATAAATGGTCAATTATCTGAAAAAGTGTATATGGTATAAAGGTAAAAGTAATTGCAACCTGGTTTAATCTGAGGTATGAATGGTGTTGATGGTGTGAATGGGGTAGGAGAAGATAGGTTCTCAATAAGTGGCAGTATGGAGAGTAACAAAAGGTATGGTTTCACAACCACACCTAATAATAATTTGGCCCAACGGTGTAGCTGTGTAGGCTGTATGTCCAATTCCCACCCTAATTTGGAATGTCCAATTGTCCCCCCAATCGCATTCATGGAGCAACCCCACAGAACTGTGAGCAACCCCGCTGCACAGGAGATCTACCAATACGTCATTATTACGCGACCAGATGTTCGGCGTCATCACGCGGCGCTACAAGGCGCAAGCAGAGCTAGAAGAAAGCGGTGTGTGTGGTTGAGTCCGCGATTTGCAATTTTCACAGAAAATGTCTACCAGCGACTTTTACTTGAGATACTACGTCGGACACAAGGGCAAATTTGGCCACGAATTTCTGGAATTTGAATTTCGGCCGGATGGTAAGACCATATTTGTTCATAATAGTGAGAAGCGTTAGTAGTCTGGGAGAAATGCCGCGTACGTACGTTTGATAGGGCCTCGTTCACTTTCTTGCTGCTGAAACCTACTTCCAGAAACAGAAAATCCGTCATACACAAGTTCTCTGGTTTTTAAGTGTTCCTAGAAAGTGATAGGAAGACTACAAATCGCGTGAACGTCTTTTGAATTTCAGAAGGGATGCTTATGTTCGCTACCTTACGGATGTAACGTTACCAAAAGTTAAAGAAATGTTGGCTAACGTCCGCAAACCAATGGGTCACGTTGTAGTCACCGAACCAGCGTTAGCTACAGTAACCTTGTTCGCTAGCTTCTAGAATAGATGTAACTGGAGAATGCATACACTAGCTAAGTGGTGAAATTGCTGAGCCATGATTAGTTTAAATGGAACATTATTAAATTTAGTGTGTACTTAACCATTGTAGCCAGCTCGCTTTAACATGTAAATGGCAGCGAAGGATGGAAGCAGAAAGCTAGTCTGGTGGTATTGTTTTGATTAAGCTACCGCAGATCTTTCCTTTTATCTTTACAGGGAAGTTAAGATATGCAAACAACAGCAACTACAAGAACGATGTTATGATCAGAAAAGAGGTAACGTAATATATTTTGTTTTTGTGATTATCGTCATTCAGTGCGGTAGTATCTTTCAACAATCAGTAACAACTAAATGGCGTATATGTGTTCGCGCACAGATTGCATTGTATTTTAGAATATTGGAATGACTTAACTTGCAGCGAGTATTTGTTGGATGAAACGTGTTTGACTGTGATCGTGCCATGATTCCCATAGGCATACGTACACAAGAGTGTGATGGAGGAGTTGAAGAGGATAATCGACGACAGCGAGATAACAAAAGAAGACGATGCGCTTTGGCCACCACCAGACCGAGTGGGCAGACAGGTTTGTTTGCTACATTACTACGTACTCTAAAGCATGGTATACCTTTCACCTATGTCTAGTGACCTGAGTTATTTTTTCTTTGTCGCCTGGAAAACGTTTAACGTGTAATTCAGTCCCTATCCTCAAAAAGTCGACACTCTAATTGCAGTAACATGTGGTAAGCAGCCAAAGGAACTTGACCAATTAGGTTATTAACGACCAAATAACCCCCCCCCCCCCCCCCCCCCCTCCCTCCAGGGCAAGACAATGGTATTCAACCATAGAGTATGCAACTCTGTTCCTGGAAATTGTGTGTGTGCTGGTTACTGTTACTCGGCACTTAAAATTGTTTGATTCAAGCAGTTGCTTACCGTTAACTTTTCTCACGTGACTTCTTGGGTCTGGATGTGTTGCTGATTTTAAGGTGAAGGTGAAAATTAAAATAATCTACCCTGTGGCTCTCCAGGAACAGTATAGGGGACCCTGATATTATCTTGCTTTGTTGTGCTAAACATAGTTTTTTTAATCCATTTTAAAAAATTATTTTAGGAGCTGGAGATTGTCATAGGTGACGAGCACATCTCATTCACAACCTCCAAGATTGGGTCCTTGATTGATGTCAACCAGTCCAAGTAAGTACAGACCTTAGTGGGCTGTGATTAGTGGGATTGGAGGATTTTTTGCTGTCAGTTGAGCATTGTTGAAAGCACTTCTAGTGTGTGCTACACTAATGTTTCCCCCTCTTCCAGAGATCCAGAAGGCCTCAGAGTTTTCTACTACCTGGTCCAAGATCTGAAGTGTCTGGTCTTCAGTCTCATTGGCTTGCACTTCAAGATCAAGCCCATCTAAAATAGAATGAATAGTTATTGCTGTTGTTACATGTTTGCATTGCTTGATTTAATCTGTTCTTTTTTTATTTTAAATAAATAATTTGGGGGGGAAAAATGCAGTTTTGTGTCAGTGTTGCTTCAGCATCAGCATACATTTTACTCAATGGACTGTTTCTAATCTTTCTGACCAAAACCTAGGGAATTTCCAACTAAATCTTTAGTTGAGAAGGTGAGATTAACTAGCTAGACCAGCGCTACTCAACTCCAGGTCCTGCGGTCTGCAAGTATTCGGACCAACCATGCACTATACCACCTGATTATACTAATTATTTTACCTCCTTGGTTAAACTCATTAGAGAAATCAGGAGGTGAGGTGCATGGTTGAAGCAAATAACTGCAGACACTAAGGCCCGCAGGACCTGGAGTTGAGTATCTCTGAGCTAGACATAACTTGATCTGTCATGCCGATTGAATACCAAGCCAATTAATGGCTTGAAGAGGTGTTCTTGTAAGCCAGCTAGAAAGGTAATTCTACAGTAAGCCTTGACGCATTCTAAACCAAACTATAATTTTCAAGTAATCGTATGTAGTCATATGGAAGTTTGGCTGTAAGTAACTGAAAAGATTTAAATCAAAGTATCTGGAATTTCATGTAAAAGTGTGCATTTTTGCACTGTCCAAACCATAACATTTTCACATGAAAGTAGCTGGCAGACTAATAAAACACCTTTTGTGTTGCTTATCTTTTGCAGTGATTACATACAATAGTGCTAAACCAAATGGTAATAAGTATCACTGATTTGTATATATTTCATAAAATGGAATTTGATAGTGGCTAAAATTGTGACAAGACTGAAAAGGGTGGGTATAATTATAACGGTGAAAACATTTCTAGATTGCCATGAGAAGCTGAATGACAGATTAAAATGGACATTCATTCCAGAATTGCTAATTTTTCAGTGCAGTCAAGTGCTGAGTTGTGTGTAAAGTTAAAATGTTCCCATTTGCCCTTGTGCATACAAAGACCAAGGCTGAATCCCAAACTGAGCCCTCAATGGACTTGTGGACTTGCAGACTTTGATGGGATATTTCCGAAGGCAGGTAGGTCTGCATTGATGTGGACTTGCAGAAAGTGTGGATAGAGGGTATGAAAAGTCAGCATAAGAGCACTTGCCAAAAACACTGTTTTCACAGCCCTAAGCACTCAGGGAATTAACGAGAATGCGCCTTTGAGTCCTCGAGTCTGCAGGTCCACAGAATGGGATCCAGCCCCAATGGTTTTTCCCCCAAACTGCTGATTTACTACAGAGAAGTCAACTTTCATTTTTTGATCCACAACACCCGTTTAATAGACAACAATGGACACAAAACAGTAAACATACATTCTAAAGTCACATAAATGTAAAGAACACAACCGGCAAGAAATTTTACTGTGAAAATTTCTTTCATACACAATAGTGGACTTTGTCACAACAATGTAATTTAACATGCAACTTGATTTTACACTAAAAATTAACATACAGCAAAATATAAAAAATGGACCCATTTAAGCGACATGAAGCAGTCCATTTATCAAACAAAATCGACTGCTTGGGGGAAAATAATGTCTTTAAGCAAAGAGGCTTTAAACTTGATTTAAGGCACGGTATCTAAACAAGCCCACTTCAGGTTGTAATAGCAAAGGTACAGAGGCGTTGACTTATATTTTCGCATTCATTAAAAATGATCAATGACTAATACATACTTGGATCCAATCCCAGTCACATGAGTTACACTGTTAGAAAACAAGCATTTAAATGAGATAATTTATATACTTTCACAGTTCAATATCAACAACCCTTTATGTATTAATATTTAGCTGACAATGACAACCATGATTTACCTGAGAATTATTCTTCTACTCAAAGACCAAGCCAAGTGCCAATCTCTGCTAATTAATGCCATCTTGCAAAAGGTGTGGTCTAACTGTCAGGTATTGTCAAATATTAAGGGCACACAATATGCAGCTGAAGCAGAGAGCTACAGTACTCTCTTTCTCCAATATGAACACATCTGGTACTACCTTAACTTAAAACGTGCAGAGAAGAGCCAGTGCTACCCGATACTGATCACACAGCTTGCCTTTTCATTTACTTCCCTACAGACAGGGTCTTTCCGGGGGAAAATCGACCCTTTTTGACCTTCACCTGTCAGATCTTTATATTTCACACCCAGAAAAAAACACAAACCATTATTAAGAAAATTAGGGACAAAGTGTCCATTTTCACTCCATTTTAGGCTTATCCACCTTTACTTTCGAGACCTACAGTTTGACAACCATAAATGGAAAATAACAATATTGGTCTCATTGTAATCACAAAGACTTGCTCTACAGCCTGGGACATGTTTGAATACTTTGACTTAATGCACAAGAAAGGGCAATCCATTTCAGTAGTTTTGTGCCAACTTCTGCTCTTAATTATTTAATTAGCTCAATCAAATCCTGATCTGACATGTGTATAAGCACCAGCTACAGCCACAGACTGCAAGTTTATCCTAAAGATTTTTCTGTGCTCCAGTATAGGAGTGTAGTTTATAGAGCTGTCAGAATACTAAAACTAAGGTAATTGGTTGTAACAAAAACCAAGACCGGAGCACTGCACCCGCTTTAACCAGCCAATCACCTCTTGTAATAAAACTGTAAAACAAAATGTACAAGAGATCCCACTGTAAATTAGCATGTGTATACATCAGACTAATTTTCTTGATAGTTAGTGTTTTTTCCCTTAAAAGTATAACAATGGTTATTACTCCAAGTTTACATTATGGGTGTCAAATATCAGAAAGATCTGAGAGGTCAAAGTTAAAAAGGTTCAATTTTCACTCGGAATGACCCTACAGTAATGGTGCCAATTGTTTGTCCTTTACTTAGTTTACGGGCTTGCCCTCACAAATACTGAAGATGTCTTCCAGGGACTTGTGAACGCACTGCAGGAATTCATGGACATTGCGAGCTGGGTAGGTAGAGACATTGCATCCAATCCATTCATCATGGACCCCATAACCCACTCCAAATCCATCAGGCACGACTGGGGCAAAACCCCCCAGGTTGACAGCAGGGCTGGTGAGAGTGCTGGTGGAGAGGATGTTGTGGTTGATAGCTGCATAAGCTGGGTCCTGGTACAGATTAGGCAGAGGCATGCCTTTGGAATTGGCAAGGTAGCGCATTGCAAACAGGTGACGGTCAAACCCCTGGCCTGGTGACACAAAGAAGCAATATATTCAATTAAATGAGCAAGGAAAAAAACATTTTGAAGTCAACTATTCTCTCTATAGCACAGAATCACACTCATGCTGGCCAAACGCAGAGCTGGAATATAATATATTGACTGCAGTGAATATCAAGTCTGCTCAGAAGCTTAAAAACAGTCCCAACAGCTCCAATTTAAAAACAACAATAGCACTCACCCATAGCGGCCTCCTTGGTGAGCTGTCCATGATATTTGGAGCAGTCATTCAGCATGCCTTGCAGCTGGTCCACAGAGTACTGGTTTGACTGGCAAACAAAGGCTTTGGCGCAACGCTGTGTGTAGGAACTGGCTGGGCGGATAGTCTCTGTGCGGCCATGGCGGAAGGCGGCAGTGCTGCAGGACTCGTAAGTGGCCACTGTCTGACCGTACTGCCGCAGGAAGCCCATCTGGAAGGCCAGCTGCACCATAGCATCTGGGCTCAGCCTCCTCTTCTTCAGCATCTCCTTTCCCCCTCTCTTGAACTCCATAGCAGCAATAGTCAGCTTGGAGATGGCTGCATGAAAGTTCTCTCTAGCTTTGCTGATGCCACTTTCCAGCTCACTGTCCAGGTGGAATTCAAGCCTGCGCACCATGGAGGCTGAATCGACAGCAGCTGCTGGGGAGCCAGGGTTGACGAGGGGCTGCTCTGTGGTGTCCTTGAAAATCTCATTCTGAAAGCGGAGGACAGCAACGCCATCTCCCCAGGAGTGCTCAAAGTTAATGGCAGCATTCCCGTCTTTGGTCAGGATGATGCTGAAAGATTTGTCATACCAGCGGTTGCACCCATCACCGTGCAACATGTTATGGGATATATGGATATGGTCACGCATAGGCTCATCATCTAGGCACAGACAGAAGAGTGCACTGTCCACTGTTCTTAGCACCTCCCCATTCCCTGCCCCCAGCAGCTTCTCCCGCAGGCCTGCCCACACATCTCGGTTCTCGCTAGTCAGGAAGCCCAATGGGAAGGCTGGGGCTGGGGAGGGATCAGACAGGATGAATTCTATATGTGACTGGATCTCCGCAGGTTTCACTAGATTCCCATCACGGTCCACCACATCAAACACATACATGTTGCCCTTCTTCATCACCAGCAGGTGCCGGCCCTTCTCGTCAGTGAAGAGCTCATCCCGGCCAGGCTTGGGGATGCGGGTGGAGTTGAAGAGCCGGAAGTACTGGGACATATCCAAAGGGTAGGCATTCACCATATAAGCCCCATACCAAGAGAGTGCTGGGGGCACCCAGCGGATGAGCTTTTTGAAACTCTCTGTATCGCTTTTGGCAGGGTTCAGGTGGAAAACCTCAGGCTCCAGGAATCCACTACGAAGTGTTTTCATGAAACGCACCGCTGAGGCCACCATGTTCGTGGCACGCAGTAGCTGGTCATTGTATTCCGGCTTCGTATCAGCGTTGAAAGACATGAAAGGATTGAAGTTCAACACCACTGAATCCCTTGCAGAAAGGTACATGTTGAACCATGGAGCTAGAAGACATACAAAACATTGTCGACCAACATTTGCCCATTTTAACCACTAATATTTCAAAACCAATTTGCAAGAAGGTCACTTACAAGAAGCATCAAATACCATACATTATGTGGCTAGGTGCACAGAACTACAGGATAACTCACCAGAGATGTAGCTTGTGTGCTTATTATTCTTGTCCTGAGCCACCAAGTCCTCATGCAGCTCTTTCCCCACCCCACTTTGGAAGTTGTGAGCCAGTTTCTCTGTGTTTCTGCAAAAACACAGTTTTTACGTATTTGTGAAATTCATTATTTGCTATCCAGCCCAACCAAATACTGTATTTGAGGTCATACCTGTACTGTTCATCGTTTAAGAGGGGCCTCTGGGCAGCCAAATAACGCATAATTGTATCTTCCAGCTTTGGAACGGGCAGTCTGCGAAAAGAAAACAATGATTGGGAAATGACAATCTTGATAAACTTAAAATAAATGTTGATACATTAATCAAATGTATCACTTTGTCAAAGTTTGAATACTCAACATAAGAAAATAACTGTGACTACATGCAACACGAGCTGCTTAACGTCCCTAAGATAATCACATTGACTAAGGGTATGCACTTTCACCTACATTCGAGAAATGTAGCTCTAGCTAATGTTAGTTAGCCAAGTACCTAGGTAGACTGTCTGCAACAACGCCACTACTATCCAGTTAACGTAGGCTACAGTTAAGTTACTTAATTATACAATATCATGCAAGAGTTTACAAGAGATTTGATCAACATGAGAATTTCTACAGTAGCTAGCGCTAGGTAGCCAAAAGTGTTGTTAGCAAAATGATTTAAGGTTAGCCACTCACCGTGGTAAACTCTTTTGATAGTGCATTGTTGGTACAATGCTCTTATGCAAATATTCAGATCCAGACCTTACTTTGCTGCTGTAGCACCGTCTATTATTTGACAGTCCCGAGCATGTAACCATATTACTAAGAGGTATCAGATTCCTAGATTTTCTAAATTCTAATATAAACCGCACAGAAAGCAAATATGCCATGACGGTCACGAGCTGGCTGAGTTAGCTATCTTAATTTCTAAGTTACTTCCTAAACTGAAGATATTTAACATTAACGTTAGCTATCAATCTAACGTTATATGACCACCTGTAAATGGTACAGGATCCACACAAGTGAAACGAACACCTCGGTCAACAAACAGACAGGTTGACTTTATAAAACTAGCTTCCGAGCTAACGTCTGTCGTTTGCAATTGTGATAAAATAGCTAGCTAGCTAGCTAGCTAACAGGCAGGCAAAGAAAGTACACTAACGTAGCCTATCCTGATCAATGTGCACAGACTCGGCCAATGAAAGCACCACCCCTATCCTCGACTGACAAAGATCATGGAGGTAGTTTCAAGATGAACAAGTTATAATGTAACGGACGTGTAATATAGGATACTGCAATACATTGTAAATATATGGTCTGTTTGGAAAATATAACAATATATTTATATGCAATATCTTAAAGTAGAAATAACCAATGATATTTAGAGCTAGCTAGACATGACCATTTAAAAACTATGCTCAACTGTGACGAGGCTAGGCCTCCAAACCAGACTACCATACTACCACTTTCTGTAGTTCACGCCGACAGAAAATTCAATACGTTGCCGCTCTTTCCAATTTCTCTCTGCCGCTGATTTGATGAAAATTAAGCAGGAAGAAGAAATGACCCGGTTAGCGACACTGTATCCAAACGTTTCATGCGGTGCATGATTTAGACAATGTAGCCTGATTTAGATGTTTATGTACAAAAATTTCATACTAAAAAATAGGAAAAGTTCTAGGCTACTATGTCTTTTATTCAGCATTTCAAAACGCATAATTGGCATCCTGAATATGATTCATTAAGAGTGTCTTCTTCAGTTCCGTTTTTAACTATTGTGAATAAGCGACACGTAAAACACAATAGGCTAAGCTATATTTTCTTTCTTCTTAGGCTACTGTAGCTTCATTTGACGTTGTTTCAAAGACTGCTTTTTCAAGTTCGACACACACACCAAAGACATAAAAACATATATTGAATTGAAATAAACCTTTTCGCTATGCAAGCTGCTTTTGAGTTATTTTAAGTGTAGTTTCTTGCTTTAGACCACACATTAGTTAACATGGTTAGTTGTAAGCTTGGCAATAAAAGATAACCCCCCTCGAACCTGAACTAGCCTGGATACAACAATGCAATGGAATCTGTGTAGTCAATAAAGAAGAAAAAAAGTGGGATGTGGACATATCTTATTATGACCAACAGGGGGCAGCAGCACACAGGTCAAAGGGACATACAGTTGAAGTCGGAAGTTTACATACACTTAGGTTGAAGTCATTAAAACTAATTTTTAACCACTCCACAGATTTCATGTTAGCAAACTATAGTGTCAGTTAGGACATTTACTTTGTGCATGACACAAGTAATCTTTCCAACAATTGTTTACAGACAGATTATTTCACTTTTAATTCACTATATCACAATTCCAGTGGGTCAGAAGTTTACATACACTTAGTTGACTGTGCCTTTACATTTATCATATTTGGTCACATATCCTTTGCATGCCATGACTTCCTGATGTCTGTGACCCAACAACATCAAAAGACTCTTGATATCTTATTTTCTGGTACTCTTACAAGCGATACTATAACGTCTCTGCATTTGAATGGATTTCTATGGGAATTGGGGGGTGGGACTAGATTTAGCTGTAAAGTATGCTGGAACAGTATGGAATACATGATTGGTAAAATGGCCATAAGTCATCAATGGTCTGAGGTATCAAACAAGCCTCAAACCATCACTCTGCTGCCAAATATGCAGTAGATATGGATGGATCACTTTAAGGGTTGTTTTTCCTGACAAATTTTCCTATTGAACTCCTATGGAAAAATAAGTCAGGAGAAGAAACCCTTCAAGTTATCCATCCATATCTACTGTATTTCTGGCAGCAAAGTGATGATTTAAGACTTTTTTGATACATCAGACCCTTGATGACTTAGAGCCATTTAGCCAACCATGTGTTTCCATACTGTTCCAGTGTAATTTACAGCTAAATCTAGTCCCACCCCCCAATTCCCATGGAGAGCCATTCAAATGCAGAGACGTTATAGTATCGCTTGTATGAGTACCAGAAAATATGTTGTTGGGTCACAGACATCAGGAAGTCATGGCATGCAAAGGATATGCGACCAAATATTAGAAATTTAAAGGCACAGTCAACTTAGTGTATGTAAACTTCTGACCCACTGGAATTGTGATATAGTGAATTAAAAGTGAAATAATCTGTCTGTAAATGATTGTTGGAAAAATTACTTGCACAAAGTAGCTGTCCTAATTGGCTTGCCAACACTATAGTTTGCTAACATGAAATCTGTGGAATGGTTAAAAATGAGTTTTAATGACTTCAACCTAAGCGTATGTAAACTTCCAACTTCAACTGTATGTTGGAACAGTACTCTACTCCCACATCACTGAAAATGTAAGGCTGGCTGTCACAGCAGTGTGACAGAGGCAGGCTTTCCAAGCTAAGCACTCTCTAGAGATATTAATTTTGCTGTGTGAGAGAGTAATCCAACCAGCTTGAGTCTTATGCTTGCCCTTAACCACCCCCCGAGCCGCTCCACAAACACATGCGCGCGCACACACACACACACACACACACACACACACACACACACACACACACACACACACACACACACACACACACACACACACACACACACACACACATACAAAAACACACACATGGCATAGCCACTCAGCCTTACAAATACATGCACAGATAAAAAGGTGACAGTTCATTCCATCCATTAGTTTGATGAGGTTCTCTGTACCTAGTCCAGTTCTTTACATTAAAGCAGTTTCTCTCTCTTTCTCTTAGTGCATGTGTATGTTAAGGCTTACAATCTATATCACCCTGCATTTTGTATCATTCACCCTTTTTTCTCATCTTCCTCTGACAAACCATATACACTATGATTTCCAGGAGCTTTTAATAGAAACACATGGCTAAACTTTCAAACCTAATAGTGAAATCTCTTGTGTAATATCTTCAGAATTTCTATATAAATATCTATTTAAAGTGTTATGGCTACCTTGTTCTTATATTGTATAGGAATTTAGCAGTTCAAAATATCACCTGTCTCAAAATAGACTATGATGTTACACAACCCTAATCAAATGGTTCTACAAGTACATTTCTAGATGTTAAAAAGCCTGCTTAACCCTTGAAGTGCTGAAGGATTTATTGTTTATTGTTGCTGACTGAATCTGGGCCTTATAGTTCTGATGGTCTGCTTTGAGAGCTGAGAATTGGAACTTACTGTAGGTGTTCTTGGTGGAAAATGAAATACATGTGCTTGTCCTGCATTAAGGTAGTGCTGTATGGTATTTTGGGGAGGAGAGCAGATAATCATGTGACTGGAGGGGAGCCTCTCATAGCTGTTGTCAGAGTGAAGGTATGAGTCTCTTAAAACATTTAAATTTAAATTAATCCCATCTTTAGACCGATATTACGTACTCATTTTGCCTCTGTGACTTCAGTTTTTGAACCTCCTTTTGTGTCCTTTTGAGTTTCTCTGCATGATAGTAGTGACTTGAGCCTCCTGCTCAGTAGAATTTAAATTTTACTCTCCACTAGGTTTGATACTCGCAGAAACCTGTTGAAGGGTATATGCCCTACATAAAGTACTGTCTGTGCATACAATGGAATCTTTCTGGAGCATTTCTGTCCTTGGTGTGTACTTTGTTGAACCTCAGTGCAAGCCCAATGTCAATGTCTTTTGGGCGTTTTCACACTTGGTTTGTTTGCTTGAGTCCTCCTGCCTCCGCTGGTTTGGTTTCAGACCGACCACTTAGTTAAGTGGTCTCAGACCGAGAATTGTTTTTGCATATGTGAACACGCCAAATGAACTCAAGAGGTGTTCTCAGTACGGTTCGTTTGTGGCTCCTTTTGAGGTCTGATTAATTTGTGCATTGTCAACACAAAGCGGCCCAAGTCCAGTTTGCTTCACGCTTTAGTACCTCAGGGCTTGCCATACATTGATTCTAAGCAGCTGCAGTCATGTACACGGCAAAAAATGATAGCAAATAGAATAAACACATCTGCGGAGGCCATCTTGAATAAAATTGTGCATAATCCAATGTTACAGCAAGTCCTAAAGGAGCTGTGGTCTGTGGTGGGAACAACAAGTGGTCTGAGATCTCATCAATGCTTAAGCGGACCAGAAAGAGAACTGAGTCCCCTTTAAAGTCCACATACAATAGGAATACAAAAAAGAGTTAATTTGCAGCTGGTTCACATTTTGATGCACTTTAAAATAACTGCGTTTGGTTCTTTTAAAAAAGGCTATATGTGAAAACACCTGTGTTACCGTTGATCCGAAACGTGGTATGTTTGCATAATACTTTCATCATCAACATGAGTAGCCTACTGCCAGCAGTTGTTTACCACCATTGCCAGGCAACAAGGCTTGGATGAGAGCATGCCCAATTTGATTATCTGTTTTTACGTGTGTAGTTTATCAGCTCGCCAGATGAACACTGAGCTGTGACTATCAGTGAAAATGGAAAACAACATGTGCTTCGCATTTTTGGTTAAGTTTTTGTTTATTTGGTGTCACTACCAGTGGCAGCTGCTCAGCTGAAAATTGCCGGGGCTGAAAAATTCCTTTTAAACTGATTGGTCTCGACATGTTTATATAGATGACATATAAAGTATGTTTAATGTTTACCATTTACCTCTGCTAGGTCACATTTAACAATGAAATTGTCATTTGTTTTTTTGTGATAGTTGTGATATATGTAAACAAAATCCAATATGATGATTTATTTTGACATTATCCTCATATATTGACACTTCCTCGTCTTCCATTTGTTTCTCTTTCTTCAAGTATTAGCCCCAAGGCTCTCTGAGCAGAGATTCTTCTGATCATGTAGAAGCGATCTACACTCTGTGATGCACAGCTATTTATCTGTTTTGTCCCTCCCCCACTGTACAGGTGTGAGTGCAAGAAAATCTTGCGTGTTTAGAATGTTTTCGAATAACATTGTGCAGGTTCCCATGCTACAAAAGGTAAAGAGGGCAGGAAAGTGGGAGCAGACGGGTATTCTGTGCTTGGAATGTAGCAATGTTGCAACCTTATGGCAGGTGTATGTGTGTGTCTGTTTGTGTGTACAAATCTGGTTGAACGAAAGACAAAAAAAAAAACGTATGCATAAGTATGTGCATGCATGTACATGTTTGTGCACAGGTGTGAGAGCAAATTAGAGATGAAGGTAGTGTGCTAAGAAATGAAGTCACTTTTTTGTTTCAGATGCATTCTCGTAACCTACAGGCGAACTCGGGAACAGTTCCTTGGTCCCCACCCGGGTTTGGAAAAAGCTTTCACATTACCAAATTCTGAGGTGCACCATTTCCGGATTCCTTATGGTTTGTGTGCATTTTCTCATCTAGCATGTGGGTGTCTACAATAGTAGTATTCTTGTGAGATGTCATTGTTTCCATTTTCATTTTTATATACTGTAGGGCCTATGCATAACTATATAAGATGGTCATTCTCCTTCACTCAGGCAGCCACAAAACCACCTATTTTTCTGTGCAGTTAATGTCCCCTGATACCAGGTAGCAATTGAGCTCTATGCATAATCACAACATGAGGAGGTTGTGTATGCAACACTGGCCTCCAAAAGGAGGGAACATTTTCTTTTTTAGCTGCAAGGAAGAAAAACAAATGAGCACTGCATATATTTTAGCCCCCCGCCCCCAATTTTCACCTCAACTGTCATTCACATTTTAAGCTCTTGTCCAAAGAGGCAGTAGCATACAGGAGTATGAAAAAATAGTGCCCTTAGCCACTGTTCGCACAAGCTAGTCAGAAAAGTGGCAGCCAAATATGATAGCAGGCCTACTTAACTGCTTTTTTGGTAGCTACAAGTGCACACATTTTATTTTCCTGGAGACAAGCTGCCTGGATCTGGAAAATCCAGCTGGCTGCTTCAGTAAATGCTTTGTTAATCCAGGAGAGTGAAAGAAAATTGATGTGAATAACTTTATAAGTATTGCTGGTGGTCATTTTCAAATTAGTTTCTAGCTGTTTTCTAATAATTAGTATTTTATATGTTTGCTGCTACTGTACTTCAAAATGATCAGATGGCCTAGGCCAAAGCATAATACATGGTTTTACGCAAACACTAGCATGAATCCCGGACGTATTTTAAAAAATGAAGGCTTAAACTGGAACTGCAGCATCTGTCTCAGGCATTGTGTCCCCAGTGTCTTTCCATATTTTCGAAAGCTGGAAGTAATTATCTGACTTTTTTTTTGTTATTCTGTACTCTTTTATGCTCCTACTGATATAACCGTCCATACAACACATTTTAGAACAGTAAAAATTTAAACTTGAACCTGCAAAAAGTAGTTTTGTTTGACATGCAGTTATGTCACACATAATATTCTCATGTTGGTGCAGACATTTTACTGGGATGGAGGCCATGACAGTTCTCTTCCTGCACTTGGGTCAAAGGTCATTCTTCTGTTGAGGTATTGTCCCTGTGGTTTCATTGTCAGCTGTCACTTTTTAAGTGCTTGCAAATGTGTGGAAGTATGTGTGGAACAGTAGCTGTGTTTGCTGAAAACATAGACTACAGTTTCCCTTTATCTCTGACCTCCATAAAATGAGTTTCATGCTAATTTGGCCATAAAAGGAGCAAGTATTTGTCCTGTACGTGTGTGTGTGTGTGTGTGTGTGTGTGTGTGTGTCGGACCAAGGTAAAAAAAACAAAACATTGTGAGGTGAAGTGCCACAGATTTCCAAGAAATTAAATTGTTAATATGCTCTTGCTTGGAGCAGAGAGACAGAAATATTTTGCCACCCTATCAAACAAAATTCCATTGTACTGGTGTTTGGTGGGCCTTGGGCCCTCCCGCTTCGAGCTGATCATTAGGCCATCAGATGACAAACTACATCCTATAGCACAGTCGAAGTGGAGCATTTCAGTATTCCTGTTCTCTTAACTGATTGCCAAGTACCTTCTGGTGGCTAAACCCTTTCCGCTATTTTACCCGTCTGTGTGACTTTTTGAGATGGTCAGGAATTCACACCCTCACTCTAGCATCCGAGCAGTAGCAAACTCCAGTTTGACTGGCAGAAATATTCAATTGTGCTGTTTGGTCTGTCAAAATACAGTTTGACTCCTGTTATGTTCTTTGTCTAGCTACAAAAGCATAAAAGCTTATAGAAGATTGTCTCCTCACTTCCTTGTGTTCAGTGGGCTTTTGTGTTCTGGCCATGCAGGAACTTTGGGCTGCGTCAACATGATCAGCGCTGTATCAAACTGCGTTTTTACTTTCTGGTCTGTCATATCTTAACTTTAGGTTCATGAGTATGGTTGCTTTTACTTTTATCTATGTTTCCTATAGTTGGATCATGGCCACACTACAGTCTCCTAGCAAAGAGATAATGGCCCAATATGGCTATGCTAATGAAGTGACTGTACAGCATCTCTCTGTCACAACCTAACAGGAACAGTAATGTTACATCTGGCTCAGAATCAGCATCACCTAATTATTCCATCAAAAGTAGTAGTGGATCAGAGCTATGTAATGGTAAGCAGACAAAATGCATTCCCACATTGTACAGTGAAGTAATGTAAGGTGTCCAGAAATGTTTTGAAATATAAAAATATGACACAAATCTTTAAGCATATAACATGAATTCAATGTCTTATATTAGAAACTAATGCTGAATCTGTTTCTCCAATGACATTTGGATTCAGCATTAATAAAAAAAAAAATTATAATAATAATAAGAAGAAAAAGAATAATATACTTTTATTTGTATAGCACCTTTCTCAAACCCAAGGACGCTTCACGGAGCGTGGCAATAATCCTCACTGGCACAGTCAGGATTTGATCCCTGACTGTGATATAAACATGGTTTGGTGCATTGAATTGTTGCCTTAGAACAGACACATATCACAATGTTGTGAGTTTAGAGATTTACACCCTTACTTGTTACACAGCCAAGTGCTAAGACAATGGAAGCCAATCAACACTGTCATCTGTATTATTTAATGGGATTTGGGATTTATTTTAGAAAATGATCACATCTCCCATTGTTCATCATAAAATAACTTAGTTGTAGTATAATGATAATGACAGTATGTTATAGTGAACATCCTAGGTGTGATGCTGGCCATTTGCAGTAAGTTATAAAACAGTATATACACTTTAGGTCTGATTTACTAAGACCTTTAGCATGTGCAAAACCTTTTTTATCACACACAAAACTAATAACACAATCACTGCTCATGTTATTGGTTTTGCATGTGTTAAAAGGTTTTACACATGCTAAAGGTTTTAGTAAATCAGTAAATCAGGTAAATCAGGCCCTCAGTGTGTTCACATTAGTTTTTTTTAACACAATAAGATTATGGGTTGGAATGGTGAAAGAAAAACTAAATTTGTGATTGATTCCCTGTCTCCTCACGCTTATGACACTTGAGATTGCTAAAAATAACAGATTTGAGCTCAACTGAGCTCTGTGGAAAATTTCGAAGTGATCATTGAAATCTAAGGTATATCTTAAGGTATTCCAAGTGTACTTTGTGTATTCATATATATGCAAGTGCAATTAAGCAAATTGTTTTTGTCTGTTTGATGTAAAACAAGCTTTGCTGATTTTATGCTTTATGCTTTTAGATATGCAGTAGATATGGATGGATCACTTTAAGGGTTGTTTCTCCTGACTCATTTTCCTATTGAACTCTATGGAAAAATAAGCCAGGAGAAACAACCCTCCAAGTGATCCATCCATATCTACTGCATATCTGGCAGCAGAGTGATGGTTTGAGGCTCGTTTGATACCTCAGACCCTTGATTACTTACAGCCACTCAGCCAACCATGGATTCCATACGATTCCCGTGTAATTTCTAGCTTAATCTAGTCCCACCTCCCAATTCCCATAGAAATCCATTCAAATGCAGAGAGGTTATAGTATTGCTTCTAAGAGTAGGCTACCTGAAAATAAAATATCCTTTTATACCCAGTGACTGGTTCAAAATCTTGCTCTGTTTTACAGAAATTAGAGTGTATAAATTGCAATAACAACAAAATCCAACTGAAAACCAAGGCAAACCGCAGTAAGTGTAGTCACTGCACTTTGCCTTTGTTTCCCATGCTTTGCCTACAGTTACTGTGGTCTCTGTTGCATGGTTTCACTCCCTTACACCCCACCATCCAGCAATCCATTTAGCCAGTTAGCTAACCAGGGTAAAGATGGCACAATCCAGTGGGAAAACAATGGTGGAACTCACATTAAAACACACATATCCAGAAAATGGTAAGGAAGATAGCAAAATAATATGAATAACCAGTATTACAAATGACAGTTTTATAACCAGACAAGCTTGCTTTCGTCCAGTTAGTCAGTTGTTAGCTAGCTACACATAAACATTGGTTAGCCTATCCACTGCTAAAGGCTTGAGTGCTTATAAATGCTATATCCTCATTCCTCTCTAACCTCATTGAATTCAAAATGGCTTCCTCCTTTTCTTGGGGCTTCTTTCTGTGTAGTAGCCTTCCATGCAGCTAATCCAGTTCAAGTAAAAACAAATTAATGAATTAATAAATAAATAAATGAATAAATAAAAAACGGCCACAAAACATTAGCAAAGAGCAGTGATGTAGCTTTGAGCTCAACTGAGCTCTGTGGAAAATTTTGAAGTGATCATTGAAATCTAAGGTATATCTTAAGGTATTCCAAGTGTACTTTGTGTATTCATATATATGCAAGTGCAATTAAGCAAATTGTTTTTGTCTGTTTGATGTAAAACAAGCTTTGCTGATTTTATGCTTTATGCTTTTAGATATGCCGTAGATATGGATGGATCACTTTAAGGCTTGTTTCTCCTGACTCATTTTCCTATTGAACTCTATGGAAAAATAAGCCAGGAGAAACAACCCTCCAAGTGATCCATCCATATCTACTGCATATCTGGCAGCAGAGTGATGGTTTGAGGCTCGTTTGATACCTCAGACCCTTGATTACTTACAGCCACTCAGCCAACCATGGATTCCATACGATTCCCGTGTAATTTCTATCTTAATCTAGTCCCACCTCCCAATTCCCATAGAAATCCATAGAAATCCATTCAAATGCAGAGAGGTTATAGTATTGCTTCTAAGAGTAGGCTACCTGAAAATAAAATATCCTTTTATACCCAGTGACTGGTTCAAAATCTTGCTCTGTTTTACAGAAATTAGAGTGTTTAAATTTCAATAACAACAAAATCCAACTGAAAACCAAGGCAAACCGCAGTAAGTGTAGTCACTGCACTTTGCCTTTGTTTCCCATACTTATAAAGTAAGTAAGCCTACAGTTACTGTGGTCTCTGTTGCATGGTTTCACTCCCTTACACCCCACCATCCAGCAATCCATTTAGCCAGTTAGCTAACCAGGGTAAAGATGGCACAATCCAGTGGGAAAACAATGGTGGAACTCACATTAAAACACACATATCCTGAAAATGGTAAGGAAGACAGCAAAATAATATGAATAACCAGTATTACAAATGACAGTTTTATAACCAGACAAGCTTGCTTTCTTCCAGTTAGTCAGTTGTTAGCTAGCTACACATAAACATTGGTTAGCCTATCCACTGCCAAAGGCTTGAGTGCTTATAAATGCTATATCCTCATTCCTCTCTAACCTCATTGAATTCAAAATGGCTTCCTCCTTTTCTTGGGGCTTCTTTCTGTGTAGTAGCCTTCCATGCAGCTAATCCAGTTCAAGTAAAAACAAATTAATGAATTAATAAATAAATAAATGAATAAATAAAAAACAGCCACAAAACATTAGCAAAGAGCAGTGACGTAGCTTTTTTGAAAAGTCCCAAACCCCGCCCCCTGTCTGTACACATTCAGATTGTGACTCTGACAAACTATACAAAAACATACATCATATCATGTGGGAAATCGTTTTACTAAGAACTCAGAAAAATCACATTTAATTTATGGAACACAATTGAAAAGCTCCAGGATGATATGAAAAGCTCAAAAACACTAAACATATGTGTGTGGGCCTTTAATTTAATGTTGAATGAAACCTGAAGGTCTTATATATCCCCTTGGATTACCTTGTTGAATCAGATATCACATTGGTCTTACCACTCCAGGGAAACCTCCTTATTAATCAGAGAGAAACCCTAAGCTCACCCCATAGATCATATCCCTTGATTCTAATTACACAAGTATTTTTTCATAGGTTCATAGTCATCATTGGATCCCTACTGTAGAATAATAATAGCTAAAAAGCATTTGCAGAATCTCTTTGTATTATCTCTTCAGTATGGCAGAGTGTGGTCTAGGATATCCCTGGCAGATGAAGACTGTGTATGATGAAAAGACAAGTGATTTTCCTCATGTTTCTACCACATTTTAAATAAAGTAAAACTGTAAAGTCTGCTCCAATACACTATATCTCAGAACTGTATTATTTTCCTCTATATTATTAGGCAGCTTTTAGGGACTTTAGAAAATCGTCCCCCATGTGGGAGCTAATGAGCTGCACTGGCTAACAGTATTACCAGAACCCCTCATTTGGAGTGCTACTCACTGGCTCAGGGGTTGTCATTCCCCAGCCAAAATCACCCTAAAATATTCAATTAACCTACTAGCTTCCATAATAGGGCAGATCTTATTAAAATCCTACTGAAATAAAAATGTCCAAAGTCAACAGAATATTTTTGGCTGTATTCTCCATTGGGCTGTTTTTGTCCTGCGGTAGTTCCACGACTAAAGTGGTTTCTGGTATTATACAGTCTTTAGGCATTCTGTAGAAAATTGACACGTATATTGGCTTCTTGAATTATTATCTGCAAAGAGTTACTATAGGTTAACTAGACTGAATTTTTGACTTAAACTTGGATTGATTTTTTTTTCATGATCTGCTAATCAGTCTGTATATATCAAATGTTTATGATTGTTTTCTGACAACAGTTTATAGCCATTTACATTGTGGCCTGAATGCACTTGCCAAATTGTGTTTTTGAAGAAAATAATATTTCAGTTGCATTTCCTTCTAAGTAAAAGTTAAGGACATTGTTTGACACCATAATACATGTGTGGAAGTTATATAAGTAAAGAGTAAAGACTTAAAGAGTAAGAGTAAATGTGTAAAGAGTGTAAAGAGTAAGACGAATCAGATTCAGACTTGGTGTCATCATATAATGACATATAATCATATGGAACATGGCTGGGGTCATAAATTGTCTAAAATAATGCATCACAAATATGTCTTTCAAACATTTGGTACTAGTGAAACATGTATGGAAATTTATAAATGGAAAGGGTATATAGATGTGAATGTATGCATGTTTATACACGTATACATATGGCCACAACCCCAATGAAGCAAGCTCACTTGTTTAAAGTAGATTGGAAAACCTACTGGAAAATGATCACATTGAACTTAGTGTAGCGATTAGTAGTTAAAAGCTGAACATGACAGAATTGTCACTGCCAAATTGTATCACTGTCTGTGATAAACCAACTCAATCTGGCACATAAAGAAATTTGCAATAGCCTAAGGTACTGTTGCCTGTGGTGGGATGATCAGCGTACCTGCTGACGGAACCCTCACTAACCCTGGATCATGCTACCGCCTATTATGCATCGGCCCGAGTTGCCACTCGCATTGTCAAGATTGTATCCTGGGGCTGTGGGGCTCGTCCATCCACTAGAACTACAAAATTGAGCAAATTCAGTTTTTGCTATTATATCTTCACCGTGATGTGCAAGCCAGACTTCAAGGTGTTTGGTGAGTGAGTTAAAGAGTTAATAGAGATGTTCTCCTCATTATACCCATATCCAGTACATTTTGTTATATTGTTGCTTTACATAGCAGTATATTCGTAGAAAATCTGTTTTTCTCAATGATTGGACTCCCCACTTTTGAAACGATTCTGGCACACTTGATGTCTGTCCTTAAATGAACACAGAGGTACTTCTCCTTGGTAGCATGTGTGCACAACCTTTCAAATGCTGCTGCTGTGTTGTAGGAAGCCTATGCATTCCCGTAAGCTGATGTAGCTGATGTTGGTGTCCCAGTTTCCAGTCCAGCTTAATCCGCCAACTGGGAAAACTTAACCCTTTAAACCAGGCACATGCGCTGAAATATAGAATGGAAATTGTTCTCATTGAAATTTTTTTTAACCACCCATGTGTGTTCTATAGAAGGGGGGATTTTACCCTACCAACTGAAGCCAACACCAACAGTCAAATTTCACAGGCCCAACACAGATGCTACTTGCTCTTAGCCTATATTTTCAAATATTATCTTAGGAATATACAATGTATTAAAAGTTTACACAACACTTGGTCATATAATTGGTATAAGTTATATGGTACATTTATGCATTGATATTATTATCTAAACAAAAACCTATAACACACTGAACAAATTAGCAATGAATGGAAGTGAAATTCATGTGTTACCACAGAGATCTGGAGGGCTTTTTTAACCCCATAGTTGTTTTGTAATTGCATAAAAAGAACAAAGCTTGTTATTCAAATTGAAATTTATTTTATCATGTTATGTCATTTATTTGGGATGAATCACTGTACTAGCATGAGAAAATTGCCATTGTCAAAGGAAAAAGATACTAACACATGGCCTTACTGTCAAAGGTATAAAAGCCACAAGGTTAGTGTTGATGAAAATTGGGAGGGGAAAAAAAGACCTGTACTTAAAAAAAGTTTTGGATTTCTATGGTCATTGCTTCTTGTGTTCTGTGGGTTCTGTGCTGTTCTGAGTTGTTTTGTAAAGGCAAATAGAAGTTCATAGGAAACACAGGTATGGTCATCATGATACTCCATAGCTTGCAGATGAAACTGGGCTAATCCAGGCTTCATGTTTTGTTGCCTAAGGGGCCACTGTCCCTCTGAATGTGGTGTCTGTCCAGATTGTCTGACTACAGCTAGAATGATGATACTATATAAAACCTTAATTTATTTAATTAATTAATACTGGTGTAAGAAGCTACATTGATATCGAAGACAGCTGGGGTATTAGTACACCTGTGATACTCCCTAATAATGTGAGGGCTTTTTTCCGCTGGACTCAATAGATTTCCTGACAGGCTTCTAAAACAGAACACAAGATTCAGTCAAGAGCATTGGATGTCTGTTCAACGATAGTTGCATTGATGCATTACTTGAACTTGGCAGTGGTCATCTCATGCTGCTTACAGATGGATCAGTAGTATGTCTCTTGAGCTTCCTCCTGTCTGTCTGCAGCAGGGTATTATCAGTGCTTTGGAATGCTGGGTCCCCATTTTAAAATATATTTTTAAATGTGTGCGGAAATGAATCTTTGGCATTCACATTGCGGTGTACATCTCAGCCTGGTGTGTCAGCCTTGTAAGCTGTGAACTACAGCAAGCACAACGACACATGTTGTGAAGGGAAAGTGTATCCTGCTTTTTTTGGTAGTAGCTGCTAAAAAACGGTTCAAAACATTCTCAAGTAAAGTGTCTTGAAGTGAGGAACAGATAAGCACAATTTTGAAGGCCCAAGGGCAGGAAACTACTGTTTTACTTACAACAAATCGTAGTGAGAGTTTTCCCAGTAGTACTATTTTCTTTTCCGTTTGAAAACATAAATGTGAGGTGCAAATACATCTGCTAATGGTATGCAACCCAGATTGCCTGCAGACATTCAGTTGTATTTGCAATAGCCATAGCCATAGCCTAAGAACCAAAGTTCTGTTCTTAAAGACCACACAAGACCTAAAACTATCCTGACCTTTTATAAACAAACTGTATTTTCAGTTGCACTGTATTTTGCTAGTATTTAATCAGTCATGGTCATCTGTTAAATTTGGCAAAGACCCTTTTCTGTTATGCACTGACATTTTATTTGAGGGCTGTTTTAGATATGTTCATATACAATTACTTTGTGTCACTCATTTCCCTTGCATTGTTTCCGCCTATCTCTTTCCCTTTCTCCACCTGCATTCCTCACGCATACATTCTCACGCTGCACATTATTGATACCAATTAACTCTTGTATATATTCTCCCGGTGTTCTTTGTCTTGTGCCAGTTCGTTAAGTCTCATTGTAGAATTAACTCTCATCTTGTCTCGCTTCGTGCCTAGTATCTAGTTTTGTCTTGCCTTGCTTGCTGTGTAAAAGTCTTGCTTAGCTCTGCGTTAACTCGCTGCATATCTAGTCATGCCTTGCTGTCATTAACTCCTTTCTGCCTTTCATGTCCACCAGCCTGTAGCTGTTCGTGCCTACTCCACGCTGCCCCATTTCCCGCATCCCGCTCCTCCTCTGCTGCACCAGCCCAGGATCCTGCCACTAACCAGCCCCTGGCCTCTCCCACTCCTGCTCTCCACCTGCTAACTCCATTCCAGGATCCAGTCCCCGTATACCTAATCTCTCCCTATACTTCAGGTGTTCTTGTCAAAGTAATAAATTATTGTATTCTTGGAAATTCCTGTGTGAGAGTCATGCGTTTGAGTCCAGTCCCTTCTCGGAATCATAACCGAACAAACTGGCCATGTTATCGATCAACATGGCCTCCGCCTGGAAGACGTCTAGGAGACTCTGAAGAATCTTACGGACTAAATGAGTCAGATGGGTTCTATGATTGGCCAGCTGACGGTTCATCTACCTCTCCCGAGGGTTCTTGCCAGTGCTGCACCGCCAACCCCGGAACCGCAGCCCGCAGTTTCACCACCTCTCTCTGGCAGAGAACCACGTGTGCCGCATCCAGAGCGCTACCTGGGGGACCTGGGAAAGTGCTGAAGTTTCCTCCTCCAGTGTGACATAGTGTTCCGCCTGCAACCTGCCTCCTACACCTCAGATGCAAGCAAGATCGCCACAGCTCTGTGGGACAGCCAGTTACCCGCCTGTTTCCATTTCGCCTCCTTCACTGCTGAGATGCGTCGGGTGTTCGACCATCCGGTCCGTGGGTGTGATGCTACCCCAGCGCTTACTCCAACTGCGTCAGGGCAACCGCAGCGTGGCAGAAATGGCGGTCCAATTCCGTACCTTGGCAGCTGAAGCGGGGTGGAACGACTCCGCCCTCCAAGGATCCTTCATTCAAGCCCTTAGTGAGGAACTTAAAGATGAGCTGGCGACCTGCGAAGAGTCAAGTTCGCTGAACAGCCTCATCACCCTCGCCATTTCCATTGACAACCGGCTCCGGGCCCGTGCCCGGCAGAAGAAGAAGGGCCGACCAAGTACTTCACCTTACCCATCGCGTTCTCAAGCGTCGCCGCCTCCAAGTAACCATTCTCCTTCGATGCTGGGCCCACCAGAGGAGAAACCGATGCAGTTGAACCGCCCCACTATCGATGTCGGCGAACGTCGCCGAAAAGTGGTCTCCGGTTTCTGTATCTATTGTGGCTGTCCGGGCCATCGTGTGGCCTCCTGTCCCACTCGGCTAAGAAGGGATGGTTTGCTGGTAAGACGGGCGTACTGGCGAGTCCACTGCTCATCCAGCCCAGTTCCGTGTCCAATTGAAGGCTACCCTGCTGTGGGACAACCAATCTACTTCCTTGTCTGCATTAGTCGACTCTGGAGCCGACGCCAACTTCATCGATTCAAGTCTAGTCAAGAAATCAGGAATTCCCGTCGAGCCGCTGTCTGCCCCGCTCAATGCCTTCGCCTTGGATGGAAATATTCTGGCTCAAGTTACTCACTCTACCATTCCTCTCCAACTTGTGTTATCGGGGAACCACTGTGAGACTATTCGATTCTATATTATCCACTCATCCCAATCTCCGTTGGTTCTCGGCCAACCCTGGCTTCGCATTCACAATCCTCACATTAACTGGCGTACATCTCACGTCCAGGACTGGAGCTCTCAATGCCATGCTGATTGCCTTCGCTCTGCCCATCTGGGGCCACCAGGGCTTCCAGTATAGCTCCGGAACAAGACTTATCTTGTGTACCTCAGCAGTATCATGACTTATCTCAAGTGTTTTGTAAATCCTGTGCTGTGTCTTTACTTCCCCATAGACCCTATGACTGCTGTATTGATCTATTGGCCAGTGCGAAACTCCCATCTGGTCGCCTCTACAGCCTGTCTGGTCCTGAGAAAGCCTCAATGGAAGCCTACATCCATGATTCCCTGGCGTCAGGTATTATTCGACCCTCTTCGTCACCGGTGGGAGTGGGGTTTTTCTTTGTGGCAAAGAAAGACGGATCACTCCGGCCATGCATCGATTACCGGGGTCTGAATACCATACCAACTGTATGTAACAAATATCCTCTGCCCCTAATCAATTCTGCCTTTGAACCCCTGCACCTCGCCTACCACCTCGTCCGTATCCGGGAGGGAGATGAGTGGAAGACGGCATTTAACACCCCCCTCGGACACTTCAAGTACCTGGTGGTCCCGTTCGGCCTTACTAATGCTCCAGCGGTGTTCCAGTCCCTGGTTAATGATGTCCTGCGGGATCTCCTTAGTCGGTCTGTGTTTGTTATATAAACGACATACTAATATTTTCAAAAAATCCCCAAGAGCATGTTATACATGTCCGCCAGGTTCTCCAGAGGCTGCTGGAGAACAAATTATTTCTCAAGGCTGAAAAGTGCAGTTTTCATGCCTCCTCTGTTCCGTTCCTGGGGTTCATTGTCGAGGAGGGGAGGATCCGGGCTGACCCCGCGAAGATCCAAGCCGTAGCTGACTGGCCCCAACCGGCCACACATAAGCACCTGCAACAGTTCCTGGGCTTTGCAAATTTTTACCATCGGTTTATCCAAAATTACAGTTCCATTGCTGCACCCCTCACTAACCTAACCTCCACTTCCGTTCCCTTCCTCTGGAACCCTGAGGCTAACCACACCTTTGTTACACTCAAAACCAAGTTCTCCACAGCTCCTATCCTCTGTCACCCGGACCCCAATTGTCAGTTTGTCGTGGAGGTGGATGCTTCCGACACTGGCGTTGAGGTTGTTCTATCACAACGCTCAGCCCAGGACAGTAAGTTGCACCCCTGTGCCTTTTTCTCCCGGAGACTCACCCTGGTGCAGCATAATTACGACGTCGGGGACCGGGAGCTACTGGCGATCAAACTCGCATTGGAGGAGTGGCGGCACTGGCTGGAGGGGGTAGGTAAACCATTTCTTGTCCTGACTGACCACCGCAACTTACAATACATCAAGTATGCCAAATGACTTAATGCTCGCCAAGCCCGCTGGTCCTTATTTTTTGCCCGTTTAGATTTTTCTTTAACCTACAGACCCGGTTCCCGAAACACAAAACCTGATGCACTTTCGCGCATGTTTTCCCCTCATGCCAGATCTGCTGTTCCGGACTCCATTATTCCCCCGTTCTGCGTGGTGGCTGCGGTCTCCTGGGAGATTGAGGGGATCATGAAGGCCGCCCAGGCTACCCACCCGGACCCCCGCAATAACCCTAACTCCTGTCTTTTTGTTCCCGACTCCGTCCGCTCTCAGGTTCTCCAGTGGGCCCACGCCTCCCATCTGGCCTGCCATCCTGGTATCCTGAGGACCACCGCCCTGGTCAGGAGGAGTTTCTGGTGGCCCACCCTGAAGGGGGATACCCGTTCGTTTGTCCTCGCCTGCCCTGTGTGCGCCAGGAGTAAGGCCTCCCACCATCTCACCGCTGGCCTCCTTCGCCCCCTCCCCGTCCCGGGCCGTCCTTGGAGCCATGTCGGGGTAGACTTCATAACCGGTCTGCCCCCGTCGGATGGCAACACGCCATCCTGACCATTGTGGACCGGTTCTCCAAGGTGGCCCACTTCGTCCCTCTACCCAAGCTTCCTTCTGCGCTGGAGACAGCGGAACTCCTGGTGCTGCATTTGGTGAGGCTGCACGGGATCCCCAGCGACATCGTCTCGGACCGTGGGCCCCAGTTCTCCTCCCAGCTGTGGAGGGCCTTCTGCGCCGCCCTGGGCGCCTCCGCCAGCCTGTCCTCAGGATACCACCCTCAGTCCAACGGCCAGACGGAGCGGACTAACCAGGACAAGACAAAAGCAAGGCAAGACAAAGGATACTGGGCCTCTGTAATGTCTGACTAATCATGTACTGTATATTTAAAACCTTTATTGAAGATTAAAATAATTTTTTAATTGACTAAAATCTGACTGCCATAATTGTTGACTGCTATATATAACTTTATTCAGTGCAATGCTTTACAATGGTTAAAAGTTATGACAGTGGCATTTACTAGTGTGATGACACACATTTTGATGTATCATAGCACATATGTCATGAGAAGTGTCACAAAATCCATATGATGACACTTAATTTCATTGCCTTCACGCTTAATAAAGGTGTTATGAGACAGTCTTATCAGTGTTTTTGTCACTTTAATTGAAGTTATCAGTAATATTGTCAGTAATATTTTCATGAACCAAATGGGGTTCATGACACTTTCTGAAGGCATTATGACAAACACAAAAAAATAAAACATGAGTGCAAAATGGAAATTAAAAACAACATCCAGTTGTAAATTATATGTCATAATAGGTATGTTATGATAACTTGCATTAAATGTGAGTGCTACAAGTGTCATACACGCCACAATATGGGTCATCCTCGCAGAGACGGTGAGCTAATAGCGGAATGAATAGCAAATTAACGACCATGGGGCGGACACCACGTCCACCATAAGTATGGTGCGTGTCCGCCTCTTATTCTCTTTTTGCCTCCTCAAGATTGAGCATGAGACTGTTGAATTCTTGCTTTCACATCGATGAGCAAAATTGCAGCTCCTCTTTGCCCTCTCCCGCTGCTGACCAGAGCCTCTTCTTCATAAAAAGAAGTATGCTACCCGAGGCTTTTTCTCCCCCAGAAATGGGTTACGTTGCAGTTGTGATAATCTACCGTTTGTTTGGTCATCAGATAGGATAAATTTGTAGTATTTATTCAGTGCGGTCGTTTAAGCGGCTCATTGCTGTCCTTGTTTTTGAACTATTATCAGTTTTACTACTGATATATAGTTTCACTTTCAACAACGTGTGGCGTTGTATTTTGCGACTTAATCTTACTGAGTGATGCGTGTGCACATTTCCAGTGAGGTTAATCGGTAGAGTTTGTTTACCGTGGTTGTTTAGGCAGTTCACTGCCGTTTCCTTTTTGAAATTATATCAGAGAGGACTGATATTTTTCTGGTTATAACAACCTATATTGCGTTTAATTGGATTACATGTTTGTTGTTACAAGGAGCCTCTTTTTCTTAAAAAGGATTATGCTACCGGAGGAATTTTTACTCCCAACAATGCGGTGCATTGTATTTTGTGATTAATCTACTGATTGACGCGTGTGCGCATATTGGTAAGGTTAAGTTTGTTTACTGTGGTTGTTTGGGGAGTTCCCTGCTGTTCTCCTTTTGCATTATATCAGTTACTACTGATATCTTTCTGGTCATAATAACCGGTATTGAATTTAATTGAATTACATTTTTGTTGTAACAAACATTCCAAGCATTCAAAATCTGTAGGAGCCTCTTTTCCTTAAAAAGGATTATGCTATCTGACGTTATGGGCCACGGGTTGCCTTGTATTTTGCGATTAATCCACCGAATATGCCTATGTCGGGTAAGGTTAATCGGTAATGTTTGTTTACTGATATTTTTCTGGCTATGGTAGCCTATATTGAATTTAATTGGTTTTATATTTTTGTTGTACAACACATGTTAAAGCTTGTGGCCCTGTAATAGTAGGCTGCTGTTCGGGCCCTTGGCTTATTGGTGTTGTGCACACATCAACATTAAGTATGTCAGAAGGTGTGCAGAATTCGGGAGGTGGAGGCTTGTCTGGGGAGGACATCCCACCTGGGCAATCGGTTTGTAAGGAGCCCCTTGTGACCCTGCAGTAGTACTGCTCGGGTCTGTGCTTTATGGGGACGTATGTACTTCAACATTCATTGTGTCGAAGCTACTACACATATCAAATATATTGCAGTACTTCATACAAACATTTTAATGCCAAAAGGAGCCTCTGTGTCCATGAGGGCATACACGACCTGAGGCTTCTTCACCCCCTCGAGACCTTGCAGTAGTATTGTTCTGGTTTGTGGCTTATTGGTGTTAGGCCCACTTAGGCCCCACAACTCATAGCCTGTGGCTAGACGCCCCTGCATCACCCCCATATGCTGTCCACTGCAGAGTTGGATGGCCTAGATTGTCCGCTTGACCCCCAACAGTCAGAGACTGAGGAGGGGTCAGCGTCTGACCAGGAGTTTTCCTCTTCAACCGGGCCCCCAGCCCTGGATTTCACTGACTGGGCTGTGATCTTCAGGGTGGCTGAGCGTGCTCGCCTTCCCCCCTTCATTTTTCTCGATCATGGCCCCCAGTGCTTCAAGCAAAGGTTTGCTGCTTCCTCCTCACTTCATGATTGATTTACAGTCATCCTGGAACTTTTGCACGCCCCAGGGCCCAACTGGCCAATCTGGCCAATGTTGCATCCTATGGGGTGGCTGTTTTTCCTCAGGTAATGGACCTACTGATGCTCGCCCTGACCCCACCCACCATGCATTTTTTCTTTTGAGCCTAAACAGGGCAAGATCCACTTCACCTCCAGAGAGAGATTTTTTTTGATGGCAGCAGCTGCCCAGGTCATGCCACTTTGGCCACTGCACATGCGCCAATTACAGTGGTGGTTGGCGGCACACAGGGTGTGGCCACACAAGGATGGACTGCAAATCTTTCCTTTCGGGCCAGTGTGTTCGAGAGTGTCACCACAGACACCTCCAAGATTGGCTGGGAAGCCATCTGGGCGGGTCAGTCCCTGATTGTGGGGATTGTGAAGCCCCTCATAAGCAGGGCTGCGTATCAACCTTCTAGAAATGAAGGCAGTGCTTTGTGCATTGACCCATTTCCTCCCACATTCTCGTTTGGACAGACAGCTCCACTGTTGTTTCTTACAATAGCCAACAGGGTGGCGTTCAGTCTCCATCCCTACATACCAAGGCATTTTAACTCCCGCTCTGGGCCCATGCCTGAGCCTATCTGCTGCCCAGAGGGAAAATTTTTGCAGTAGCAGAGGATGCTCATTGTCCCCCTTGGTATTCCATGGTGGGCCCAGTTGGGAACTTGGGCATGGAAGCCTTAGCGAGCCAGTGGCCTCCAGCTCTGTTTTATGCTTTCCCGCTTTCCCACTTTCCTCTCCTGCCAGTGCTTCTGGCAAGGATCAGGGACTTAGCATGAGTCCTGTTTGCTGCCCCAAACTGGCCCCATCAGACCTGGATGACAGACTTCAGGGAGTTGCTAGTGGGACGTCTCCCAACCAGAACAGATATGCTGTCACAGGGCCAAGGCCTGCTATGGCATCCAAGCCTTTGGATTTACAGCCTGCACAATTTAGCCTCTGGATGGAGGTCGCTGTGGTGCCTGGATCTAGGGTGTTAGAGACACTCCAGGCATTGAAAGCCCCTTCCAGAAGGGCACTGTATGCTGGGAAGTGGAGCAGGTTCAGCTGCTGGTGCCAAGCTAAGGGACCTGACCCGTTCTTAAGTGGCATTCCAGTCGCGTTAGTGTTCCTTCAGTATCTCTTGGAAGAAGGGTTGTGCTGAGAGCTTACTTAGCAACCATCTCTGACTGCCATGGGCATATGAATGGCCTGAGGGTGGGCTCAAGTCTAAGCTGCCCTTGAGCCCTTGGATGGTCTTTGTCTGAAGCACCAATCCCTGAAAACTGCTTTACTGCTTTTCATTGCCACTGCAAGGCGTGTAAGCAAGCTACATGCTCTGTCAGTACAGGCCCTGTATGCGGTTGGGCAGCAGTAGCTGCGGCTTCTCTGCTCCCTAATTCTGCTTTTTGGCCTAAGATACCGTTCTCGGCTTTTATTTATTTATTTATTTATCTTTATTTACACAGGGTAGGTTGACGGAGCACACATGCTATTTTACAGCAATGCCCTGTTAATGCCCCCCCAATTAACCTAACCTGCATGTCTAGGAAACCGGAGTACCCGGAGGAAACCCACGCGGACACGGGGAGAACAGCGAGGGAAGAATTGCTACCTGCATCTCACTGTTCTGAATAGTGTGGGACACATCGTAGATCAAGCTAGCTATCATTGCTATTTTATTATAATGTCAGAAAATTACATTGATAGGCTACGTTATTTCCTAAAGATGTTTTGGCAAACTAAACCAAACAGGACTCAAGCTCCCACGGTATTCCCTGGCTGTAGCCTACATCTTCTTCTGCCTTATTTGAATCATCCGGTAAGGAACCATGTCAACTAACGTTGCATTATGATCCATGACCATTAAGTAGACTAACATTAGCTAGCTGACCATAATTGAACGGTTTCGCTTTGAGAATTTGATTACAGAAGCAATGTATTTTTTCTGGGCTGACTGATGTTAGCAACGGGTGTCTTGGCTTAAAACAAATTGGTTTTTAAAAATGTCTTCCATGGAGTAGGCTATAGTAGCTAACCTTGCACTCCTTAATGGAAGGAGGTCGGATATCGGGGTGATAAATACGTCGTTTCCATTTTTACCGACATCAGTGTGTTCAAGTTGCACTGGGAAAGTTTTGGCTTTGCTTGCAAACATAGCTAAAACGGCTAGCAAGTAGCGTACAACAATGACGTTTTAACTTTTAATTGTATATGTTTAATATTCTGTATCGACATGTTGGTCAATACAAAAGCGTTCCATACTGAAAAACGGGAGATCGGGGTTGATTTTCCGACATGGAATCACCAAACATTTCTATATAGTTCAGTGTATGGAACCAGGGTGCGTAGCCTATAGCAAAGTGTTACAGAGTGGGCTAATGTTTTCACGATACCAAACGTAGATAAATGAAGGGCCGGAGACTGAACTAATGATGGTGGTATTTTCTCAGTATAACTGTTACATTAGTGGCTAACTTGCCAGCGAGTTACGTGGCCTCTCTCATTTCTATTAAGAAGCGCTGAGACAGGCGGGCACTACACTAGACTGTAGACT
Source organism: Synaphobranchus kaupii (assembly GCA_029718625.1). Taxonomy (NCBI): domain Eukaryota; kingdom Metazoa; phylum Chordata; class Actinopteri; order Anguilliformes; family Synaphobranchidae; genus Synaphobranchus; species Synaphobranchus kaupii. The sequence continues at coordinate 100,857,153 of CM056377.1, read as the reverse complement.
AATATATCAAGGCAATGCAGCGGCGCAGCAGTTGCTGGCTGGCCACAGCATTACATAGTGGTCGGAAATTAATTGTGAAATTACGTTGGGTTCGGTAATACTTATTTGAGCATCTCGGGACAATAGAAAAAGACCGTCTGTGCGTTTTTTGTTTTATTTTGTACTCAGGATACACCGTTGAGCTCACTGAAAGTCAGCTATTTTCCCATAGGAATACATTGAGCAGCAGAGACCCACCAACCTAGTGACGTCATGACCGCAGTTGGTCCAAGATGGCTGCGCCCTAGTGGAAAAAAAGCAAATTTCAACTTCTTTCTCCAGCAAATACGGGTAGGTTTGACATTTGAACGCACGGTCATATCTAATTTAAGGTAAAAAGCTAACGAACCAGAGCCACTTTACCGAGTGCTTCATGTCCCCTTTAAATAAGGAAGCTTTGTTCACTCTAAAAAGAACACCATAGATCTTGCATTTTTGTGTTCCCTTTACACCATTTATCAAAGTATTTTTGATTAATTCAGGGGTTATTTTGTTTACAGAATGTAACCTTTTAATTGTATGAAGTGAATGATACCAGTGATCCAATTTTCCATTTACAGTTAATTAAAATAAACGATTTCTTGTTCATGGCCTAGTCAGCTGCAGCACATGTGCCTCAATAGCCTTTTCTCTGAACCATATTCAGCTCCAAGGAGCAGCCAAAAAGGTGCACAGATGGATGTGAATAGGCGGGACTTGTCACATCGTAGACTATGGTGGGTGTTGCTTAGAACCAAAGACCAAATATTCTTTAAAAATTGACCGGATGCCATGCATTGTTGATAATATTCCAAAAAGGAAACTTTCTGAGGAGTATGAAGGAGTATGAGTTATGAAGTTCATAGTCCACAGAGATCTTCTCCTGTGCGTTCAAAGTGAAATCACTTTATGAAGAGTACTGTGGCCCATCTCAAATGCACAAGTTCTCTGTCACACAATATATATTTTTTATTTTATTTATTTTTGCAACCTATGAAGTACATCCTAAGGAAAAGAATTACGCAAAAAGAGTTAATATACTGTACGTCACTTAAAAAGGAATAATTAGCTATACCAGCTCATCGACCTTCGTGGTTATACACGAAGGTGGTTATATAGTTTATGCCTCATTATTGTAAATTTAAACATCTGTGTAGTTTGACTCCTGTCATATATTTAGCACCTCAAATTTTATTAGAAAAAAGACTGGTTAATATTTACTCTAAAAAATGCTTAATCAGAGCCACTTTTGTGATTTATAATTTTAGATTATTGTATAAGATGGCATGTCTCAGAAAACAGTTCAGGTCAGTTCAATTCAATTCAAGGTGAAACTCTAGATACACAACTTTGTATGTTCTCAGCAGTTGAAAAGTAACAGCCACAATCTTTGCTACCCAGACTAATAGGCGATTTAAGAAAATAATTATTTATTGAAATGGACAACATTTAAAAAAATTGAGCTAGCATTCCAAAGAAAAATGTCTTATGTAATTTAATATAATGTATCTGTGTGCTGGAAAGTGGGGGACTGTGTCTATTTCATCGTCAAGATTGAAATTGAATTATAATACTTAGGGTAGAAGTGCCAGGTGCTAAATCTTGAAAGTTTAGAAACTCACCATTGTATTGTAAGTATATTGCAAAGACATATATTATGTGAGAGACCCTTGCTTAAAGGGTAATTGAATTAATGATGACAATCAGTAAGGTTTCTTAAATAAGCAGGGATTTGAAATAGTTTAATTCAGGCCAGGTTTCAGGGTCAAATTGAGGGCTGTTCCAAGCCCAATTGGGATTCTGGGCAGGTTAGTGCTCAATGTAGTCCTCATGAACCAATTATTTTGTTATTAGTTGCAACCACAGATATGTATTTCATTCCTATTTGTGCAGTTTGCTTTGGCTTCCCTGGCTTCTGAAACCAAGTGCTCTGGCTATCCCCTGGGTTTGTTAAAGCAGGAAAGAAACTTACTTTATATGTATATTTATTTAACAAATAAAATAATGGGGTGAGACTGTGCTTAATAATAATAATAATAATAATCATAATAGTAATAAAAACATTTAATTATTATTATTATTATTATTATTATTATTAATATTAGGTGGGTAACTCACCTCCACCACTGTGTGTCACCGACCTAAACTGTGCATGGTTGCCATTTTTCACTAGTAAGTGCTAAGGGATCATTAATAATTACAGAGTCTGATCATAAAGGGCTTATGATTTCATTTTTAATTGGAACCTAAACAGGCCTAGATTCACATTAATGTGGAAAAAACGTTTTAAAAAATGTTATATGCACCTGCTCTGGAAGACTGTAGGAGTGTTGTGTGTGTTGGGAAATTTATTTCTATACAATGGAAGCTGTAATATATGATTAGTCTTAACAATAGGCAATGCTAGTAAGCTTAATTGGATAAACATAGCAGGTTTGTGTGAAATCCTGAAGAAGGCTACTTTTGTGGGTTTCCTTTACTCCTTTACTATATGTTATGCTCCATGTTTGCTATACTAGCAGCTGAATCATTAAGGACACAAAATAATACAAAACTAGTTCATGACTGTCAAACATATACAAGTGTTGTAAAACATACATTGTAGGTCACAACCACATTGCCCTCATTGTAGGTGAACCCCAGTGAATCCTAGAAGGGAGACATAACAGGACTGTTACCAAAGATCCGATGGATTTCTTTCAAACCCCATGTTAATCTACGGTTTGTGAACTGACTACATTTCCATATGGGGACTGGAAAAGACCTGTTGCTGGAAAAATGAGAAAAAACAGGAAATTTGGCTGGGAACACACACACACACACACACACACACACACACACACACACACACACACACCACTCTCTCTCTTTCTCTGTTTCTCTCCCTCACACACACAACGCTCTAGTTCTCCCACCCACTCTTACATCTGGAAGGTCTCTTGCTGTCGTAGTGATACTTAACCACTTATTCTTCTCCTGTAATGGGATTGTTTTTCGTGAGATTGGAGGTCAGACTTTATCTTCTTATTCAGCACCACCCTCAGTCAGAGAAGGTAAAAAAATTATTTTTTTATTTAAGATTGGATTTATATATAACTTTGCAGCTACTTCAGTGTTATGACACTTTCTGCTTCACCCTGTGTGGAAAAACATGTGGTTGACTTAATACTATATAGGACAACGTTATAACTGCATTTGGTAATTGGACATTACAGCAATTTAATACTATCTCTTGTTATGTTCCAAGTCACACTGAATCACACATGATGCACAAATTGGTCAACTAGATTCCATCCCATTTTTAGTCAAAGATGCACCCCACAAGCACACACACACACACACACACACACACACACACACACACACACACACACACACACACACACACACACACACACACACACACACTTGAACAGTAGGTGAAAATATACCATTTAATATAAAGCTTTTGCTTTAGTTGTTTTTCTTTTGGGAAACATAGGCTGATGGCATCTGACAGCAGGTATTCAGTTGTGAGGTGGGTCAAAAGAGGGCTGCAGTTGCTTTAGGCATTCAGTGTATGATGGGGAGCTGTGTCGACTGCAGAGTCAATGTGTGTATGTATTTGTATGTGCACACCACTATGGGTCACTGAACATAACAGATGTTAGTTGTGCATGTCACAAGCACTTGGCTCATGACAGGCTGCTGTGGAACACTGAAGGAGATGCGGAATGCAGCTTTTACTGAAGAATTTGGGAAAAGTAGATAGTCTGTTTTGAATGTTTCCATTGCTGCTGTAAGAGATTAGTAGAGACGACACTGTTCTCCTTTAATGTTATGCTGTGTTTTTGTATGCCTATGATGAGCATATCAGTACATGTATGCAAATATATAGCATGACTGGGGTGGTGAAATGCAGAGGTTCCAAAAGTGAATGCAGAGGTTCCAAAAGTTTTTTCCACAACCAGAACTTGTGTGCCACAACACATAGACTTACAATTGATTCGTTTATGTTTTGTTTCAACATATTTAATGTCGATAAAAATTTTTTGAAACAGCTTTGTTTTCTACATCAGTGGGAAACACAATGTCAGACCGGCTGTGATTGATGACAATTATTTTGGATAAAGTCCAGGTTTATGATTTAACCAGACATTTGTCAGCTAAGATATAGGCTAGCAACCACTTTTATAGCCAATATCGGCTGAATATTGGCTGACTTAACTAGTTGATCCCTCGGTATAACTGTCTGAATGTTTGCATTGCAATGACCACGGAAGTAACTGTTATGTACCGATATAAACTCAACCATTTCTAAATCATAACGTTTAACTCACCTTAGGCTGAAATGTTTCTTATAAGTGGCCTGGTGCAGAAAAGCCACATACTTCTTCAGGTTCTCACTACCCTTCACAAAAATTGCCAGTGGTGCTGCCAGCCCGACAGGATAGCTTTGCAGAACATTCTGGGACGTTTATCTTTATTTTTTGCTAGCTAACACCTTCGCCAAGCTCCTCCAACAATGAATAATAAAAAATAACTAGGCCTAGCCTACCACGTCTTCTTCTCGCCCTACTACCCTCAATTAAAAAAATCTACAATTGAAAAAAAATAAATTTGCACAGCTATCTTATCACAAGCTTCTCTCTCTGCTAGCTAATATGAAATAATGTTACCTAATGTTAATAGTGTCAGAAAAAATATGTTCTTTCACCAAGCTCTCTTTGTATCTTTCACAAAATCTCTTTACACTCTACAACTGAGCATGATCCTTGCACGCATCGTGACACTTGATTGATCAACCCCTCCCATACTTTAATTGGATGTACAATATGTCAATCTTTTATTCCTAAGGCTAATTGGTCTGACGGCATTAGGGACCTTGTGCTCCCTATATGTCATTTTTACAATGTAAAAGATAGGTGAGCAGAATCCGCAGTATGAGGTAACATTTCAATGGGTGTTTATGAAGCTGTAGGGAGGACGAGAGAGAACCATGGCCTCCTGCTACATTTTTCCATTGCACTAGTGGGCGCTATTGACATTTTTTACCATTGGCAAAATGCGTCTTAGAAATAGATATGACAGTGATTTTGTTGAAGTTATTGTTTTATCGATTTTTTAATAGATTTTTTTTCCCCTTTCGAATTTTCTTGAGGAGGACGGTACTCCCTGTCCTCTATGGACAAGCCTCCTCTGCTGCACACATTCAGTGAGTCATCATGGAATGGAAACATAGAGCATGTGAGAGTGTAATCACAAAATGGGCCTGACCGTTGTAAAAAAAAAAAAAAAAACTTATTTACTAATAATTGTGCTCTCAATTCTTACATTTTTGCTTTCCACTAATTGAGACAAACATAGCACCATAGGTATCTACTCCAGTAATTTAAATGGTTTATAGTCAGAGAAAACTGTGTATGCTCAAAAATATCCTGATTTATAAAACCGTCCGTACGCTCAACTGCATGCAATTGTCTCAACTTCAAACTTGAAATATTCCGTATCCCGCCCTGTTAACTCCCACAATTAACATTCACCAAAAAGACAGAAACTAACAATGGTTTATGAAACACCAAATGTGAATATGATTTGCATATAAATCAGCTTGTCGTTCCAATTCATTGACAGAAAATTGAGAGGTCAAATCGCAAAACAAAGGAGAGAAACTTAATGTGAAATCAAGATGGTCATTACAGATATAGAGCAGCCCCGGTTCTAGACTGCTGTGATTGGGGGGGCAGACAGAAATTTAGGGGGGGCACCTTTTTATTTAGGGCACTGTGTGTGCCATACAGTTCCCAGGCTTTTTCCCCTCGTTTGCATATATTTGTGTGTGTGTGTGTGTGTGTGTGTGTGTGTGTGTGTGTGTGTGTGTGTGTGTGTGTGTGTGTGTGTGTGTGTGTGTGTGTGTGTGTGTGTATCCTTGCAACCACACGCACATGTGTCTAGATGGGAGCAAGGCCTATGATATTATATACTTAGACTTCCAAATGCATTTCAGAGTGGGTTCGGAACTGGTTACGGGATAGAACACAAAGGGTAGTAGTAGGAGGGATCTTATCTGAGCAGGGTAAAGTCGGAAGTGGAGTTCCACAGGGTTCGGTTCTGGGTCCACTGCTCTTCCTCATTTACATAAATGACCTAGATGCGGATATTGAAAGTACATTAGTTAAATTTGTGGATGATACAAAACTGGGAGGTTTAGCCAACTGTCTGGAAGCTACTAAGGTAATCCAAGAAGATTTAAACAAATTCCAGAAGTGGGCAGAAACCTGGCAAATGAAATTCAATATAACTATATGTAAAGTTCTACATGTGGGGAATAAAAACATAGGGCAGGATTACTTTATGCGGGGTACAAAACTAGAATGTGCACATGCAGAAAAAGACTTGGGAGTAATAGTCGATCAAAGCCTATCAGGGTCTGGTCAATGTGCTGTAGCGGTAAAAAAAAGCTAACAGGATACATAGCCAGGAGCATTGAGTATAAATCTAAGGAGATCATACTCACACTATACAGATCCTTTCCAAAAAATTTGAATATCATGGAAAAGTAGTTTTTTTTCCATAATTCCATTCAAAAAGTGAAACTTTCATAGATTATAGATTCATTACACACAAAGTGAAATATTTCTAGCCTTTATTTGTTTCATTTTTCATAATTTTGGCTTACAGCTCCAGAAAACCCCCAAAACAGTATTTCAAGAAATTAGAATAGTGTGTCAAAAATCAGCATTTACTTCAGTTATTTCAGAGAATGAGTGGAGTGGCTTGACTCGAGGAATCCGACAGTTGTAGCCCATGTCCCGGATACGTCTGTACATGGTGGTTTTTGAAGCACTGACTCCAGCCTCAGTCCACTCCCTCTGCATCTCCGCCAAATTTTGGAATCGTCTTTGCTTGACAATCCGCTGAAGCCTACGGTCATCTCTTTTGCTTGTGCACCTTCTCCTGCCACATTTTTCCCTTCCACTAAACTTTCTATTGATATGCTTGGACACTGCACTCTGTGAACAGCCAGCCTCCTTAGCGATGACCTTTTGTGGCTTACCCATCTTCTGGAGGGTGTCAATGATGGTATTCTGGCCAATTGTCAAGTCTGCAGTCTTCCCCATACTGAACCAAACTGAGATAAACTGCAGGTGTTTTGAGTAAATTAGATGATAGTGTGACACTCAGTCTAAAACATTCATTCTCTGAAATAACTGAAGTAAATGCTGATTTTCGACACACTATTCTAATTTCTTGAAATACTGTTTTGGGGGTTTTCTGGAGCTGTAAGCCAAAATTATGAAAAATGAAACAAATAAAGGCTAGAAATATTTCACTTTGTGTGTAATGAATCTATAATCTATGAAAGTTTCACTTTTTGAATGGAATTATGGAAAAAAAACTACTTTTCCATGATATTCAAATTTTTTGGAAAGGATCTGTACAATGCCCTTGTCAGACCACACAGAGTACTGTCTGCAGTTCTGGGGACCTTACTACAAGATATAGAGGCGCTGGAAAAGGTCCAAAGAAGGGCAACCAGATTGATCCCAGGTATAAAAGATAAGTTTTATGAGGAAAGGCTTGAAATGCTAGGACTTTTCAAGCTTAGTAAAAGGAGACTTAGGGGGGATTTGATTGAGGCGTTTAAATTTATTAAAGGGATCAACAAAGTGAACTACAGGAAATTATTCAAGTTGAGCTCGGTTAGCAGAACGAGGGGGCATAAATGGAAACTGGCAAAGAATACATTTCTCACAGACACTAGGAAATATTTTTTCACACAGAGAGTGGTCAATACGTGGAATTGGTTGTTGCATCAGTACCGGCAAGTAGCTGCAGCGGTTTCAATAGGGCCAACTCTAGAAAAGACGTAGACTGGGGAACAAGACAGCTTACTGCCCTCATCAGGTCAATATTTCTCCTCGAAAACCTGTCCTCAATCTCTGCAATAGCTCTGTCCAAGATGTTTAGGAGGGCTCTTCTCAAAGACTGGCTGGGAGTGTTGGAGGAATCGGACTCAGTGTGACCAACGGTGGAGAGAACAAAACTGTCTATGAGCTGTTTGCTCATTGTTCTCCTTCTTTTTGTAGCACATCTCGGAATTATCCCATGAATCATCTTCTCGGATATCTTTTAAAGCTTGCAGTAAGGCACTGATAATGTAACGTCCCGTTCCCATCCAGTCCGTATTCCCTGTTTTGCCTTGTCCCTCCGTGTCATGTTTGATTCCCTTGTCCATGTTTTCCCCGTTGCTACAGGCTGGGCGTGCTCCTTCTGTTTGTTTCACTCTGTTCCCTCACTTTGGTTTCAACCTATCTCCTTCCCCCCTTGTTGCATGCATTCCCCACCGGTCAATTAGTCAATCCCCCTCGGTTACATTCCTCACGCTTTCCTGATTGTTTCCAATCACTCTGTCCCTATTTAACCCACCTGCTGTCTCCCCTCCAGTGTTGGTTCATCACTTATGTTGCCTTCCTTACCCTGTTTGCTTCTCAGTAACGTGCTCCGTGATATCCTGGTCTTTTGTTTCCCTGTCCTGTGCGCTGAACTCTGCAGTGGGTTTTTCCTGGGTACTCCTCAGCTCAAGAACCTACTGTCTGGTATTTATTCCAGCCCTGTCTTTTGCGGTTTGCTCTGCCTGTATCCTGTCTGCTTAATTACCAGCTTCACCTGTGCTTCCCAGTCTGTAGCTGTTAAGTCTCCCTGTGTGTGTTGCGGTACCCCTGCTCCCAGCTAACGTTGCGTCCGCAGTTGGGTGCACTGCCTCTCCACCCTACAGTGGTTCCTGTCCGGCCGTGGCTACCTCCATTGCTGCGGTTTCGGTCCCAGCCTCCACTGTGGCCCAGCTACCCCAACTGGGCCAACCTGAGCTCCGCTACACTGCTCTACCCTGTCGTGTCCTGCCCCATACCTACCTCTGCCTTCAGTCCTGTGCCAGTTCCAGTTCGGACCACTCCTGTCCCGTGATCCAGTTCCTGTTGGACCTCCCGGTCCAGTTCCAGTCCAGTTCCGGCTTGGAACGACCCCTCGTTCCCGCGATCCAGTTCCTGTTGGACCCCCCGGTCCAAATCCAGTCCGGTTCCGGTTCGGAACTCACCTCCAGTATTGAGTCCAGTTCCGGCTTGGAACTACCCGCCGTTCCCGTGATCCAGTTCCTGTTGGACCTCCCGGTCCAGATCCAGTCCGGTTCCGGTTCGGAACTCACCTCCCATGCCAAGTCCAGTTCCGGCTTGGAACAACCCGTCGTTCCCGCGATCCTGTTCCTGTTGGACCTCCCGGTCCAGATCCAGTCCGGTTCCGGTTCTGAACTCACCTCCTGTGCCAAGTCCAGTTCCGGCTTGGAACAGCCCGTCATTCCCGTGATCCAGTTCCTGTTGGACCTCCCGGTCCAGAAACTGTCCAAGTTCCGGTTTGGAACTTTCTGGGGTGATCAAGTCCAGTTCTGGCTTGGAGCAGTTCGCTGTGCCGAAGGACTTCCTCATTCCTCTTTACTGTTGTGTAAACTTGTGTACTGCTTGGGACTACCCCAAGCTCCATAATAAATACCCATCTCTGTTTCCCTGTCTCTGAGTCGTTGCACTTAGGTCCTACCCTAACCAGGATCGTGACAGAATGAACCAACCAAACGAGGACCTAGCCGACTTCTTGTCCCCGTTCCACCCCGCCTTCGGCCGCTATGCTGCAAGGCAGTCCCATTACGAACTGGCCTGCCAGGATGCTCTGGAAAAGCACCTGAGCCAGTGCCTGGGTGAGAACCAAGGCCCGGGCGATGCTAGGACCGCCGGACTCCAGGGCGACGCACTCGCCATCGCTACAGGCCGGTCTCCAAGGCGACGCCGTCGCCATCCCCTCCGGCCGGCCTCCAGGGCTACACAGTCGCCGCCGGCCAGCCCTCAGGGCGATGTTGCGGTCACCGCTGCCCGTCCCCAGAGCGACTATGCAGTCGCCGTCGCTCCCTCCAGCTCCCAAGACGACGTTGTGGAGCAGTTCCGTCACGCCTTCGCCTTCCAATCTGCGGCCGACGATCTACTGGACCGCCGGTTAGATCATGTGTTGGAGGTGCTGAAGGGTCTGGCGGAGCAAGTTTCGCGGACGTCGCTCGTCGGCAGCTCCCTGGGCAAGGAGTCCTTTTCCGCTGCCCGTCTCCTGGGCAAGGATACGGCCTCCGCTGCCCGTCCCCAGGGCGATTATGCAGTCACCGTCGCTCCCACCAGCTCCCAAGACGACGTTATGGAGCAGATTCGTCACGCCCTCGCCTGCCAGACCGCGGACGGTGATCGACGGGGCCGCCGTCTTGATGGGGTGTTGGAGGTTCTGAGGGGCCTTTCAGAGCAGGTTACGTGGACGTTGCTCGCCGCCCGTATCCAGGGCAAGGATACGGCCTCCACCGCCCCTCTCCTGGGCAATGATGTGGTGGTCGTCGCCCGTCCCCAGGGCGAGGAGTCCTTCGCCGCCGCCTGCCTCCAGGGCGATGCAGCCGTCGCCGCCTCCTGCTTCCATGGCGATGCAGCCGTCGCCGCCTCCTGCTTCCAGGGCGATTCAGCCGTCGCCGCCTCCTGCTTCCAGGGCGATGCAGCCGTCGCCGCCTCCTGCTTCCAGGGCGATGCAGCCGTCGCCGCCTCCTGCTTCCAGGGCGATGCAGCCGTCGCTGCCTCCTGCTTCCAGGGCGATGCAGCCGTCGCCGCCTCCTGCTTCCAGGGCGATGCAGCCGTCGCCGACTCCTGCTTCCAGGGCGATGCAGCCGTCGCCGCCTCCTGCGTTCAGGGCGATGCAGCCGCCGCCGCCTCCTGTTTCCAGGGCGATGCAGTCGCCGCCTCCTGTTTCCAGGGCGATGCAGTCGCCGCCTCCTCTTTCCAGGGCAATGCAGTCGCCGCCTCCTGCTTCCAGGGCGATGCAGTCGTCGCCTCCTGTTTCCAGGGCGATGCAGTCGTCGCCGCCTCCTGCTTCCAGGGCGATGCAGTCGTCGCCGCCTCCTGCTTCCAGGGCGATGCAGTCGTCGCCGCCTCCTGCTTCCAGGGCGATGCAGTCGTCGCCGCCTCCTGCTTCCAGGGCGATGCAGTCGTCGCCGCCTCCTGCCCCCTGGGCGATACGTTCATCGCCGTTCCTGTCCAGTCCCCTTCCAGCCCTCCTGTCCGTTCCCCTTCCAGCCCTCCTGTCCGTTCCCCTTCCAGCCCTCCTGTCCGTTCCCCTTCCAGCCCTCCTGTCCGTTCCCCTTCCAGCCCCCCCTTCCCGCCACGATCCAGCCCTCCCGTCCCGCTCCGATCCAGCCCTCCCGTCCCGCCCCGTTCCAGTCCCCCAGTCCCGCCCCGTTCCAGTCCCCCAGTCCCGCCCCGTTCCAGTCCCCCAGTCCCGCCCCGTTCCAGTCCCCCAGTCCCGCCCTGTTCCAGTCATCCAGTCCCGCCCCGTTCCAGTCATCCAGTCCCACCCCGTTCCAGTCCCGCCTTGTTCCAGTCATCCAGACCCGCCTCTTTCCAGTCATCCTGTCCCGCCACGTTCCAGTCTTCCAGTCCCGCCACGTTCCAGCCCGCCAGTTCCGCTACGCCGCCGGCCTCCTGTTCGGTTCCGCCCGCGCCGTGGCCGGCCTCCTGAGCGGTTCCACCCGAGCCGCGGCCGGCCTCCTGAGCGGTCCCGTCCGCGCCGCGGCCGGCCTCCTGAGCGGTTCCGCCCGCGCCGCGGCTGGCCTCCTGAGCGGTTCAGCCCGCTCTGTGGCCGACCTCCTGAACGTTCCAGCCCTCATCCTCCTGTGTTGTCTCGGATGAACGCCAAGAGGCGTTCATTTAGGGGGGGGGTACTGTAACGTCCCGTTCCCATCCAGTCCGTATTCCCTGTTTTGCCTTGTCCCTCCGTGTCATGTTTGATTCCCTTGTCCATGTTTTCCCCGTTGCTACAGGCTGGGCGTGCTCCTTCTGTTTGTTTCACTCTGTTCCCTCACTTTGGTTTCAACCTATCTCCTTCCCCCCTTGTTGCATGCATTCCCCACCGGTCAATTAGTCAATCCCCCTCGGTTACATTCCTCACGCTTTCCTGATTGTTTCCAATCACTCTGTCCCTATTTAACCCACCTGCTGTCTCCCCTCCAGTGTTGGTTCATCACTTATGTTGCCTTCCTTACCCTGTTTGCTTCTCAGTAACGTGCTCCGTGATATCCTGGTCTTTTGTTTCCCTGTCCTGTGCGCTGAACTCTGCAGTGGGTTTTTCCTGGGTACTCCTCAGCTCAAGAACCTACTGTCTGGTATTTATTCCAGCCCTGTCTTTTGCGGTTTGCTCTGCCTGTATCCTGTCTGCTTAATTACCAGCTTCACCTGTGCTTCCCAGTCTGTAGCTGTTAAGTCTCCCTGTGTGTGTTGCGGTACCCCTGCTCCCAGCTAACGTTGCGTCCGCAGTTGGGTGCACTGCCTCTCCACCCTACAGTGGTTCCTGTCCGGCCGTGGCTACCTCCATTGCTGCGGTTTCAGTCCCAGCCTCCACTGTGGCCCAGCTACCCCAACCGGGCCAACCTGAGCTCCGCTACACTGCTCTACCCTGTCGTGTCCTGCCCCATACCTACCTCTGCCTTCAGTCCTGTGCCAGTTCCAGTTCGGACCGCTCCTGTCCCGTGATCCAGTTCCTGTTGGACCTCCCGGTCCAGTTCCAGTCCAGTTCCGGCTTGGAACGACCCCTCGTTCCCGCGATCCAGTTCCTGTTGGACCCCCCGGTCCAAATCCAGTCCGGTTCCGGTTCGGAACTCACCTCCAGTATTGAGTCCAGTTCCGGCTTGGAACTACCCGCCGTTCCCGTGATCCAGTTCCTGTTGGACCTCCCGGTCCAGATCCAGTCCGGTTCCGGTTCGGAACTCACCTCCCATGCCAAGTCCAGTTCCGGCTTGGAACAACCCGTCATTCCCGTGATCCACTTCCTGTTGGACCTCCCGGTCCAGAAACTGTCCAAGTTCCGGTTTGGAACTTTCTGGGGTGATCAAGTCCAGCTCTGGCTTGGAGCAGTTCGCTGTGCCGAAGGACTTCCTCATTCCTCTTTACTGTTGTGTAAACTTGTGTACTGCTTGGGACTACCCCAAGCTCCATAATAAATACCCATCTCTGTTTCCCTGTCTCTGAGTCGTTGCACTTAGGTCCTACCCTAACCAGGATCGTGACAGAATGAACCAACCAAACGAGGACCTAGCCGACTTCTTGTCCCCGTTCCACCCCGCCTTCGGCCGCTATGCTGCAAGGCAGTCCCATTACGAACTGGCCTGCCAGGATGCTCTGGAAAAGCACCTGAGCCAGTGCCTGGGTGAGAACCAAGGCCCGGGCGATGCTAGGACCGCCGGACTCCAGGGCGACGCACTCGCCATCGCTACAGGCCGGTCTCCAAGGCGACGCCGTCGCCATCCCCTCCGGCCGGCCTCCAGGGCTACACAGTCGCCGCCGGCCAGCCCTCAGGGCGATGTTGCGGTCACCGCTGCCCGTCCCCAGGGCGACTATGCAGTCGCCGTCGCTCCCTCCAGCTCCCAAGACGACGTTGTGGAGCAGTTCCGTCACGCCTTCGCCTCCCAATCCGCGGCCGACGATCTACTGGACCGCCGGTTAGATCATGTGTTGGAGGTGCTGAAGGGTCTGGCGGAGCAAGTTTCGCGGACGTCGCTCGTCGGCAGCTCCCTGGGCGAGGAGTCCTTTTCCGCTGCCCGTCTCCTGGGCAAGGATACGGCCTCCGCTGCCCGTCCCCAGGGCGATTATGCAGTCACCGTCGCTCCCACCAGCTCCCAAGACGACGTTATGGAGCAGATTCATCACGCCCTCGCCTGCCAGACCGCGGACGGTGATCGACGGGGCCGCCGTCTTGATGGGGTGTTGGAGGTTCTGAGGGGCTTTTCAGAGCAGGTTACGCGGACGTTGCTCGCCGCCCGTATCCAGGGCAAGGATACGGCCTCCACCGCCCCTCTCCTGGGCAATGATGTGGTGGTCGTCGCCCGTCCCCAGGGCGAGGAGTCCTTCGCCGCCGCCTGCCTCCAGGGCGATGCAGCCGTCGCCGCCTCCTGCTTCCAGGGCGATGCAGCCGTCGCCGCCTCCTGCTTCCAGGGCGATTCAGCCGTCGCCGCCTCCTGCTTCCAGGGCGATGCAGCCGTCGCCGCCTCCTGCTTCCAGGGCGATGCAGCCGTCGCCGCCTCCTGCTTTCAGGGCGATGCAGCCGTCGCCGCCTCCTGCTTCCAGGGCGATGCAGCCGTCGCCGCCTCCTGCTTCCAGGGCGATGCAGCCGTCGCCGACTCCTGCTTCCAGGGCGATGCAGCCGTCGCCGCCTCCTGCGTTCAGGGCGATGCAGCCGCCGCCGCCTCCTGTTTCCAGGGCGATGCAGTCGCCGCCTCCTGTTTCCAGGGCGATGCAGTCGCCGCCTCCTCTTTCCAGGGCGATGCAGGCGGCGCCTCCTGCTTCCAGGGCGATGCAGCCGTCGCCGCCTCCTGCTTCCAGGGCGATGCAGCCGTCGCCGACTCCTGCTTCCAGGGCGATGCAGCCGTCTCCGCCTCCTGCGTTCAGGGCGATGCAGCCGCCGCCGCCTCCTGTTTCCAGGGCGATGCAGTCGCCGCCTCCTGTTTCCAGGGCGATGCAGTCGCCGCCTCCTGCTTCCAAGGCGATGCAGTCGTCGCCTCCTGTTTCCAGGGCGATGCAGTCGTCGCCGCCTCCTGCTTCCAGGGCGATGCAGTCGTCGCCGCCTCCTGCTTCCAGGGCGATGCAGTCGTCGCCGCCTCCTGCTTCCAGGGCGATGCAGTCGTCGCCGCCTCCTGCTTCCAGGGCGATGCAGTCGTCGCCGCCTCCTGCTTCCAGGGCGATGCAGGCGTCGCCGCCTCCTGCTTCCAGGGCGATGCAGTCGTCGCCGCCTCCTGCTTCCAGGGCGATGCAGTCGTCGCCGCCTCCTGCTTCCAGGGCGATGCAGTCGTCGCCGCCTCCTGCTTCCAGGGCGATGCAGTCGTCGCCGCCTCCTGCCCCCTGGGCGATACGTTCATCGCCGTTCCTGTCCAGTCCCCTTCCAGCCCTCCTGTCCGTTCCCCTTCCAGCCCTCCTGTCCGTTCCCCTTCCAGCCCTCCTGTCCGTTCCCCTTCCAGCCCTCCTGTCCGTTCCCCTTCCAGCCCTCCTGTCCGTTCCCCTTCCAGCCCTCCTGTCCGTTCCCCTTCCAGCCCTCCCGTCCCGCCACGTTCCAGCCCCCCCGTCCCGCCACGTTCCAGCCCCCCCGTCCCGCCACGTTCCAGCCCCCCCTTCCCGCCACGATCCAGCCCTCCCGTCCCGCTCCGATCCAGCCCTCCCGTCCCGCCCCGTTCCAGTCCTCCAGTCCCGCCCCGTTCCAGTCCCCCAGTCCCGCCCCGTTCCAGTCCCCCAGTCCCGCCCCGTTCCAGTCATCCAGTCCCGCCCCGTTCCAGTCATCCAGTCCCGCCCCGTTCCAGTCATCCAGTCCCGCCTCGTTCCAGTCATCCAGTCCCGCCTCTTTCCAGTCATCCTGTCCCGCCACGTTCCAGTCTTCCAGTCCCGCCACGTTCCAGCCCGCCAGTTCCGCTACGCCGCCGGCCTCCTGTTCGGTTCCGCCCGCGCCGCGGCCGGCCTCCTGAGCGGTTCCGCCCGAGCCGCGGCCGGCCTCCTGAGCGGTCCCGTCCACGCCGCGGCCGGCCTCCTGAGCGGTTCCGCCCGCGCCGCGGCTGGCCTCCTGAGCGGTTCAGCCCGCTCTGTGGCCGACCTCCTGAACGTTCCAGCCCTCATCCTCCTGCGTTGTCTCGGATGAACGCCAAGAGGCGTTCATTTAGGGGGGGGGTACTGTAACGTCCCGTTCCCATCCAGTCCGTATTCCCTGTTTTGCCTTGTCCCTCCGTGTCATGTTTGATTCCCTTGTCCATGTTTTCCCCGTTGCTACAGGCTGGGCGTGCTCCTTCTGTTTGTTTCACTCTGTTCCCTCACTTTGGTTTCAACCTATCTCCTTCCCCCCTTGTTGCATGCATTCCCCACCGGTCAATTAGTCAATCCCCCTCGGTTACATTCCTCACGCTTTCCTGATTGTTTCCAATCACTCTGTCCCTATTTAACCCACCTGCTGTCTCCCCTCCAGTGTTGGTTCATCACTTATGTTGCCTTCCTTACCCTGTTTGCTTCTCAGTAACGTGCTCCGTGATATCCTGGTCTTTTGTTTCCCTGTCCTGTGCGCTGAACTCTGCAGTGGGTTTTTCCTGGGTACTCCTCAGCTCAAGAACCTACTGTCTGGTATTTATTCCAGCCCTGTCTTTTGCGGTTTGCTCTGCCTGTATCCTGTCTGCTTAATTACCAGCTTCACCTGTGCTTCCCAGTCTGTAGCTGTTAAGTCTCCCTGTGTGTGTTGCGGTACCCCTGCTCCCAGCTAACGTTGCGTCCGCAGTTGGGTGCACTGCCTCTCCACCCTACAGTGGTTCCTGTCCGGCCGTGGCTACCTCCATTGCTGCGGTTTCGGTCCCAGCCTCCACTGTGGCCCAGCTACCCCAACCGGGCCAACCTGAGCTCCGCTACACTGCTCTACCCTGTCGTGTCCTGCCCCATACCTACCTCTGCCTTCAGTCCTGTGCCAGTTCCAGTTCGGACTGCTCCTGTCCCGTGATCCAGTTCCTGTTGGACCTCCCGGTCCAGTTCCAGTCCAGTTCCGGCTTGGAACGACCCCTCGTTCCCGCGATCCAGTTCCTGTTGGACCCCCCGGTCCAAATCCAGTCCGGTTCCGGTTCGGAACTCATCTCCAGTATTGAGTCCAGTTCCGGCTTGGAACTACCCGCCGTTCCCGTGATCCAGTTCCTGTTGGACCTCCCGGTCCAGATCCAGTCCGGTTCCGGTTCGGAACTCACCTCCCATGCCAAGTCCAGTTCCGGCTTGGAACAACCCGTCGTTCCCGCGATCCTGTTCCTGTTGGACCTCCCGGTCCAGATCCAGTCCGGTTCCGGTTCGGAACTCACCTCCCGTTCCAAGTCCAGTTCCGGCTTGGAACAGCCCGTCATTCCCGTGATCCAGTTCCTGTTGGACCTCCCGGTCCAGAAACTGTCCAAGTTCCGGTTTGGAACTTTCTGGGGTGATCAAGTCCAGCTCCGGCTTGGAGCAGTTCGCTGTGCCGAAGGACTTCCTCATTCCTCTTTACTGTTGTGTAAACTTGTGTACTGCTTGGGACTACCCCAAGCTCCATAATAAATACCCATCTCTGTTTCCCTGTCTCTGAGTCGTTGCACTTAGGTCCTACCCTAACCAGGATCGTGACAGATAACCTCCCCAGCACTGCAAAGATCCACAGCCTTAGCCTGCAGAATAGAATTTGCTGGCTTCAAGACACCAAAAATTTTGATGAGGAATTTACCAATTTCAAAAAAATGATGCTTCCTGAGTTGTACTAGGAGCCCTGATGCCTCTGTGCATAAAGCCATTGCTGCCACACTATCTTCAGAAATCGCTGACAAAATGTTCAAGATGGCATCCTCATTGTCTACCAGACATTTTGTAACATCATAATGACTGGTCCACCGTATCTCGAGTAACCTTTTAAGAGAGGGTGCATTATAGTTCTGGGCTACATAATGATGGCGAACGAAGGAATGTAGTGAGCCGGAGAGTTCAAAGAATGTTTTGGTGCATGGCTCTTCCTGAATGGCATGCACCACTGCTAGGTGCAGCTGATGGTTGTAGCAATGTACATAAGGAATGAGCCTGCCAAGCTTCTGTTGCAACAATGCTTGAACCCCACCCCTGATCCCACTCATGACTGATGCGCCATCATAACATTGGCTGATTATATTAACAGCACTGTAACCTTCACTGGACAGGTGTTTGAGCATTTCTGTTGTTATATATTCTGCATCCAACCCACTCAAGTCCAGTAAACCAATCAAATGCTCCTCAGGAACCGAATTACAGACAAACCGAATCACAAGTGAAAGATTCTCAACATTGCACCTGTCTCTGGTTCCATCACATTTGATGCAGAACCCTGCATTATCATATTTTCTTTTCACCTCATGCAACACCATACTGGCTAGAGTGTTAATTATCTCATTTTTAATGCCTTTTGATGTGTACTTTGCATTCTGAGGGATGTTTTTTGCTATTTCAGCAAGTTTGGAATCCTTAGCCAGAGTGTACTCAAACAATTTCAGGAACAGCCCAGCAGAGATATCACTGTCATCGTTTATTTCGGACTGACTTTCAGTGCTTCCACGAAAAACAAGTTCGTTCACATCCAGAAACTGCACCACTTCCCCTATGCTTCTGATGTAGTATCGGTTTTTCTCAACCTGTGTTTTTCCCAAGAGACATGATATAGTGTCACCAGTTTCCACTCTCGTGTTCAGTTCTGTCCATGATCGTGCAGCATTCAAATGGCTATGGCTAGATGCATGCCTGTATAATCCCCTGTCCTTTTCTAATGCCGTTTTCCAGAATGCAAAATATCGGTTAAAAAAAATAAATAATAACTTGGATTTTTTCTAGGGATCGATCATAGCAATTGATTATTTTAAGTCAATGGTCAAAGTTTTGGGGGGGCACAGCAAAAACCTGGGGGGGCACGGCCCCCTCTGGCCCCCCCCTAGATCCGGCCCTGATATAGAGGTCAGAAAACGGCAGTATTGTCATATTTCAGACACTCTGGATGCTTAAATATGGACTTTCGGACTAACACCAAAAAGACAGAAACTACTTTGGACTGGATGTTCCTTTGACAAAGGATATGATTATTAGAAAGCTGTATACTTTGATATGAAGTTTAAAAAATAAAAAAAAAGACTGTAAGGGCTCTGTAAGACATTTATCTCTATTTCACTACTTGCGTTGCCAATTCCCACAGTCTCCAAAATGTGTGTACGCATGGGTCATAGTTTGTGTAAATGCGTGCAAGTTCAGTTTGTTTTGATAAATCCCAAATCCACAGGGACAATCTTTTTTGTGCGTATGCACTGTTTATAAATGAGGCCCCTGGTTGCTAAGAAGTAGGCCTGTGCTAGAAACATTAAAGTTTCCCACACAATTTTCACCCAATTAACCAGTTCAGATCAATTGGTGAATTAAGTGCCAAATAACAACTCTCCAGCAACAGTTTTTCTCTGCTCCATATACGTACCCCCATATTCTTTGGGGGTTGGGGGTGGGGTTGTGTCCCCCCTCCTAGGCTTCAAGTAGTTACTGCAAAAAGTATATATTTTGAGGTCGAATTGGCCCAAAATATTAACGGCCCCTCTTTATATATATCTTTGGCGAATGACCATGGTATAATCGGAATTATCCACTCCGAGGTGTGCATTAATTCTGCTTCACGTCGGGTGGCTCTTCGCCTCTGCATCGTGCATTTAAACCCTTTAACACACACCTCGTGGATTATTAACATATCCTCACTATGTGACTGTATAAAGTTGTCCTAAGACACTTAGCAGGTATGGTTCCGATCCAGTAATGTTAGCTACATAAAGTAGCTAACCATCCATCTAACATCATAGCTAGGTTTTTTAGCATTGCGAATTTGGATGTGGAAAATTCTAGAATGTAGCTAACTAGCTAGCTGGTTAGCTATGTGAATACAAAGTACTCTGCCAAGTTATGATAGCTAGCTAGCTAAGTTAGTTGGCCTATGACCAAAGTTGTAGGCAAGTGGTATGCGGTAGTTGTGGTTGACAGACTTTTTGGCTATGGCTATTTGAGACTGACTACTATTAGCTTTAGAACAGTAATTGCATTAAAAAATAAGATGAATTAGTTCTTCTATTGTAAAATTGTCTCTTGGAGCTTTTTCACTCTCTTTTCAGTCTCCTTTTTCACTCCTCCCATTGGTGAAGAAATGTTCATGTGCTGATATACAACCACAAATAAGATGTTTATGTACAGTAAGTGTCCTGGAAAGTTACATTTTGAGACATCTAGGAAATGGATACACCCTTGCTCTGTTTAATATTCTACCAGTATAAGTGCAATGGGATTTTGTTTATGAACAAACAAATGGCTGTATGTAAATTAAAAGAAAAATATGTAGAAGAGCAAAACTACATGCGAAACCATTCACTGTAAACTTCCACGAAAATCACAGAACAAATTATGATTATTTGACTGCATAGAAAATCTTTGTCCTTCTTGTTCACCAGGCCTCAGCAGGTGTAGAGGTGCCCTTTCCCAGAGCTCAAGATTTTGGAAGTGGAATCCCAGTCAGACCATAGGGGACAGGGCCTTTGGATCAGGAAGGTTGTGGATCAGCTGAACTATCACTCAGCATGGCAAGACCTACAGGGTTCCTGCAGGCCCTCTGTGTGCTGATGGTAGGCTGGGTGCTGGTGCATTGCCAAGTGGAAAGGGAAGAGGAAGTGGAGGAAGATGGGGTGGACGGGGTGGAGGAGACAGCACCCCCTGCAGTGGTGAAGCCAGATATGACTCAATGTCCACAGGACTGCAGCTGTAAAGCAGACGATATGGTGGACTGTGCTGGGGTGGATCTCTTTGAGTTCCCCAGTGATCTATCCGATAGCACCCGACAGCTGTCCTTGCAGGTACATGATGCAAACCCTACCACGTGTCGAGCCACCTAATATGTTTTTCTATAGTTGAGCGTGTCCTGTATATAGACAGTAAATACATTGAGTTTTGAAATTAAATATAACGCAGTGTGCAATTCATTTCACCCTCTTCATATTTTACTCATCGTTTGACTCTGATCATTGTTTCAGAATAACCAAATAAAGGAAGTGACTATAGAACAGCTTTCCAGACTCCACCTGCTGGAGACACTGAATCTGCAGAACAACCGTCTTACTTCACAAGGTGAATTGGAGGGCGAGAAAAAGACAGACTGACAGGCAGACAGAGTAGAAAGGAACTATAAGGGAGTGGAAACTGAGTATGAAGAATGTAAAGAGTGACCAATTGTTAGTCCAGTGCAGTTGTTAGTCCAGTGTTAGTCCTGCACAATGTTGGACGACTATGCCCACATGTCAGCAAGCTACCAGAGTACATCTTATCATCTTGTTTGTACCTCTTCTGTATTTGTTATCACTGCAAAATTAATTATTTTAACAGGGCTTGAGGATGAGGGATTTGAAATGCTAGATCGGCTGACTTACTTGTACTTGGCAAACAACAAGGTGAGTCCTTCTCTCACAAATTTACGTTGACAGATGACATAGCAGCATAGAGACCGTAAATCTACACATAACTACCTCCAGAGCTGTATGATGAGTATTACATTTTCACTAAACTGCAAACTTACCACTTCAACCCATTTGCCATGTGGATTGATTTTGATTGCAGCTATAAAGCAAGGCCACACTGCCTTCAGGCTCTGGCAAGGTATTTATAACCATTAAATTAGTAATTAAAGTAATTCACCAATTTTTTTTCAATTTAGACAATTTCACTTTTTTGGATTGATGATAAGAAATTAATTGGAATGGATGGCAGTGCTGGTACTACTTGTTGGTAGTATTGAAAGCTCATCCTGCATGTCAGTGAAATTGACTTGTTAGATTTATGGATTCTAGGAAAAATTATGAGCCCAGAAGGTCTGCATGGCCTGTTCTCATCATATGTTTTCATACGTTCTTATGCTCGTAATAATCTTCCACAGGAGAGTGCTAAAAACATGACCTCACATTCTTGCTCTGTTTTTGTGTCCCCAGCTCACCGCAGCTCCCAGGCTCCTGCCTTCATCGTTGGTTAGTGCAGACTTTGCAGCCAATCAGCTCACCAAAATCTATCCCAACACTTTTGGCCAGAAGCCACGTCTGAAGTAGGGACTATATTTTTCTCTTTAAAATTATTTAATGGAGTCAACTTGCTCCTCTGCCAGTAATTTTGCCTGCTTACCTCCATCTCTTACCATGATTTAGGTCAGTATATCTTCATAACAACAAATTGACTGATGCTGGGCTTCCTGAGAGTATGTTCAATGGCTCTGACTCCCTGGAGATCCTGATCATGTCCAGCAACTTCCTCCGATATGTGCCCAAGAACCTTCCCTCTGCTCTCAACCAACTCCATTTCAAGGTATTCACTCAATAAGCAAAGTTTTACCAGAACAGTGCCCAAGACGGTGATATGGAAATAAGGCAATTTTCTGGGTAATTGAGATGGTAAAAGTGCACATCACGCATGTAGGCTGGGCCCTATAGCTGTACAAGACTCTTCCTCTGACTGACCAGTTTGCAGTGGTGGGTGGTGGGAAGATAACAGGGTGCAGGCGAGTGCATCAGAGGAGTGCGCATACTTCAGATTCAGTGCCCCTGCTGTGAATGTGTGAGTGGCACACTAGTAACTCAAGAGACACATTTGGCCATTCCAAATTTCTTGAGAAAGGGGAAAAATAAAAACTGGAAACTGCATTTTATGAAATGTACAATTGCCACTTCAATTATTAGAAAAATATGAATTAAACAAGCCAAGGTTTCTTGACACTCTCTCCTGATAGTGTCTTCTTGTGGGCAGAATAACAAACTGGAGAAGATTCCCCATGGGGCTTTTAACAGTCTCTCCCACCTGCGGGAACTGTACCTGCAGAACAACCTTCTTAGCAATGATGGCATGGACAATGAAACCTTCAGGTGGGTCACATCATCAACCTTCAAGCTGATGTGACATTATTTTATTTAGCGCTTTCTTCTTGATTATACCACATCAATCAAAATCAGTATCATGAAGGTTTTCAGATTTTAAATGAATGTCCCAAAGAATAGCAAAGGGAGTGATAATCAATATGACCAAAGATCTACCATAGCTTAGAAGCTTATGATGATGAATACAGCCTTATGATGATGAATACAGCACTCAATTTCACAAAGTGCAGAATGGCTCAGTAATATGGTCATTAGAGAGAGTAGAACAGAGTGATGATAAGGGACAGGACAAGGGGAAGCCCACTCAAAGCAGATTTATTTACTGATAGATCCTCTCGTGCTTTTTGAATTCTGGGGTGTTGCCCTCTCTCTCACTCTCACCTTTATTCCTCCCTTAGCCAACTGAGTAGGCTGGAGTACTTGGACTTGTCCAACAACAACCTCAGTGTGGTGCCCAAGGGGCTCCCCCGCAGCCTGGTGCTACTCCATCTGGAGAAGAACTCCATCAGCAGCATCCCTGGGGACGTCCTCACCCCCATACGAAACCTAGAGTATTTGCTTCTACACAACAACAAACTTCGCTCACGTAACATTCACCCCATGGCATTCCATGGCCTGAAGAAATTGCACACCTTGCACATGTACAACAATCAGCTAGAGAAAGTTCCACGGGGGCTGCCTCGTCGCGCCAAGACCCTCATGCTGCTGCACAATCTCATCTATGAGATCAACCGCAATGACCTGACCATGCTTTACACCCTGACTGAGCTCAACCTCAGCTACAACAAGATCACCAGCCCCCGCTTGCACAAGGAGTCCTTCCGTAAACTCCGCTTGCTGGAGTCCCTGGACCTGTCTGGAAACAGTCTTCACACCCTTCCCGTGGGCCTGCCAAAAAGCCTCCAGGTGCTGAAGGTGAAGAACAACCAGCTGAACTCCATCTCTGAGGGTGCACTGGGGGGCATGAGCAAGCTGCGTGAGATCAACCTCAGCAATAATCAGCTGAAACTCAGCTCCTTCTACCAGGGAGCCTGGCAAGAACTAAGTGCTCTTACCGTAAGTCGGTTGGGTCTGTGTCCAACTGGTTTATATTGAACCTTTCATCGCATAAAGAGACATTCAGAAGTGCACGTTCAGAAGTCAGCACCGCTGCTGAGCAAGGAACGTTTTATGATTCACCTGGTGAAGATATTGTCTTTGGCATGCAGCCTGTAAATGTAACACGAAACTACATACAGGATATTTGCCCTTTCATTATTCAAAATTGTCTGCAATAAATAATTTAAGAAGAATAATTAACATTTGTATTGGTGCAACATACCATACGCTCACATCCTGTTGCTCTTGGTGTTTACTTTTCAGATACATCATAAATATGTACAGTAAAATACTATAAACAGTATCTACATTGCAGTCCATAAGTATTTGGACAGTGACATCATTTTTGTTGTTGGAACAAACTCTTATGGACAGATGAGATCAGTACTGACCTATACCAAAGTGATGGAAAAAGAAAAATTGAGAATGTTCTTGACTGGCCAAGTCAATCACCTCACCTGAATCCAAATGAACACTTGCTGAAGACAAGACTGAAGGAATAAATCCCCTGAAACAAACAGGAACTGAAGATGGTTTCAGGCCTGGCAGAGCTAATGTCTATGGGTCGCAGACTTCAGGCAGTCTTCGAATACAAAGGATTTGCAACCAAATCCTAAATATGACGACTTTATTTAAGATTATGTTAATTTGTCAGATTGCTTTAGGTCCTCTAAAATGAGAGGACTATATATAAAAAGGACTGCGATTCCTACATGGATCACTGGATGTGGACATACATACCCTTAGATTAAAGCTGACAGTCTGCACTTTAACCACATTTTCATTGTTTCATTTCAACTCCAATGAGCTGCAGTATAGAAACAACAAAAATTGTGTCACTGTCCAAATACTTATGGACTGCACTGTATGTATAGTGTAGACTATGTACATATATACTATATATATATATAAACTGTATATACAGTATATTCCTTCATGCTAAGGGGTTGTTTGTTCATACAGGTGTTGGATCTCTCAGAGAACCAACTGTCTCACGTGCCTGTTGACCTGCCTGAGACCCTGGAGTACCTTTACCTGCAGAGTAACCGCATCAGCAATGTCCCAGCAAGTGCATTTGAGAGTACGCCCAACATCAAGGGTATCTTCCTCAGGTCAGTCAGACACAACACCTGTGTTCTCTGTCAGATATCTAGTTTTTAGTTCATGGCTTTTGAGAGAAAGACAATAACTCAGCTGTCGGGAATGTAGGATATCTAATATTTAGATATAAGTATAGTAGCCTGCTCCTCCCCCTCCTCTCTCTCTCCTGCTCCCTCTCCCCTCTCTCTCTTTCTGTCTCTCTCTCTCATTCACTCACCCCCACAAACATCAAAGGAAATGTCCTCAACTCATTGACTGTACAACATAGGGTGTCGCGAGGAGTCTCTGCGAGGAGTTTATTACCTCTGAGCAGACCCAGAACAGAAAGCGGTTTATTGCCTAACATGCCACAGAATAGCTTAAGGTTCATTGTTTACTTTGGATTTTAAATTTGAATGTCCATCTGACCTTTAATTTCAATAATCAATTTAAAGTCTAAAATGTTCTAGTGTTAATGGTTGGACTTAAGAATTTCCAAATAAACTATCACCTTATGTTGTTGAAAGCAGGAGCAAATTTCCCTTTCTTTGGGATGGTACTATTCAGTATGTTCACATTCATGTTTGGTTTCTTTAGAAAGAGGCTAAAACCGCAAATATTTTTTATAGTAGTTTTATGGTGCTTTCAACAATATTAGATCACTTTAATTAATACAAAATTGAAAAAACACTTTTAGATAAGCCAGTCTTTGTCATAAATCCCCTCTCCCCCCCTCCTCCACAACTTAACCCAGTCAGGGCAGGGATGCCCTCCCTGTGGAGTAAGATATTTATGGGGGCCGAAGGAAAGGCTCTATTTTCAGGCAAGCGCATGGCGTGCGGCGAGCCGTCATAGTCAATGGCGTAGCGCATGGTGCACTGGGCGTGACTACTGAATTTTGCTATTTTCAGACCAGAGGCGAGGAGCACACAGCTCACAGCGTGCTGCACCAGTTGAAAATGGGCTGGGTTATGCTGAATATTAATTAGTGGGTGTGCTTCATCTGGATTCAACCATAGCTAATCAAATTACCTCTTTTCAGTCCTTTTCATGCTGCCTTCAAGTACTGGCAGAATTATCGGAAATACGAGTTTCCGACATATAAGTTGCACTTGAATGAACCTCAAAGTCGTAATTACAAGTGGGAAAGTCAGAGATAATTTTGCTACCCGAGTTCCCGAGTTGTGACGTTTCACCACTGACCTATTACCTCTCTATCCTTCAAGTGCTCCTCGGAAGCTCCTATTTCCCAGTAGCCAAATTGAAATGGCAGAAAATGCGATAAATTCACGTATGACAATGCAACCAGGCAGCAGATTATCATATTGATGTTCACGCACACACAGCACACAACCATTTAATAAAACTTTATACTTTAATATATCATAAATTGCTCTCATATGTTTCCTTTCCTCTTCTTTCTCATGCAGAAAGTGATAGCAGCTCTCCGTGTGTTTTTTATTTTTTCGTAAAGGATCAAAAGAAACATTTCTAGATCTCCATGTTTACTGGTAGCCTAATTCCGATTTCGGAGTTAAAAGTTAAGAGGTACATTTTTATTGCTATATGTGCAATAGGAGTGAATGTATGCACCAAGTTTGTAATTCTTCTCATTACAGACGGGTGTAAGAAAGAATACAATACCCCTGGGACCACAGTGCACTATAAACAATTTAACACATAAATAAATACAGGGATTAGCCTAAGATGAAAAAGAAAAAAGACAATGAACAATAAATGCAAAGTATACATTTTTCCTGCTTGGGCGATTTATTTATAAAGTAAGATTGGAGTGCATATGCTCCACGAAACGGTTGATTGGCTTTTTAATAGGTTCCTGCACTCATTGCTTGGGAAAGCCATAAAATTGCATTCCACTGCACTAAAATTGAACTGGGCTGCTCCCTTTGACGGATCACCGTCACTTCGCCAGTGATGGCTCGCCACCGGTCGGAAAATAGAGCCCCAAATTTTCATCTGGACTAACACACCTCCACCAGCGACTATCCGCCCATGGCAAGTCAAACGGGCTCAGGAGCGTGAAAATACATTCCGAAAATGTGACTTCGCCAATGTGCTGGCTCGCCACCCGCCATGAGCCAGCCGGAAAATAGAGCCACTACTGTCCATGTAGATAATGGTTGCTTCCAAGTTGAAATTTACATTTTTGGAGGCAACTCGAGGTTCAAGCATAGTTCAGTGTGGTATGATTGGCCTTGGCAAATGGATGTAAAATTTTTCCTGGAGGAGGAGATTTAACACTTATTGCCCACATCCACCACCTCTGTTGTTGAAAGCAGGAGTAAATTTAGAGGTATTCAATAGCTGAGCTGAATTCCCTCCTAACACATTAATATCTTAAAAAAGAGGCTAAACACATGAATCTTTTTATAATAATTAATATCATGGTGCATAGCCCTACTTTAAACAATGTAAGGTCATTTTAATTCATAAGTAAAACTGTCATCATAAATTTCACACTAACTCGGCATCACCCAATCAGGGCAAACCTCAATCCTTGCTGGGTAAGGTATTTATGATGGCTGAAGGAAAATGTTTTCAGTTGATATTGGAGCCTTGGAGAAGAAGGGTTTTATTTGGATGGTGGTTCCTTGGTTGTTTCATCTGAGTTTTTCTAGATTGTTTCCTTTTGTTCCTGTTGTGCTGAAACTGGATGAAGGTAATACTCTGGAAAGTTCTGGCTTATCATTCTCTCTTTACTGGTAATTTCAAATTAACATCTGGTTTAATGTCTTATTTTTGTAAATTATAAATAGTGAGCCTACATAGTAATGAACATGGGAGTTAAATTTGTTGTTCTAATTGACCTAAACCTGTTGTACATTTAATTCAATTATTTAATCTTAAAACCTGATATAGTTTGTTTTGACTTATTGGTTGACGCCAGGTTACTGTTTGACTAACTATCAATGAATTTGGAGATTTAAATTGGGATTATTATTTTTAATAATTAATATAATTAATATTTTCTAATATTTTAAAACATGTCTGGCATTTAGGAGTCTTCTGTTGCTTGTTCCCTTGTGTTATCTTTCAGTCAGTGGGGTAACCCATTAGCAGGGGATTAATAGTAGACAGAGCTGCCAAACCCTAAACACCCTTAACAAAATCCTACCTGCCTAACACCTCTAGCAAGGGCCAATAATGGTCATGTTTGTTATTGCTTTGAGGCAATCCACAATTTTATCTATTAACAAGATATTAATTTTAGATACAAATCAACAGCTGTTTACTTTGTAAATAAAGCTTCAGTGGGAAAGGTAGCACTGACTTATCTTGAACCAAAAAACAGGAACAAACCACAATTACACATTATTGTGGTGAAGTGAAACTAGATGTAGAGATATGTAGCAATTGTAGCCCTTTTTATACATAGCCTATCCATTTTAGGGGACCAAAATGAATTGGACAAAATAAACTTAAATGAAGTCATCATTTTCAATATTGGTTGCATCTCCGTTGCATGCCATGACTTCCTGATGTCTGTGACCCAACAATATCAAAAGACTCTTGATATCTTATTTTCTGGTATTCTTACAAGCGATACTATAACTTCTCTGCATTTGAATGGATCTCTATGGGAATTTTGGCGTGGGAGTAGATTCAGCTATAAATTATGCTGGAACAGTATGGAATACATGGTTGGCTAAATGGCTGTAAGTCATCAAGGGTCAGAGATGTTAAATGAGCCTCAAACCATTACTCTGCTGCCAGATAATGATATGCAGAAGATCTGGATGCATGCCCATAGTCCTTCCCTTAATTTGCAAGAAAAAGTGGTGCTTGAAACAAACATCATTTTTTGACAACACTAGATTGAGAACTTCTGGTAAAAAAAAAAAATATTTTGGGAAGCTATGGGTCACTATGGGACAAAATTTTAGTTTACTTTCTGTTTACTGTGCGTTCGTGACTAGGCTAGGTACTACCTGTGCAGTGTGTTATATTGTATTTAGAACTAGACTTCAGTAAAGATCATCAACAGATAATGTTTTAGGTGCTAGCACTCCTATTGTTCTGAAAATATTTCTTTTTGTTTTGCTTATGAATTTACTTGGTTCCTTTGGGTTAATTTACAGCTTGGGCTCTATTTTCAAACCAGCGCAAGGGGACGGTATAGTCAAACGCAAGCTTGTTGACAGCATCAACGTCTTAAAACTGGCGCTATGGCGTTTCTCAGCAATACCGCTAGGATCAACAAATTCTCAACATAACATCCTTTCGCTTGCGCTGCAGTGGGATGGGTGGCGCTGTCTGGGGCGTGTTCTAAAATACTTTCGGCTCAGTGACAATTTGAACCAACGAAAACCCATTGCGTTATGATCAGCTGGAACCACCTCTTAGCGGGAACGCAATAGACTCTGGCAATTTGCCAACTTATTCGTCATGTAGTTCTATGTAGTGTCTATAGGTGATGCCAACATTACACTTCCATTTAATGAACAAATAGCCTATAATTATTATTATTATTAATTAATTAATTAATTAATTTTAATTTAAACTACTAGAATAAAACAGGACAGCTTACAAGAAACTTGCGATCATGTAGGCCAATAGCATATAATATATAAATTACACATTGACACAGTTGAATCATAAGCCTACCATTTTAATCATAATTATGCCTACATCACCTAATTTAGGCTAATTAATGCATTCGCCACCTCCTCCCGTGCCTTCCGAACTTCTGGGAGACGAGGTGGTGTGGATTGTGATCCATAAATTACTACAGTCCTAGCCTGTACTTCTGTTGCAAGTATGTCTGATTCCTGTGCGGAAAATCGCTCTTGTCGTGACGGTCCAGTGCGTTTGGGTTGCTCATTATGAAATTGCATGGAGCGATTGCGTTCCAACTGGCTTTTTTTTTAAAGCATGAGAACAACACTTTGATTGGCTACCATGGAGACACACCTTGGACGTTTAAAGCCAGCCTTTTAGCAATACCGCCATAAGGTGCGCCAAGATTGCCGTCATGAAATTACCAAATTTCTCGCCGACACGCCCTCAGAGCGATACCGCCAAGCGATTACTCTTGCGTTCACCATTGCGTTTGGTTTATTAAAATAGAGCCCCTTGTATCTTAAATAGTGCTATTCTTTTCTTATCATGGGCTTCTTAGCATGTGTTAACTACAACTTCTAACTACGGGCCAGTTAAACTTTAGAGGCTTTTTTTTTTTCCAAAAAGAAAGAACCTATCCTTGTGGCAGAGGTAGCACAGAGGTAGTGGGACTGATCAAACGGTGGTACTATTTAAGCCGTCTCAGCTGCCACATCAGTTTAGAAATTTTGTTTCTCAAATATTCTATTTTGGGAAGAGTGCCTCAACAAGGATGGTCTGCAAGCTGTTTCTAGAAGTGGGCAGTGAGTTGAAACAATAATAATTATTATTATCGTAAATACACAAATAAGCTCACAATTTTGCCCCAGACTATTAGGAAATGAATAGACCACCACAGGGATACATTACATTTAATTGTCTTTGGGAACATGTTTGCTCTATTTGAGAAAATCTCATTTCATTTTATCAAAACGCAAACCTGGGTGATTTTCTGAGGGTACAGCAGATGAACATCTCTTATATAATGATATTGGTCTTGTGCTGTAATAGATGTTCCGCTGTGCAGCATTAGACTCTGGGCGCAATGTTACCTTATCATATTTATATTGAGATGAACTGACTGTGCTCTCTGTCTCTGGAACAGGTTTAACCGGCTGTCTATGAATGCAGTAGTAGAGAGTGCCTTCTCTCATCTAAAGAACCTACAAGTGCTGGATCTTGGTCCAACTTCCAACAGCCCCACCCGTGGAGATGACTTGGAGGAAGAGGAGGAGGAGGAAGAGGAAGAGGAAGAAGTAGAAGAAAATAGTCAGTAAGACCTCAAAAGAATTAGAGCTATTGAAGCGACCTGCAGCCAAACAACCTGTTGCATTCTCCGCCCCCAGACCTGCTCATCATTTCTCTGTAAATGCTTTCGGAAAAAAACAAACAAGAAATCCCCTGATATTTAAAACCCTTACCCCATTTGTTTACACATGCAAAAATTTGAGATTTTTGCTAATTATATTGAAATTCAAGATGGAAATGTGATGAAATTCTGAACTGAAAAAAAATGTAAGATCTTATTTGGTAATGTGTTTGTATCTGAAGGCAGAACCAAATGAGCCCACTAAGCACACTTAAGGGAATGCATTTGTGAAGTGAAAGTCAGAATTCAATTTGGTGCAGGATACCAGATAAGTGTTTTCTTGGCTTACAGCTGCTGTTACATGTCTTCATGCATGCATAACTTCGTGCATGTTTCCACAAGTCAGCTTAAAAACATCACTACCTGGTTGCTGGGTTCCATAGCAGAACACAGCAGAACACAGATGCATGAATGGCTCTTGCGACCCTGGAGCTCATCAAACCAAGGTCAGAACAACAACAGTCAAAGGAGCAAGGACAAGATAGCTGACGTCATTTGACATGGGACAGGAAAATGTATGATGTGCGGCAGCATCAAAGAGTCTGACCCCTGGGATCCCATCGCGTTCACAACCTGAGATTTATTAATGATTGGACAAATGGGGACTGCTGATGAGGGAGTCTCTGAGGACAGTGAAACAACAGAGGTAGAGATATTTTTGATGTCATTCTCTCCACATCCTAACCCACAACAGAACCCATGTTAAAACAACAAAACATTACTGCTTTCTCACTTTGGCTTCATTGTACTTGGCAGACAGACTTCATTGTACTATGACACACTTGCAATTACTAGTAAAATCTGTTGCACAGCAATGAATATTTGGAATATCAAATGAATATTTGGAATATCAATCTGGTGAGATTTTCAAATAATTCAAATAACCCCAAATCAAAGGTTTCATTGAGAATGTTGATAAACCCCTCATAATAAATATAAAATACATGTTTCTTTTATAAACAGAGAACTATAGATTTGGGGCAGTAAGACAAAAGCACTTCCAAGAAATAACTATTTATAAGTAGGAACTGTGGCGAGTCCAAAGCATTTCCTCTGATGAAGAGATACATTTCTGTACTTTCACAATAAGTCGTGAGGGCCAATTTTTTTCTAAACAGTGTTTAGAACTCATAATGGCACAGGATAATTCAGTCTGTACAAAGCACCCTTGTCGTGAAATGCCAAGGTCAATAGATCTTTTTGCGGTCTTTTTCAGCTTTGCTTTTTTGCAATGGTATTGGAACTGTTAATGTGATTTGTTCAGTCCTTTTGAGTTCAGTGTATTGTATTTTTCAATTTAGTATGTAGAGACAGGATTACTTTGTTGAAAACATCATTGAGTTTTTATCTTGCTAGGTCAACATGACACAAATCCTTTTGCTGCTATGTCTCTCATTCCCACCTTCCACAGTCATTTAAACATTTTTTTAATAAGATCAACATAAAAACGAAAACTCAAAACCTTCCCTTCAATTTTTTGTTTGCAGGAATATATTAATTTGAGTGATGGCAGTCAAGGCTGGGGACAGCAATGAAGCAGAATCATCTCTTCATTTTATGATAAGGTAGTGCTTTCCTAAAATAATTACATAATTGGGACAAAAATGACAATGTAAATGAATGAAAACTGTAGTGTAGAGACAGGCCAAATAATCATTGTATTGTAACACTTTAATTTCATGGTAATGCTAAAGTTTCCAGATTACTGCATATCTATGTCCAATTACTCAATGGGTCAAATGCAGTTCTGAAAGAGAATGCTTAGGCTACATAATTACTTTCTTCAAGGAGATCTATAGCAACATAAATCAGTACAGCAACCAGGCCATCAATACATGTAAAAAATGCATACACCACAGTTCCATACACAGTGTGTTCCCATTACAAGTGGATTTATGTTAACAGATACAATTATGTTAACAGTTACATATTTTGAAACTTAATTGGGAAAAATATTTTTAGTTGACAAGTAATAATGCAAATAATGCAATGATTTGCACGGAACAAAGAGCAACATTTACTTCATAGAAATGCACATATTGTATACACAACTTGCTGTACAGAGTGGGCATGGCACAACTAGGCTCTCGTTGTGGGTTGAAATTCCTTTTTCTGCATTTCTGAGGTACCCTGATACCAGGGATCCTGCCAGTCATGCCACTGCCCTCCCTTTCATTCTTTAAGGCAGAGAATGTGTAAGGGGATGTTCAGGGCCCAAATACCCTGCTATCACCCCTTTCCAAGGGGACAGACTTCGGGTAAGCTTAGGAAATTAAATAATAACAGTTTCAGTTATACTATCTGATTTACAGATCCTGACTTTAATTGTTTAAGCAGTAATAAGTGGTCTAATTTCATAGCCATTGACTGGATAATGTTATATCTCGGCATGTGCCACGCATCTTTGCTGTATGCTGATGGATTATTTTTTTAAACCAGATGCTGGTTAGCAGCATCTGTGGATTTGTATAAGTTGCTTCTGACATACATGGCTAAATATTTTTGCGTACAGACATAGATGGTAGGGCACCACATGCTGAAATTAGGACAAAGCATATAATCAAGAAAAACCTGCAATGAAATATAAAGGCAAAGAAGACAATACACCCCCTCAATTACCAAGAAAGTGATTCATTGACAACGAGTTAGTGATTCGCAATGCACATTGTCTCATATTACAGGAATGTTGCTCCAAAATAGTGAAACTTGAATGAAGGAAGCATATAAAATTCACATGTATCAAATGAAATAAGCAAAAGTAAAAAAGCAAAGCAGGTATTCCACTTGATTACATCATTGTTTGTTTTAAAAAATAAGGAGACCTGTTTTCCAGAGTCCTGGTGGCTAGATTTAAGTGAGACATACAGTGTATGCGCTTTTTGTTCTCACATGATTACCACTGGCCTACATGAATGGAACATCTCCTGCAATGCCGCCATTGGAGGGCACTTGTTCCAGTGACCCTAAGACATGGTGCTGTAGGCAGCATCTGGAGAAAGTAAGTGATGGCATCCAGCTGTAGCTGCAGTGGAATTGATATCCTTTCTTTGCGCCCCCCTAAGGCCACAGATTCTACACTGAGAGGAAACCCATTCTTTTGTTACCTCCTATTGTGTCCAAGCAGGATGTCCCACACATCAGTCTCATGGTGGTGATGCCAACTACTCTTGCAAACATGGCAGAGTCCATCCTTCCCAGGATGCTCTCCTGACATTTATCCACATGTGCTGACTGCGCACATGTAAGCATAAAACCACTAAAACTCACAATTCCATTTTTCACACATTTGTATCAAAAACCTTCCCTGTTAAAAACTGACACGTCCTTCTTGACCTTACCAATCTTCTCCCATGGGGGTGTGATCTTAACTCTGTCGCTGTAGTCCAGCCTTCCTTGAGAAGTCTACACATTAGTCTCCAGGCCGTTCATGTCGATGGTACAGTGTTCTTTGTGCTTGTCCTTGTCAGCACGCTTGTGTGATGCTGGGGCCTTCTTCTTCTCAGATGGCCTCAAGCCTTCCTCAAGCCTCATCAGCCGTGCTACGTCATGGGGGATGTTGTCTGTCTTGATGTCTGGTGGGGGCTGGAAGCCGCCATTGTTCTGATAGGTCATGATCTGTTGGATATTGATCATGGGCTTGGTTTCACAGATGAGGGGCACCTGGGTAGAGCAAAGGGCACAGGCACATACTCAGAGATGCTGAACACTGCTTCTCAGGCATAAGTTCAGTCCTGATTGTCTAGATCATGCTCTGTGTTCAGCAGCATTCCTTTATAT
This sequence comes from Synaphobranchus kaupii, assembly GCA_029718625.1. Lineage (NCBI taxonomy): Eukaryota > Metazoa > Chordata > Actinopteri > Anguilliformes > Synaphobranchidae > Synaphobranchus > Synaphobranchus kaupii. The sequence goes on along the minus strand of CM056377.1, from coordinate 100,822,666 downwards.
GGTAAGAAAAGGCTCTTAAACAAACTTCATGCTGAAAACATTTTTGGCAAGGATTAGGTTTGTTCTGTTCTTTTCAGTCTGTTATTCCAGGTCTTCATTAAGTGAATACTAACCTCATGGCCAGACATTGTTTTCCTTCCATATTATGTAACTTGGACAATACTGACTGTCAAGTAAACACGCTCTGGTCATTGACAGAAAGGTATTTGGATTTGCTCATTTTTCTGAGACAGTGTACAATTAAAATAACTTGTGAAAATCATGCAATGCATAACATCTAAGTTAGCCAATGGGCTACCTTTCATTGGTAGTCCTTGAGATGATGACTTACATACAGCATTGGACATAAAAGCACAATATATAAAAACAATACAGAAATACTGCACATAAATCAATATGTTATCAAGCCAAGTTAATCAACCCTATGATTAAGGAATCTAGATATGTCATAATAAAGCACAAATGGAAGACATCAGATCCTATACAGCACATAATACTTAACTAAGATATGTTTATAAATTATTGTTTGGTTAACAAAGCTTTAATTACATTAAAAACAATTACTGGTTGAAAACTGCTTCATTATTTTTTTTTCCATTTGGAAGGACCCATTACAGTAACAAGTTTTGATATACTCTGGCATGTTTGTAGTACCTTTATAGCAACTGCTGATTAAGATTAAGGTATAAAGCAGCTCCATCTAATTATAAACTACACGCAAGTGTTTTATAAATTTCAGGGTCATAGCCTTGAGTCATAAAACTGAAATTTAACAAAAGGGAATAATAAAAAAGATTAGAGGTTTTTTTAATGTTCTTGATATCAGTTTAGTACTGGATGGTTGTGCAAGGTATTCACTGCTGTGGAAGATACAGTAAGGCTGCTCACCCCTTCTCCTTCCTTGACAAAGTCTTTTCTGCAGATATGTGCCATGATGCCTGTGGCCAGGGCATCCCCCATCACATTGACCATGGTCCTAAATCTATCTCTGGAACAGACACGGAGAAAATGCTTGTGATATATACAGCATCTCTGCTCAGTCTTCATGTGTATTTCCAGGTCATTTGACTGAGACCCCCATAAACTAACGACAGCACTGACCAACCATAGCTGTAAGTGCCTGCAGCAAGATGATTACAGCCATTCTGGACCAGGGCCAAAAGGCACATTATGCAGCCCAGACTCATACTTTAAGTTAAAAATCCTTTAAGACTAAAGAAGATCAAACAGAACTCATGTTGACTGTGGCGGTGGGATCCAACCAATAAAATGAGTATGCAATGAACCTTGGATTTACTTACAGTGCCCAATCCACGGCAATGATGAGAGTGATGTCATCAGTTGGTAATCCGACAGATGTTAATACAATCACCATAGTAACCAATCCAGCCTGTGGAATCCCTGCAGCACCAATACTGGCTGCAGTGGCTGTGATACTGGGAATGTTAAAAAAACAAAACATTGTTTTAAATTTTACAAACCAGTTAATCTTCCTGTAAAATTGTGATCATAGCTACAGATACAACTCACAAGCATTTAGCATACCTAAATAAAGCAGCGCTAAAAAGTATGTGACTGTATTATATTGACTGTTTCCCTTCTACAATACTGTATGTGTAAGATGGGCATGAAAGGTGTGACAAATATCACTAATCTAGATCTAAAGGATTGCAAAAAAATATAAACAGCTCAGGCATGAGAAGCAAACAAGGCTGCTGAAATCCAGGTTTCTCTCTACCAGAGGCCATTTCATTGCTCTCTGGCATTCTCACTGTCCTGGGCGGAGGGGAAAGAGGCACAGATGGAACCGCGCTGCAAACAACGTCAGATGGGAGGAAAAAAAACAGATGAATGTGCCGTGACTAGGAGAGATGATTTATTCAGGTCACATGGATCTTTTAGTTTAACAGAGGGATTACAGGACGGCTTCAGTCCGTGAGGACGGCGTGCTTAACGCTATTATTATGGTAAATATGTCAAAGCTGGTGAATTTTGGATAACGGGTATATCAACAGTTGAAGGGGCTTGTTTGTTCTGGTGCTTTCTCATCAAGCGTTTTTCAGAATAAATCTCATCGCATATCTTGAAAATGGTCATCTGTTCAAATAGTTTCACTGGACACATTCCTTTGGATGCAGTTCAGTACTCGGAATGATTAAAATCATATGGTTACATTTTCATTCTCTAATCCCATGGACTCTGAACGAATATTATTAAAGTGCAGCTTGCTCTATGCAGCTTGCTCTATGCAGCTGCACAATGCAAGAGACCCTAGCGAAATGGCAGTTATTGCCCACTGCATTCTCTTGAGCTGTCCTGCATTTTACTTGGTGATAAGGACAGTGGGCTCGTCACTGAGAGCCAACATGATACATTAAATTCTACAGCTGAGCAGTTTGCTTGATTTAATGAATAACGTGAGGAGCAATAATTTGTCTCCTTTATTGAAATGACTTAAGCGTTATGACTTAGATATGACAGTGATCTAGCTAGACAGGGCAGAAAATCATCTCAATGGAATTTGCAACCTTTTTTAAACTGAATCACTGGCAGCTCATCAAATATTCACGTAAATGTGACCTTTCAATCTGCAGTTCCATTTTTAAGTATAGTTGGTATGATACCCTTCATAACAGTATCACAACTGTCTGTAACTAGAGACGGAAAGGTCACATAATGGAGAAGTGTTACTGTTAAACATTTGCAGGTGCCAGTTATTCCCTCCCTACTTCTCCGAAAGGTCTGACAAGCCCAAACAGTACCTGATAGTGATGATCTGCCCAAAGTCCAGCTCGTAGTTGTTGACCTGGGCGATGAAGATGGCGGCTACTGCTTCATATAATGCCGTGCCGTCCATGTTGATGGTGGCGCCAACGGGCAACACAAAGCGGATGATGCGGCGATCGATGTGGTTGTTCTCCAGTAGGCACTTGAAGGTGATAGGCAGCGTGGCAGAGCTACGAAAAAAAAGGGTGACAGTACACTGTAAACCCCTCACCCCTCTACTGTGCGTTTGAATTGATGGAAGAACTCTTTGCCTGATTCTGCGGCTTACATTTTAACCATCAGTTGTAACCAAAATATCAAATGTCATCACTAATATATACATAGGCAATGTATAAAGAAGGGTAATCCCCAAATGACTCACATGGATTCTATGATGGTGAAAATGTCCTTTCAGTATTAATGTCGGTGAAGGGTATTTTAAAATTCAGTGTTAAACCAGATGTGCACTAGGTACACCACAATATGGGAACTGCAATGCTATACTATAGCTATAGGCAATATAACTTTCCATCTCTGAAGCCATTTAAGTCTGTATAAATCCCATGTAATTCAGCTCTGATCTAATATATACAGTGCCCTCCACTATTATTGGCACCCCTGGTAAAGATGAGTAAAAAGGGTTATAATAAATTCACCGTTTGGTGAATTAGCTTAATCTCAGACTGAAAAAATTAGAAAAATCCAACCTTTAATTGAAGTAAATTTATTATGAGAAAAAAAACTCCCTCATCAAGAAAGAATTATTTTTAAGAAAACCACGTGTGCCACAATTATTGGCACCCCTGCATTTATATATAGAATAGAGTAATAGAGTTTAGTATTTGGTTGCATATCCTTTGCATGCCATGACTTCCTGATGTCTGTGACCCAACAATATCAAAAGACTCTTGATATCTTATTTTCTGGTACTCTTACAAGCGATACTATAATGTCTCTGCATTTGAATGGATCTAGTATATGGGAATTGGGGGGTGGGACTAGATTTAGCTGTAAATTATGCTGGAACAGTATGGAATACATGGTTGGTAAAATGGCTGTAAGTCATCCAGGGTCTGAGGTATCAAACGAGCCTCAAACCATCACTCTGCTGCCAGATATGCAGTAGATATGGATGGATCACTTTAAGGGTTGACAAATTTTCACTTTAAGGGTTGACAAAGGTTGACAAACTCTATGGAAAAATAAGTCAGGAAAAGAAACCATTCAAGTTATCCATCCATATCTACTGTATTTCTGGCAGAAGAGTGATGGTTTAAGGCTTGTTTGATACGTCAGACCCTTGATGACTTAGAACCATTTAGCCAACCATGTGTTCCATACTGTTCCAGTGTAATTTACAGCTAAATCTAGTCCCACCCCCCAATTCCCATAGAGATCCATTCAAATGCAGAGACGTTATAGTATCGCTTGTAAGAGTACCAGAAAATAAGATATCAAGAGTCTTTTGATGTTATTGGGTCACAGACATCAGGAAGTCATGGCATGCAAAGGATATGCGACCAAATATTAAAAATGATTACTCTATTCTATATATAAATGCAGAGGTGCCAATAATTGTGGCACACATAGTTTTGTTAAAAATTATTATTTCTTGATGAGGGATTTTTAATAATAAATTTAAAAAAGTAAATAATAAATTAACTTCAATAAAGGTTGGATTTTTCAAATTCTTTCAGTGTGAGATTAAGCTAATTCACCAAACGGTGAATTTTTTTTACAACCCTTTTTACTCATCTTTACCAGGGGTGCCAATAATAGTGGAGGGCACTGTAAATTAAATCATACTTTCTCAGTTGTATTGACTTCTTCATCTCTAAATGGCAATGAATCTCAATATGAAAAATAATCGAATAACATGAAATTCAAAGGCAACACAAATATTTGTTATGAATGAGCAGTTGTGTCTATCGTTTATCGCTCATCCAACTGGCCAGATTTGAGAGGTCAAGGTCCTGGCACACACAATAGGGCAGGACTGTAGCTACATATTTCTCAAAACCTCCTATTTCCGCTAACAGAAAACAGATGTTGCCTGATCTCCGTACCTCCTCAACTGTCTTACAGAATTAGTCCAATAAAACATTTATATGTGCCATCTAACAATTCTGGGTGGTCAAAATGACATTAAACAGCCTGTAGAAGCAGACAAACAATAATATTTTTTAGAGGAAAATGGAGCCCAAAGCAAATGAATGACAACAAGAATGTTTTGCACTTTGATAAAAACCGATATTCAGTGCGTTGTTCATTTTGTCTGAATCTGTGAGAGCATCTGTTAACTGAATGTAATGTAACACACTGGCTGAGCTATTGGTGGGTATGGTGGGTGGGGGCCTGTACCTGGAGGAGGTGGCAAGCGCAATGAGCAGGGCCTGCAAGATGCCACGTATATAGACGATGGGGCTCTTCTTAGTGATAAAGAAATACATGCTGGGCAGGATGAAAAGGCCGTGCAGCACCAGCCCCATCACCACAGTCACGGCGTAATAGCCAAGCTTTTTACCCATGGCTGATGGATCACTCATTTCCAGAATCTTCCCAGCAACCAAGAATACGATGCCAAATGGGAAATACCTGTGTTCAGCAAGCAAGAAGCAAATGGCATCCCAAATCAGATTTCACAATAAGACACTGGAGTACTATGGATTGGGCTAGGAGCGTGGTGACTAGTAAAAGCTCTCCAAAAAATATGAAAGCTACCAAAAGAGGAGCAGCACTTACCAGATGACAATGGCAACAATCTTCAGGACAGCTTCATTCACGCTCTGGCAGAAATTCACCAGAGCACTGCCGTTAGGCCCCATTCTGCCAAGCATTATTCCTGTGAATGAACATGTGAAACATTTAACTTCTGTGAGAGCTCAATGGCTCATACTGTATAGGACCATTTCACATTTTTTCCAACAGAAGCTACAGCCTAATTCAATACAGTCTGGGGATTTATACTCCAACAGTTGCTTCAAGAATATTTGTTGTGGACAAATGGGGGAAATGCTCCTTAGATAAAGCATTTGTCTTCAATGGGTGATGAATCATCAGTGATTCCATTTGGCAGAGTGCAACCTTGAAAAATGATGGCCAGAAAAGTCATTGCTTCATGGCCATTTTTCCCCTGACACTAAATGTTTACCCATTGTGGAAGAGAAGATGACGATCCCCAGGACATTCATTCCCTCGCTGGTGCCTGGGCTAGTGGCGAATATGACATCAGGGGGCGGAGTCAGGTCCAGAGAGAAGTTCTGTATGTCGGTTCCATTGTCATCCTGAATGCCGTAGATGAGGGCCCGGCGGGTTGTGCTCTCTGTAAGGCCCTGACTGACTGTGGGCTTTGCTGTTTTCATGACTGGTGTGCTCTTTGTCCGATACTGAGAGTGAAGAAAAGGTGAAAGTGGTTGTATTTTGAGAAATAGTGGCTGAAAAGGTTACATATCTTCTGAGGAGATTCAGCTGGGTCTTGTAAATTGCATATTCAAATTATTCCAGTTGGCTTGTCGATTACCACCAACAACCACATTTTAAACTAGGTTCCCATGGATCAGAGATATCAGTGGGTGACCAAAAGTGCATCATCACTCAGTACTGCACAACCACAGGTTCCAGCACTCCAATATGTTATTGTTTGCAATATAGCATGTGAATATTGGACTTTTATTGGATTCTTCATGGCATGCATACCTATTGCTGATATAATATGGCTAAAGAGGGTAAATAATCCCTCTAAACATGAAAAGCACCTAATTAAGAAAAATTAAGAAAAAATTGTGGTTGGAAGAGAACCACTGTCGTAAACCATCAATGCTGTAATATTAAAATGAATATACATGGTAGAATATGTGCCATGGTCTGCCATCATAGGTTTGGAGCAAAATTATGCATGGATCATCCAAAGGTCATAGTGCAAGGGACTAACCTGTTGAAAAGTTGCTTCAACCAGGTTTGACGGAAACATGTTGCTGGATAGGAAGAAAAGAAACAGAAAAGAAAAGAAACAAATACATTTAATGCAAATAATAATAACAAAACATTTGGTGACTTTCTTTGAAGTACACAAACATAAGAAATTGTAAGTAATATGGCATCTTGATGAGTTATAATGTAGTATAAGCCAACACACATAATGGCTTGCAATGGCTCACAGTTAATGCCTTATATATTAATACTGATAATTCAATATAAAGTAATAATGACTTATAAGGTTAAATAACACAATCCATGACAAGTACACTAACAGATATATGTGGTTCATAGTTCATTCCAATGTAATGCATTTTGATGATTTTTGGTAATAAACTGCACAGCGTATAATAATTTGTATTATGTTTATAAGACTCCCAAAGTAATCTTTCATTACTTCACCCTCTTATTATATTGACACTGTATGATACCTTGTATGTATTGACAGTTTAAACTGACACAAATTTATTGAAATAGAAAAATTATGACATTTTGTGTGTCTTCTTTATTTCTAAATATTAAAAATCTGTGATAAACCTCTCATTTCAGCGCTGAATGTAAATTAAAGTTTGTGAAGTTTGTGAAACCTGTATGGGAAAGTACACTGAATCACTCACAAAAAAATCTGAGATAAAAAATAAAAAAGTCATATTTTCTTATGTTTAATATGACCCCACACAACACCTCTGTATACAAAGAATACAAAAAAGACACCTCTTTTGAAAACCGCATTGTGTTCATTGAATGTTTTTACATTTAATCCCAGCAAATTAGGAAAAATCATACAAGATGAAAAAACAAGTATAACTGTTTTTTAAGAGACGTCAAACACTGAATGGGGTGAAATTGACACAGAACATAATAGGGGGGTTAAACTGATTGTACAGACATACAGATGTCTCACTGTCGATTAGGGAGAGTGTAGTATACACCTGCGGTTCTCCTCCTGCATCTTTTCGCACCACAAACTGCAGCTTGTACAGAGCAGAGTCGGAGGAAGACCTTTCATATGCGGCTTTCGCATGCAGTCCACGGGCACGATCGACCAGCGGGGGTCGCTAGGCAGCGATGAATGCTGATCCCTTACCGACTCCTAACCCTCCCATATCCTGGGTGACACAATCACCAATTGCGCGTCGCCCTATAGTGCTACGGGCCATTGTCGGCACTGGCATGTTCCGGATTTGAATCCGAGGCCATGAGACTCATCCGTGGACCACAGCATGGTGCCTAAACCGATGAGCAATCCAGCAGCCCCTGGGTCAACCTCTTTGCCATGAGAAATTAGCCATGCAATGACTAATTATAAAATGTGCAGTGTATGATTAAGATGCACCGCCTTGCACTATAATGGCTGAAAGCTGCCCAGATGTAGCTGTGGGAGCTCTTAGCATAGGAGCTGTAAGTGTGAGAGACACTGCGGAAAAGCACTCTGCATGGGTACTACTCCTCACACAGACACAAATTGCATTCCTTCTGAAAAGCTGGTGTCATTTACGTGGAAATGACCTCAATGTCTCTCCAGGTGTCCCTTGTGTCTTTCTTACCTCTACACTCTATATGGAGATCTTGGTCACAAGACTCCAAAGAGTCTATACAGTTTTGAATACTGCCAATAAGATCCAAGCCACAGCAAATGCAATTCCTAGCTGAAGAAGGAATACCAGGTCTGGTACAGTGCAATTTCACAAGTGATTATTATCACTTTGACTGGCTGTGAAATGTTTGCTTTTTGATTCGTGCAAACAAAATGTTTTTGTCTTTGCAAATGCAAAGAAAGCCCACACAGAGGCCCTGTTCATTGGGATGTAAAATTGACAGACTCATTCCTGAGGGTTCATTTCAGTGGTAACACCAATACACTGAAGTAAAACAAGAGAACGATGGAGTTGGACTTTACCCACATGGAGAGAAAAGAGAAAACATGCAGGTGTTCTGAAAGAGAACCTACCAAGAACCTTTTAATAACCCGCCAAGCTGAGAACAAGTGATTTCTGCTGGAATGCCCTGTAATGTTTATCATGCAAAGTGGCATTTTGGAAAAAAATTCTAAATGTTTGGAAAATATGTATGTTGTACACTGGCTCTTTTGCTCCACTGAGTACAAAGCTTAACAAACACTATAACAAATTGTTTTAATATTCACAGATTTAACTAAAACCATCTACAGATGCATTTTGAAATGTCGTTATTTGAGTGCAGAATTTCATCATTCAGTTTCATTCATGAAAATGTCATAAATGTGTCAAATTAATCAATCATAAAATAATGATGTGATACTAAATCTAAAAACATACTGCAATTCAACCAATTAATTAAATGTATTTTAAATAGCACCTTTTACCATGGGATTGCATTACACTGGAACAAAGCAAGGTTATTTCAGCCTGTAATTATATGTGATGGCTGTCTGTCCTACACAAGAACAGAGACAAAAACACAGCACAGAGAACAAATTGAAACATTTATGAGGCAGGGAAAGTTGTGTCATTGGCTCAGCTTTTTTTGGCAACCAGTCCTCACTTAGCAACAGCGAATAAAACAAACAAAAGGACATTATAAGCCACTGAACCTGTTATGTAACTTGGCAAATAAGACTCAAATCAGGGCCAACGTTACCACAGAGCCTAGCACACGGTTACTGATTTTCATCTGGGTTTTTACATGTAATGGATTAGACATCAGCAGTGCAGACCTCTTTATGACCACAGAAAATGTTTATTTCATGTCTGCCACATGCTACTATTTTCCTTGTACATATATTACTAAACTGAAAAAGTATCATTCAAAAGATCTGTCAATAATGTAATAATTAGATTTGACTTTACAAATGAAAAGTGCTACAATTTTGATTATGAATACAATACTACTGTCTGCCTACAGCTGTAAACGAATCACATTATTAATATGGATTCAGAACGTCATCATGTCATCCAGCCAGCAGGATTCATTCCTAATCTTGTGTCCTGACAGCACTGAAATCTCCTCTGCTAAAGTCAATTGAATACTCAATGAAGAAACCATGATTTTTTAGCTGTGTAATTCCTGAAAGTTTACCTGTATGAAAACCACGCAATAAGGAAAGGTCGATAAATAATTTTCCATGTATTGTATACGGAGAGAAATTCTAAATGTAGCAAATGGCTACGAAATAATTTTCACAAAACAAGGCAGGCAGAAAAGGCAGGAATAATGGAGTACATACGATGCTTTGGGACTTGAGAGGCATGGAAGTACAGAGCATGCAGAGGAGGGACAGAAAGCCAGGCAAATGGTATGAGTGATCGGGCCCATGTGTACGGGCTGAATATTGCTTGGAGACAGTGAACAGCTGTCCCCCCAGTAGGCCAGCTCCAATGATTTAAATTGTATGCGGCTGTGTTAAGAAACCTCTCATGCCTTTGTCTTAGAGCTGCAGTATATTGTATGGGCCAGGAATGTGAAAAAGATACAAAAAGATTATAAAAAATCCACATCCATTCTACTGTATGTGATGTATATGTTTATAATAATAATAATATTATTATTATTACATTAACCAACCTAATTTCTTGGGAAATGCTGTAGCCAAATTCTAAATCTATATCTCACTTTTAACATGGGATAGAAGGAATAGAAAGTATAGAAGGCTGGAAAGACTACATTTCATTCACTGCTCCCTTTCTCTTCTATTTCTGCAAGACTCCAGTCCCAGTGCCATCTGCAGGTCAGTTAATATTCCACATAATTACAGCTTTAGAACACAATACTCTGAAGTTGATTGCTTAAGATACAGTTGACCTATACTTAAACATAGCAAGTTTTCTATTTCCATGCATGTTTTCTTCTAATAAGAGAAGTCAGGCAGCTTCACACACCACTGCTTTTGCTGGGGACTACTATACAGTTGCTACCCCAAATAGATCTGTTTATTCTCCTGCTAACAGCATGCAGACACTGCTGTCTGTGTTATTGTAAGTATGTAGGCTATACTATGTCAAGAGCTAGCAGTTTTAACAAAAAAACTATATTTTGTTATCTGCTCAGTGGAGTAGGTTGAATATAGATAATGTATATAAACTGATATTGCCAGAGATGGTGATGTAAATAATAATTTTAAGCTTTATTCAACTGAGGTACAGTGGTCTTGGTGATAATTTTTAACTGTAAAATAATGGGCTCAGTTCTTACGATCAGTTTGCAAAACCTCTGCCACAGCCAAAGGCTATATGTACAAGCAATATGTTCAGCAAGCGTGTCATAATAAATTTGGCGCCCAACGCGGGGCTGATCATATCCAATTCCCACCCCAATCTGGAATGGCCAATCGTCTGCAACTGCAGCCGCATACATTGCGCAAACCCCTTACTGCCGACTGGGAAGAGTGTAGACATCCACGGTTTTCCTCTGAAACATGTTGTGTCACCAGCTGCTTCTTTTTACACCACAGACTATAGCTAAGCTCACATGCAGCGGAGTCGGATGAAGGACCTTTCACATGTGGCTTTGACTCCAATCTACGGCCGCCAAATCAACCAGGAGGGGTCGCTATATAGAAACGCACACGGAACCCTATCCGGATGAACCCTCGCTAATTGCGCCCTATGGAGCTACCGGCCAGCACTGTCAGCACTGTCAGCACTGGCATGGTCCGGATTTGATCCCAACCGAATGAGCCATCCAGCAGCTAAATAGCAAGCATGTTTTTCTGATTTAAATCTCTACTATTGACAAAGCAAATACTTCAGAACTTGAATGATTAGCACAGCCAAGCTAAAGCTAATAGCTGTCACACAGTGAAAATTGTGGCTGTGCCTTACCGGATGAGGTCAAGCAGTGCATCAGCTGAGCTCATGATTGGCTTTCCGCTGTCCTCTGAGTCCTCCTTCTGGGCGGCGCCCCCTGGATGAATGATGGATACCATGACAATGCCCACCACCACAGCTACAAACGTTGTCCACAGGTAGTAGGAGATGGTGATTAGTCCCAGCCGACTTGAGCACTTGGCATCCAGAGCTGCCAGACCTGACATCAAACTGAGTGAAACAACATAGCACACCAGTCAGGGAATAGTACCAGTCAGCCAATACTGATATGTGCTGGTTAGATTGGGTTCTTTCACAGCTGTACACTGCAATGTGCATACTGTACAACACAAATAACTGACAATGGATTTTATTATGATAAATACATTTACTGTGAAATTTTACTAACCCTGTTTCAGTTGTCCAATCAGTAACCCAGGACATTTGTAAATTGGGAAACAACAATGAATTGATACAGCAATGCTAACTGAGGCATTGGTTGTTCAGTAATGCCACCCTGCAGCGTCTGAATACATACCTTGCTTCAAGGTTTATTAAAAGTGAAACAAAAATCGTAACAATTTGAAGATTAATCTAAAAAGTCAGTCGTAATTGGTAGCAGTCAGAATGGCAAGTAGGCTATAGCAAAGCCATTCCTTCAACAATGCATTTTGTCATGTTCTAAACTGTGTTTGATTAAAAAAGGAAAGTAACAAGCCAAAATAACTGAATTAGGAGGATGTTTATACTAAGTCTCCAGGAAGCCACATGTGCAGTTCAAACAGGAAGTCACATGGGTAATCATTCACTGCCAGTTAGAGTGCAGAATTTGGATTTGTCACGTGATTCACAAGGATTCATTAAGAAAATTCCAGCTGTCTGTTTAATCTGGCTTTTGTCCAACTGAAATATTCCTGTGACAACACCAATGAGAAGAGCTCATGCCTTCTACAATCAGCATATGGCTAGTCTCTCACAACCTTTCATTAAGCTGCAGCCCAAGTTTACAGTGACTCACACACAAATGAGTATCTGTTTATTATATCCGTAATACCATACATGTAGAGTTTTTACATGTCTAAAGCAATAAATATCACAGCACACACAATGGAAAAGGCATGGCATGTGTATATCACTATTCTATAGTAGCCTACATCATGAAATGCAACATAGTATGAATTATCCCTCAATGAGTCTGCTTATGCCAACAATACTGTGATAGGTTTCCACCATAAGAGGTTTCTATGGAAATACATGGGTATTAGTTTCTAGGATAGCCATGAATACTGTGTCAGCACTGTTATTTCAATTATTTCATAGGCACAAGATGGATGACACAGTGTGCACCTGTGGCTATGGCTCAGAGAGCCTTTATGGCCCCATTAACTGCTTCTCAGGAGCCTGCATTGACAGACAACCTGCTTCTCCTGTGTGGACACACTGGCTCTGGCAGCTCTGAGGGATTACAGTCTGATCTTCACACACACGCATACACGCGCACGCGCACGCGCACACGCACACACACACACACACACACACACACACACACACACACACACACACACACACACACACACACACACACACACATCCACAAACAGCCAATGTTACACCACCACCAATGTGCACAGTCATTTAGAAGGGGCCATGTTATCCCAATTCCAGAACTAACATCCCCTTCAAAAAGCAGTGCAGACTTTGTCAAGAAAATTTTGTTGCAAAAACTTTCCTTTCAGCAGTGTGATGTTCAAAACTCAGTTGTAACCTTGATTATTGAATTATATAACTTAATACAATACAATCCAGACTATTTGTTTCTTGACAATTAACTGTCTTACACCTATTTTTTCTGTGTATTTCACCAAGTACTTGGTGTCAGTAGAATGATAGAACAGAAAAAGACTCCAAAGGCTAATATGCCCCAATATGCTCATTTTGGGGGGAATTTGAAGAGATTTTGCTGAATTATTTAAAAAAATTGATGATTGGTTAAACTCTAAAGCAAATAACAAATGATGATGTTGATTCATTTACAGTGCCAAGAAAATATATAGCTACACACAGTCAAAGTTGTTAATCTGTTCACAAAGTCACAAAGATTTAAGAAATATCAAATATCAGAAACCACTTTTGAAGAAGTAATATAGTACAGCTCTGATAAGGATAATGCATATGTTTCTTCGGTCGGAGTAGTATTAAACTATACCTGTCATGAAGTTTTAGTGTTACGGTCACTAAAAAAAAATCATGCTCAGGCAATAAGTCTCACTTCAGACAAAGTCACACTCAAATTATATGTCCAATGCAATCTAAGCTGTCAGGGATAAACGTATGATTTAATTCTCCTTAAATGTGTTTTATTCAATAGACCAAATACAACAAGGCCATATTTTATCTATCCACATTACAAAAAAAAATCATACTTTGGAACAGGCAAAGAAACAGGTGACGTAATTCAAATAATGCAATCAAATGTAACCTTTTCTATATTATATATTTTTTATGCAGATGAATAATACACATATGTGCCTGCGTATACTACTAGTGTTGCTGCAGCTGCTACTACTACTGCTACTACTACTACTAATAATAACAATAATAATAATAAGACACCTTAAAATATGGTATACTTAATAAGGCATGAATAAACACAAACTACTTTAGTGAAAGCCTGTACCATCACAACAGCACCCGCTGTCCTCTAATGAACATTCAGCCATCTGCCGACCCTTTTTCCTCCACAGCCCACCAGCTGAGCTCTACTGTGCCACGTTTCATGCACAGCTGGCCCAGGCAGACTGCAGGCACCAGATAGACCAAATGAGTCGCTAGTGCATGACGAGGTGGAGAAACCCTACTTACTAAAATATTCCTCCCTGGGTGATTATGGTCAAACACTTATGCACACCACAGTGGTGGGCTGGCAGTCGCTGACAGCAGTAGCACAGTCAGGAATTAATTCCAGTCAGCGAAGGACATCAACAGTTGGTCCTTTAGCCGGATACGCCACCGGATACAGGCCCGCTTAAAACATAAATTGCTCCGGGTCAGTCCAGAATTAGTAAATATCTGTACATTTGTAATGGCCTAATTGTTACTATACTGTAGTTCTACAGACTGTATAAAATTGCAAAAATATAAACAGACACAATCTGTTTTGAAATCAATAAGATTCATTATTTGCATGTGCCTGATTTGACATACTGTAGCATACAGCTAAATTATGCAGATGACGTATTCCTACTTTCAAATACTATGCAGAGGCTTTCAGATTTCAGATTTACACTAAAACATATACCCCAAATATACTGGATATACTTCATTTCTGGATATACATAGTTTTTAAGATCCAATTTTAATTTATAAAATATTGTAAATAAAGTCTGTCAGCTTTAATTTGAGGGTATTTACATCTATACCGGGTGATCTAGAGCAGGGGTTCTCAATCCTGGTCCTGGGGGACCCCTGTGTATGCTGGCTTTCGTTGCAACCGCAGTTGCAATCCCAGAATTTTAACAAGCTGTTAATTTTTCTTAATTAGGTGCTTGTCATGTTTGGAGGAATTATTCACCCTCTTAAGCCACATTATATCAGAAATAGCTATGGATGCCATGTAGAATAAACACCCCATGTTCACATTGTGCTATATTATTTAAAAAAGATAAGAAAATTATTTAACAGATCCATTTAAAGACTGATTTGAATCAATAGGCTCCTAATTGGTGAAAGTGTGGACACATGGCCACTAAAATTAACCATTTCGTAGATAATGAAGAATTCAAACACAAAGCAAATGATAACGAGCCAAACCTGCATTGTCTTAAGCTTAAAGAAAAAATTGAGTTAAACACGTGTTCAACAACCTAATTAGGAGCCTATTGATTCACTTCACTCTTTCATTTGAGTGAAAATACATTATTTTGTAACCTTTTCTTATGTAATTGTTGCAATATAGCACAATAAGCACAATGTGAACATGGGGAGTTTGTTCTACATGGCATGCATAGCTATTTCTGACATAATGTGTCTTAAGTGGGCGAATAATTCCTCCAAACATGAAAAGCACCTAATTAAGAAAAATTAACAGCTTGTTAAAATTCTGGGATTTCAACTGCGGTTGCAACGAAAACCAGCATACACAGGGGTCCCCCAGGACCAGGATTGAGAACCCCTGATCTAGAGTACAGAGCCAAGACAAAAAAATTGTGTTACCTTGTAAATTGTACACTGCCTGGCCAAAAAAAAAGTCGCACTCTAATATTTAGTTGGACCGCCTTTAGCTTTGATTACGGCGCGCATTCCTCGTGGCATTGTTTCAACAAGCTTATGCAGCGTCACAACATTTATTTCCGTCCAGAGTTGCATTCATTTTTGGCCGAGATCTTGTATTGACGACGGGAGAGTCGAACCACTCCATAAAGTCTTCTCCAGCACATCCCAAAGACTTTCAATGGGGTTAAGGTCAGGACTCTGGTGGCCAATTCATGTGTGAAAATGATTCCTCATGCTCCCTGAACCATTCTTTCACAATCTGAGCCTGATTAATCTTGGCATTGTCATCCTGGAATATGCCCATTGATGGGATAACCTGGTCATTCAGTACATTCAGGTACTCAGCTGACTTAATTTTATTGCTGCATAACGTTGCTGAGCCTAGACCTGACCAACTGAAGCAACCCCAGATCATAACACTGCCTCCAGAGGCTTGTACAGTGGGCACTATGCATGACGGGTGCAACAGCGACTTTTTTGTTGGCCAGGCAGTGTATATTAAAGTACAAAGGCAACCGCTACTGTGC
Organism: Synaphobranchus kaupii; assembly: GCA_029718625.1. NCBI lineage: Eukaryota > Metazoa > Chordata > Actinopteri > Anguilliformes > Synaphobranchidae > Synaphobranchus > Synaphobranchus kaupii. Next base: position 100,806,342 of record CM056377.1, on the reverse strand, counting down.
ATTAGCCTGTGGATAATCTCTTTATTTCACATAGAAATAAATAATGGAATAGTTATTCTTCAATAATTCAATATATCAGGCAAAAGATGAAAGTGAATTGTTTTGGTATTTTATAAATCGTTTGATGGTGCTAGCCTGCACTCTCATAATTTTAAGGATGATATTTTGCAATGATGACATGGGCCTACAAGAATGATCTGGCATAACAAATTGGAAAAATGAAAAAAGAAAAAAACATAAGTGATTGCGCTGATGCAATTTATATCCAATGCTGTGCTAGTATACATAACCAAGTACGCTCGGGACAATAGCCTTGCACTGTTGTTTCTTCTGACTTATTTTTCATAGAGTTCAATAGGAAAATGAGTCCGGGAAACAACCCTTCAAGTGATCCATCCATATCTACTGCATATCTGGCAGCAGAGTGATGGTTTGAGGCTCGTTTGATTCCTCAGACCCTTGATGACTTACAGCCATTTAGCCAAACATGTGATCCATACTATTCCCTTATTTTACAGCTTAATTTACAGCTTACATCTAGTCCAACCTCCCAATTCCCATATAGATCCATTCAAATGCAGAGAGGTTATAGTATTGCTTGCACGAGTACCTGAAAATAAGATATCAAGAGTCTTTTGATGTTGTTGGGTCACAGACCTCAGGAAGCTATGGCATGCAAAAAATATGCAACCAAATATTAAATATGATGACTTTAGTTAAGTTTATGTTCATTTGTCCACTTACTTTTAGTGCCCTAAAATGGGGGGACTATGTGTAAAAATGCCTACAATTGCTACATGATTCACCCAATATGGATGTAAAAACCCTCAATTAAAGCTGAATGTCTGCACTTTAACCTCATAGTCACTGTTCCATTTCAAATCCAATGTGCTGGAGTACAGGGCCAAAACAACACTTTTGGAGTGCACTGTATAGAATAGAATAGAATAACTTTTATTTTCCCTTTCGGGAACTTCAGTTGTAGCCACCAGCAACAACAAAAAAGACATAGTCAGTTGGGCAGACCCACAACACACAAACAAACGCACCAAATAAAGACATACAATATCACATATATATACTGTATATGTGTATATGCAAATGTGTGTACTGCAAATATTAATTTAAAAATGAATGATTCAAGGTCAGAATTATGCTGTAACTAAAATACATGCTTGCTGTTTGGGACCCCATTAACAGTAATCTACCACTACACATACTAATTTTATATCTAGAGTGGTTATGATATAACCTTGAAAAAATTTGAAGGATGCAAAATATATGATAGTCTCATTGTGTCTGATGAAAATGTGTAATTATCTGCTTTTTCTTCCATATTTGCCTTTATTACATTCATTGTTTTATCTAAATGTATTTTTCACATGGTGAGCACTCTGGAAATCTTTTCTAGGAATGATCAAAATGGCTTACACAGAACATAGAGAACAGTCTAGTACCTAATCCAGAAAAATTATATAAGTGTAAGACTATGAAAAATCCAAACCTTGAAAAGAAAAATCTTTGTATCACTAAACGCACTCAATTAAAATAAGGTCTACATCAGCGTATGAAGGAAAATTCCACCATAGAGAAGAAGATGCAAGATTTAATGTGGGTCATTTTATTGCTACAGTGCTACATGCTAACATATTTAGATATGTCAATGTACACTGAAAACTGTAAGATGTCCATATTAAACCTAAACCCTTCAATATACATTACTTTGGTTGTGGTTTAGGTAAGAACTAGAAGACATTGATGTCCCCACCTTGCCACCACAGTGGGAGAGCAGAATATGGATTTGAGTTTTACGAGATAATCTCAGAATTTTTTCAGTATTATTATGTTTGTAATATGAAATATGAAATATACATCAGTAAACTATAAATGCAAGATAACATATCCACTAATTATATAGCTTTTCAAGCTTATACAAAAATTCCAGGCCAACTAATATATCATTTTGTTCACTATGGTGCTGTGGCAGAGGTATCATATGTCTTTTATTTCATGACAAGCATTAGAGTTTAAAAACCGCTTGTGTTTCTTTTGGATTTGTATCCATGCTCTATGTACTGTATGTAAAGACCAGTGGTTCAGTCCTGGAAATCTTGGTGGAAACTGGATTAAGATCGGGGGTGGAAAAATCCAGGTTCAGAAAGTAAAAGTCCTCCCCAGTATTTTATTACAATCACCTGGATTTGCTAAATAGCACAACTCTTCAGCCAGAAGATCGAGCAAATGAGTGAAATCACCTGGCTGAGTTCATGGGTGGAAGAAACACATGGCAAGACTTTTTGACCCCTGGACTTTCCACCTCTGATTAAGATATCCAGTTTTATTCAAAAGGGATATACTGTGTAGCATTATAAATAATGAGTAGAAATGCATCCCTTAATGTGCTACATAATTCATATACATCTTAGAAGCATATTTATTACTGCATAGTTTAGTTAAAGCCTAGGAAAATGAATCAAGCTGTGTTTGGAATATATCACTACCATAATAAACATAAGTAACATCACATGCATTTAAAAAATGGGGTGATTTTTTTTCCTTCACTGCTTAGTAAAATTAAATACTTAAAGATGTGGGGGCCAGATAAAACATTAACCTGAACAATGTAACATTAATATTTATTATTCATAATGCTCATTTTTAAAAGTTTTCCCTTTTTGGCACTTGCAAATACAGGATAATCTCAAGATACCTGAATGCGTTCAGTAAGTGTCCATATCTGTCAGAGCAAACAAAAAATTTTGGAATAAAATGTGGAAACGCTCATTGATAATTTTTTCAAGGGATTGATGTACATAGGCTTGTTAAGCATACAGTACAGAACCTTGGCAATGTTCAGCACCGTGATCATTTGTTGGCTGCAAGGATGAAATGGTACACTTTTGCAGCTGTGGACCCTGGAAATTGAGACTAAAGAGTTTATGTCTGTGAGTAACAGTATAAAGAATTTTCCAGTACCACTCTCAGTCACCAAATTGAATTGTAATTGAAAACAGTGGAAAGTCAACATTCATCAAATTACTTGAGATACAGTAGTTGCCACGTTGTCACTGAAAGACACACATATTCTGTTATATGCATTGAGATGACTCCTCCCAGCAGCCATGCATCCACTGTAACTGTTACATGAGAGTGTATACAACACAACGCATAGAGACACTGCATACAGACCTCAACATCAAAATAAACTGTAACAGTGATAAAGACAAACAGTGAAAGGCGTGCCCTAAAAATTGTGGTGCTTGGACCGGAGGCAGGAACATTTTCTTTTATGAGCACGTGTGCTTGCTCCTTGCAAAGAATCTGTTTGGCTGTCCCTCTCACTGGCGGTGGCATGCCGTGTCCTTGGTGTCATAGGCACACCCAGTTTTTGATTGGTACACCAATTGGTACACCCCCCCCCCCCCCCCCCCCCCACACACACACACACACACTTTGAAAAATAATTAGCTTTCAAGTAGTCAAGTTATTGTTTTGACCAAGTTGTGAGGTAGCGTGAACATAAACAGGCATATAATATATATTATACAGTAGGTCCGTGCCACTGTCAGTTTGCATATGGAACATTGTCTGCGCTCTGTGGCTATTTGGCATGAAAGGGAGCTCTGGTAAAATCAATGTGTGCAGTGAGGGCTTTGTGCCTGGATTCTTTCCCCTCAGGACAGCAGTAGTATGGCCCTTTTCCATTGCCGCACCGTACCGTGAAACAGAGCTCACGGCTTCTGGATCTGTTTCTATTGCCAGCAGAAGTGTACCGTGTATAGTTCTCAGAACTACATTTTGCTAATCCTCCAGAGAGGTACCAGGAACTATGGGGTGGAGCTAGCAGTCCTGTACATCGCTGACTGGTCAAACGCAAACTCCCTTCATATGACGAGCAAACCAAACGCCATTTTTAATAGCCGGTAGCTACAAATTAGTTTACAAATTTGATAAAAAATTTACTTAGGACAGCCTTACCAAATGACTTGACTTGACTTGACTTGATCACCAATAAACAAGCTTTTACTTGCAGCAGCATAATATTATGATAATATCATATTATGGCCGGTTAGTGCTGCCACAAAAACTAACTTTGTCTGCATATATAGCTGAATAAGTGGTTCTCTGGTGCTTGAAAGCATAGCGGTTCGCTCAACATAAGCTTGGTATGTGTGTGGAATACTAAGAAATCATTTATTCAAACATTATGCTATGGCTGGTTAAAATATTATTTTCCTACTGAACTCTATGGAAAAATAAGTCAGGAGAAGAAACCCTTCAAGTGGCATGCCAAAGGATATCCATATTTACTGCAAATCTGGCAGCAGAGTGATGATTTCAGGCTTGTTTGACGCCTCAGACCCTTGATGACTTATAGCCATTTAGCCAACCATGTGTTCCACACTATTCCCATGTAATTTACAGCTTAACCTAGTCCCACCCCTCAATTGCCATAGAGATCTATTCAAATGCAGAGGTTATAGTATCACTTGTAAGAGTACCTGAAAATAAGATTGTGGCAGGGTGGGCGTGGTTAGTCTGTTTGCAGAGAGAGAGTGAGCGGAGCGGCTCTCGGACCCTGAGTCACAGCTGTCATGAGTTAGTCAGGACAACACGATAATTAACGATGGAATGATTGTTTGATTGTTGCCTGATTGCTTTGACAGTGAGCCTGGGCTTTAAAGGAGGGAAGCGGGAGATCAAAGGGGGCGGGTTGATGACGGGAGCGGATCGGAGACAAAGAGGTCCACGAAGACCGTAGAGCATTTGTCACCAATTAAAGTGTCGGTGAAAACCCGTGGTGTACTGTCTGTTCTTCCCGAGGGTGGCACTCGAACCTGCCACAGTGGTGGCCCGTACGGGGAGTGAAAAAGGAAGAACAAACGAGGAAATGAACCCCGAGCAGGAAAGAACGGAGGCGGGGCAGCCGGTCGTGGCACTCGCCCGTATGCTGGAGGCGATGGCACTCATGCAGGAGAGACAAGCTGCAGTACACGCAGAGCAGATGGAGGCTCTGCGTGTACAGGCCACCCTCCAGACGGAGGCGCTGCGACAGCTAGCCACCGTCGGGGGGGCAGGATCCCGGGATCAGTCCTTCCGACCCCCGGTAAAAATACAGTTGCCCAAAATGACTGCAGATGACGACGCCCAGGCCTTCCTGGACAGTTTTGAGGTGGCCGCAGAGGCGTGTCAGTGGCCCAGCGAGGAGTGGGTGGTCCGCCTCCTGCCCCTGTTATCGGGGGAAGCCCAGCAGGCGGCGCATGGGTTGCCGGCAGTAGCCCGGGCTACCTACAACAACGTCCGGAAGGCCATCCTGGATCGGCTGGGTTTCAGCCCCGAAGAACAACGGCGCCGGTTCCGGGAAGCATCCCTGGGCAAGGGAGATCGGCCATTTGCGTTCGCCCAGCGGCTCACGGACATGGCCCGGCGATGGCTACAGCCGGACATCCGGTCCGCCGCGGGAGTATTAGAGCAGGTCGTGTTGGAGGCATTTATGGGCGGGCTGCCAGAGGCGTCAGCTACCTGGGTTCGCTGCCACCGTCCCACCAGCCTGGAGCTGGCCGTGGCCCTGGCGGAGGACCATCTGGCCACTGTGCCTAGCAGTCCGCCGCAAAGGCCGCCGGAACCGGCTCCAAGGAGGAAACTTCCTCCTCGCATGGGTCCAGCGGTTTTTTCCCGAGACCCCGCTACGACCCATCCCCGTATTAATTCTCCGTTTCTTGTCCCTCCCTCTACAGGCTCAGGCTCGGTGGCGGGAGGGTCCGACCCACAGAGGGCTCCGCAGGCGTCTGGACCGGGGTGTTGGCGGTGCGGTCAGCTCGGTCACCTGCGCCGCGACTGTCCAATGATGGAAGTGGGGCAGGTGGTCCGGGTTGTCGGGCCGCCCTCTCTCGCTCACGATCCAGAGGGGGCGTACTGCATCCCGGTAAGGGTGCAAGGGAGTGAACACCGGGCGTTGTTGGATTCGGGGGCTATGCAGTCCATGATTCGGCAAAGCCTGGTTCGACCCGAGGCATTGATTGAGGCACCATGGGTGTCGATTAGGTGCGTGCATGGTGATGTGCACAAATATCCGGTAGTGCCGGTAAAAATTTATTATAACAAAGAAATGCATATAATTAAAGCCGCGGTTAGCTCCCGGCTGTCGCACCCCTTAATTTTGGGCATTGATTGGGCGGGGTTTTGTAAAGTGTCAGGGAAGCTGTGGGAGGTGCGATCCCGACCGGTAGGGACAGGTGAGGTGTGTGCTGCTGACGGTGATGACGCAGGGTCAGCCGACGCGGTCGAGGGGGGGACGGAGCCGAGGGAGCCTCAACAGGAGACTCCCCTGGTTTCGGTGTTTCTCCCCACGGAGGATTTCCCACTCGAACAGTCTCGGGATGACACCTTACGCTTTGCCTTCGATCAGGTGATGCGTATTGATGGTCAACAGGTGCGACCTGAGGCAGCTCTTTCTCACCCGTATTTCTCGATTATTAGAGATAGATTATATCGAGTGTGTCGGGACGCTCAGACAGGGGAAGAAAATACCCAGTTATTGGTACCTAAAAGCCGCCGGGAAATGGTTTTCCAAGCGGCTCATTATAACCCCATGGCAGGACACTTAGGATATGAAAAAACACTTAACCGTATAATGGCCCGATTTTATTGGCCGGGCATTTGGGCAGACGTATGTCGGTGGTGTGCGGCTTGCCCGGAATGTCAATTAGTGAATTCCCCGGCCGTCCCAAAAGCGCCGTTGCAGCCACTTCCATTAATAGAGGTCCCGTTTGATAGAGTGGCTATGGACCTCATCGGGCCATTTGAACGGAGCACTCAGGGATACCGATTCGTATTAGTTCTGGTGGATTATGCGACCCGGTATCCCGAAGCAGTTCCGCTGCGAAATATCTCGGCTAAGAGTGTTGCGCAGGCACTGTTTCAGATTATCTCCCGTGTCGGAATCCCGAAAGAGATTCTGACGGACCAGGGCACATCGTTTATGTCACGAACACTAAACGAACTGTACGCTTTATTGGGCATTCAGTCAATTAAAACCAGCGTGTACCATCCCCAAACGGATGGACTCGTTGAGCGCTTTAATAGGACTTTGAAGTCAATGATTCGGAAGTTTGTTCACGAGGATAGTCGGAATTGGGATAAATGGCTAGTCCCTTTACTATTTGCAGTGCGGGAGGTTCCCCAGGCCTCCACGGGATTTTCTCCCTTTGAACTAATATTCGGGCGAAAACCCCGGGGAGTCTTGGATCTCGTTAAAGAAACCTGGGAGGATGGTCCAAGCTCCAGTAAAAATGAAATTCAGTACGTCATGGACCTGCGAGCAAAACTCCATACACTGGGAAGGGTATCACGGGAGAATTTGCTCAAGGCCCAGGAGCGGCAGCAATCGCACTATAATAAAGGGACGAAACTCAGACAATTTTCACCGGGAGATAAAGTACTGGTATTACTTCCAACCTCCAGCACAAAATTGCTCGCCAAGTGGCAAGGGCCCTTTGTGGTCACACGGCGAATAGGGGAGGTAGACTACGAGGTGGTGCGTTCGGATAGGGAAGGAGCTAAACAAATCTACCACCTGAACCTATTAAAAGCGTGGAAAGAGGTAGCGGCTGTCTCGCTGGTGACGGTGGATCAGGAGAAAGATGAGCTGGGGCCGGAGGTACCAAATTCACCCAATCAGACCCCGCCCCTTTCAGATGGCCATCTCTCGCCAAGCCAGCAGGCAGACCTTGCCCTGTTGCAAAAGCAGTTTGCGGTTGTGTTTTCTCCCCTCCCCGGACGCACTAATCTTGTAACCCACCATATAGAAACCGCCCCGGGAGTGACGGTACGTTCCCGTCCGTATAGACTGCCGGAACACAAAAAAAAATTGGTTCAGGCAGAAATAAAGGCCATGCTGGAGTTGGGCGTAATAGAGGAGTCACACAGTGCTTGGAGTAGCCCCATTGTTCTGGTAGGGAAACCAGATGGGTCTGTCCGGTTCTGTGTGGATTACAGAAAGGTGAACGAAGTTTCACGATTTGATGCTTATCCAATGCCTAGGGTCGATGAACTCTTGGATCGGCTGGGCACGGCTCGTTTTTTTTCGACACTGGATCTGACCAAGGGCTACTGGCAGATTCCCTTGTCGCCAGAGTCCAAGGAAAAATCGGCTTTCTCCGCTCCGGACGGTTTGTACCAATTTCGGACACTTCCATTCGGGTTATTCGGAGCTCCAGCCACGTTCCAACGCCTTATGGATCGGGTGCTGCGTCCGCATGTCGCATATGCTGCAGCCTATATTGATGATATTATCATCCACAGTAGCGACTGGGCACAGCATATGCGGCATGTGGGGGCGGTGCTCGATTCGTTGAGGCGGGCGGGGCTCACGGCTAACCCGAGGAAGTGTGCAATTGGCAGAGCGGAGGTACGGTATTTGGGGTACCACTTGGGAAGTGGACAGGTGCGGCCTCTAGTGGACAAAACCGCGGCGATTGCGACCTGCCCCCGGCCCAAGACAAAAAAAGAGGTGAGGAGGTTCTTGGGGTTGGCCAGTTACTACAGGAGGTTTATTCCTGCCTTTTCGGAGCTGACCAGCCCCTTGACTGATTTAACTCGGAAAGGTGCCTCAGAGCCGGTCCAGTGGACGGAGTCGTGCCGGAGGGCGTTTGAGAGGGTAAAAAAAGCACTCTGTGGGGAGCCGCTGTTGTTCACACCTAACTTTTCTCTCCCTTTCACCCTGCAGACAGACGCGTCGGACAGAGGGTTGGGGGCGGTGTTGACCCAGCAGGTGGAGGGAGTCGATCGCCCGGTGCTGTACATAAGCCGTAAACTTTCGCAGCGGGAGACGAAGTACAGCACCATTGAAAAGGAATGCCTCGCTATCCGGTGGGCGGTCGGGTCCCTCCGGTATTACCTGCTGGGCCGCTCATTCACCCTCTGGTCGGACCACGCCCCCCTCCAGTGGCTCCACCGCATGAAAGATACCAACGCGCGAATCACCCGTTGGTATCTGGCTCTTCAGCCATTTAATTTTAAGGTGGTTCATAGGCCGGGGGCGCAGATGGTAGTGGCGGACTTCCTCTCTCGCCGATCTTAAAGCTCAGCTTTTGTTAGATAATTTTTTAAATTATTTTTTAAAAATAATCTAACAAAAGATGAGGTTGTGCTAAACCTGCAATAAAAAAGAATCTAACAAAAGCTGAGCTTTCAGATCGTTTAATTTCCATGAATATTTTCGTAATTAAGAGTGCGGAGAACGAAGAGCACATGTATCCACAATTATAATGTTGATTAAAATGTGCACAATTATGCGATGCAAGTGAAAATAATTTTATTACTTGCCTAATAGCCTCATTGAGAAGAACTGGCTACATTTGATGGCATTGAGTAATTGGTGAATTAAACGCTGATGTAGCCTATTGTTAATCAAGGAAACTGATTGAAAAATGATTAAGACCAATAATCAGTTTAAAGGGAAGTTTTCTGCCTCCCCAATTTTCAGCTCAGGAGCCGCCACTGGTATATTCCATACCTCATTATGGGCCTGGAAGGTACTATTCAGAGGCTTGCTGCTCACTAAACAGAACACATAATGACTTCAATCCAATACTTTCTGAGAGAAGACTGCATGGGGATATATTCACAACCTTGGCTGATTTGTGAAACCTGTAATTCATTTTTAATAATTTTTCAAATATACTGTATATACCATACCTCATTATGGGCCTGGAAGGTACTATTCAGAGGCTTGCTGCTCACTAACCAGAACACATATTGACTTCAATCCAATGGTTTCAGAGAGAACACTGCATGGAGATATATTCACAATGTTGGCTGATTTGTGAAACCTGTAATAGATCTTTAATACATTTTCAAATTTACTGTATATTCCATACTTCATTATGGGCCTGGAAGGTACTATTCAGAGGCTTGCTGCTCACTAACCAGAACACATAATGACTTCAATCCAATACTTTCTGAGAGAAGACTGCATAGGGATATATTCACAACCTTGGCTGATTTGTGAAACCTGTAATTAATCTTTTATAAATTTTCAAATATACTGTATATTCCATACTTCATTATGGGCCTGGAAGGTGCTATTCAGAGGCTTGCTGCTCACTAACCAGAAAACATAATGACTTCAATCCAATACTTTCTGAGAGAAGACTGCATGGGGATATATTCACAACCTTGGCTGATTTGTGAAACCTGTAATTCATTTTTAATTGATTTCCAAATATACTATAGCACCTTCCAGGCCCATAATGAGGTATGGAATATACAGTATATTTGAAAATCAATTCAAAATTAATTACAGGTTTCACAAATCAGCCAAGGTTGTGAATATATCTACATGGAGGGTTCTCTCAGAAGGCATTGGATTGAAGTCATTATTTGTTTTGGTTAGTGAGCAGTAAGCCTCTGAATAGCACCTTCCAGGCCCATAATGATGTATGGAATATACAGTATATTTGAAAATTAATTAAAAATTAATTACAGGTTTCACAAATCAGCCAAGGTTGGGAATATATCCCCATGCAGTCTTCTCTCAGAAAGTATTGGATTGAAGTCATTATGTGTTCTTGTTAGTGAGCAGCAAGCCTCTGAATAGCACAATCCAGGCCCATTATGAGGTATGGAATATGCGGTATATTTGAAAATTAATTAAAAATTAAAATTACAGGTTTCACAAATCAGTCAACATTGTGAATATATCTCCATGCAGTGTTCTCTATGAAAGCATTGGATTGAAGTCATTATGTGTTCTGCTTAGTGAGCAGCAAGCCTCTGAATAGCACCTTCCAGGCCCATAATGAGGTATGGAATATACAGTATATTTGAAAATTAATTAAAAATTAATTACAGGTTTCACAAATCAGCCAACATTGTGAATATATCGCCATGCAGTGTTCTCTCTGACAGCATTGGATTGAAGTCAATATGTGTTCTGGTTAGTGAGCAGCAAGCCTCTGAATAGTACCTTCCAGGCCCATAATGAGGTATGGTATATACAGTATATTTGAAAAATTATTTAAAATGAATTACAGGTTTCACAAATCAGCCAAGGTTGTGAATATATCCCCATGCAGTCTTCTCTCAGAAAGTATTGGATTGAAGTCATTATGTGTTCTGGTTAGTGAGCAGCAAGGCTCTGAATAGCACCTTCCAGGCCCATAATGAGGTATGGAATATACAGTATATTTGAAAATCAATTCAAAATTAATTACAGGTTTCACAAATCAGCCAAGGTTGTGAATATATCCGCATGCAGTCTTCTCTCAGAAAGTATTGGATTGAAGTCATTATGTGTTCTGGTTAGTGAGCAGCAAGCCTCTGAATAGCACCATCCAGGCCCATTATGAGGTATGGAATATACAGTATATTTGAAAATGTATTAAAAATGTATTAAAAATGTATTACAGGTTTCACAAATCAGCCACGGTTGTGAATATATCTACATGGAGGGTTCTCTCAGAAAGCATTGGATTTAAGTCATTATTTGTTTTGGTTAGTGAGCAGTAAGCCTCTGAATAGCACCTTCCAGGCCCATAATGAGGTATGGAATATACAGTATATTTGAAAATTAATTAAAAATTAATTACAGGTTTCACAAATCAGCCAAGGTTGGGAATATATCCCCATGCAGTCTTCTCTCAGAAAGTATTGGATTGAAGTCATTATGTGTTCTTTTTAGTGAGCAGCAAGCCTCTGAATAGCACAATCCAGGCCCATTATGAGGTATGGAATATACGGTATATTTGAAAATTAATTAAAAATTAATTACAGGTTTCACAAATCAGCCAACATTGTGAATATATCTCCATGCAGTGTTCTCTATGAAAGCATTGGACTGAAGTCATTATGTGTTCTGTTTAGTGAGCAGTAAGCCTCTGAATAGCACCTTCCAGGCCCATAATGAGGTATGGAATATACAGTATATTTGAAAATTAATTAAAAATTAATTACAGGTTTCACAAATCAGCCAACATTGTGAATATATCGCCATGCAGTGTTCTCTCTGACAGCATTGGATTGAAGTCAATATGTGTTCTGATTAGTGAGCAGCACGCCTCTGAATAGTACCTTCCAGGCCCATAATGAGGTATGGAATATACAGTATATTTGAAAAATTATTAAAAATTAATTACAGGTTTCACAAATCAGCCAAGGTTGTGAATATATCCCCATGCAGTCTGCTCTCAGACAGTATTGGATTGAAGTCATTATGTGTTCTGGTTAGTGAGCAGCAAGCCTCTGAATAGCACCATCCAGGCCCATTATGAGGTATGGAATATACAGTATATTTGAAAATGTATTAAAGATGTATTACAGGTTTCACAAATCAGCCACGGTTGTGAATATATCTACGTGGAGGGTTTCTCTCAGAAACCATTGGATTGAAGTCATTATTTGTTTTGGTTAGTGAGCAGCAAGCCTCTGAATAGCACCATCCAGGCCCATTATGAGGTATGGAATATACAGTATATTTGAAAATGTATTAAAAATGTATTAAAAATGTATTACAGGTTTCACAAATCAGCCACGGTTGTGAATATATCTACATGGAGGGTTCTCTCAGAAAGCATTGGATTTAAGTCATTATTTGTTTTGGTTAGTGAGCAGTAAGCCTCTGAATAGCACCTTCCAGGCCCATAATGAGGTATGGAATATACAGTATATTTGAAAATTAATTAAAAATTAATTACAGGTTTCACAAATCAGCCAAGGTTGGGAATATATCCCCATGCAGTCTTCTCTCAGAAAGTATTGGATTGAAGTCATTATGTGTTCTTTTTAGTGAGCAGCAAGCCTCTGAATAGCACAATCCAGGCCCATTATGAGGTATGGAATATACGGTATATTTGAAAATTAATTAAAAATTAATTACAGGTTTCACAAATCAGCCAACATTGTGAATATATCTCCATGCAGTGTTCTCTATGAAAGCATTGGACTGAAGTCATTATGTGTTCTGTTTAGTGAGCAGTAAGCCTCTGAATAGCACCTTCCAGGCCCATAATGAGGTATGGAATATACAGTATATTTGAAAATTAATTAAAAATTAATTACAGGTTTCACAAATCAGCCAACATTGTGAATATATCGCCATGCAGTGTTCTCTCTGACAGCATTGGATTGAAGTCAATATGTGTTCTGATTAGTGAGCAGCACGCCTCTGAATAGTACCTTCCAGGCCCATAATGAGGTATGGAATATACAGTATATTTGAAAAATTATTAAAAATTAATTACAGGTTTCACAAATCAGCCAAGGTTGTGAATATATCCCCATGCAGTCTGCTCTCAGACAGTATTGGATTGAAGTCATTATGTGTTCTGGTTAGTGAGCAGCAAGCCTCTGAATAGCACCATCCAGGCCCATTATGAGGTATGGAATATACAGTATATTTGAAAATGTATTAAAGATGTATTACAGGTTTCACAAATCAGCCACGGTTGTGAATATATCTACGTGGAGGGTTCTCTCAGAAACCATTGGATTGAAGTCATTATTTGTTTTGGTTAGTGAGCAGTAAGCCTCTGAATAGCACCTTCCAGGCCCATAATGAGGTATGGAATATACAGTATATTTGAAAATTAATTAAAAATTAATTACAGGTTTCACAAATCAGCCAAGGTTGTGAATATATCCCCATGCAGTCTTCTCTCAGAAAGTATTGGATTGAAGTCATTATGTGTTCTGCTTAGTGAGCAGTAAGCCTCTGAATAGCACCTTCCAGGCCCATAATGAGGTATGGAATATACAGTATATTTGAAAATTAATTAAAAATTAATTACACGTTTCACAAATCAGCCAAGGTTGTGTATATATCTACATGGAGGGTTCTCTCTGAAACCATTGGATTGAAGTCATTATGTGTTCTGGTTAGTGAGCAGTAAGCCTCTGAATAGCACCTTCCAGGCCCATAATGAGGTATGGAATATACAGTATATTTGGAAATGTATTAAAAGTCTATTACAGGTTTCACAAATCAGCCAAGTTTGTCAATATAGCTCCATGCAGTCTTCTCTCTGAAACCATTGGATTGAAGTCATTACATTTTCTGGTTGATGAGCAGCAAGCCTCTGAATAGCACCTTAATTAATCCACCTGGTTTGAGTGGTAACGTTAGGTTAATAGTAGCCCCGGCTTTGCCGCACTGATGCAACTAACCTAAAGTGAACGAGAAAAAAAAGGTTTGTTTTCCTTTAAAATAGAGACTGTGAAATAATTCACAAATAGTGTCCTTTCCAGGACAAGTCATTACAGACACCTCTGTCATCCCGTTTTTGAGTTATTGCGTTGTGAATGAAAAATCGCTGGGCATTGTTGGTATTATTCGACGAGTTAAGGATGATGGTGAGATAGCATAACAGTTGTGAAAAAATTCACAAATCACCCTGAGCAAAATGCAACCGGTTTGAGCTGTCTTGGTTGCTGAATTATGAAATTATGAGGCTTTTAAAATTAATGCACATAACGGCAATTGAAACGGAAGAGTTGAGTAAAAAAAAACAAAAAAACATCCGTGATAAATTCACAAATCATGCTTTGCACAACGCAATTATGTTCTTAACGTTTTGTCTCAGGAAAAAAATGTATTAACCACCGAATATGAATATCGAACTTGAATATCGAACTGCAAGCTATCTTTACCACGGTAATCGCTCCATGCAATTTCATAATGAGCAACCCAAACGCACTGGACCGTCAACTTGGATGTGTGTATGATTCTGTCTACGTGGGAACATGCATTGAAATGTTCATTTTAAAAGCTGATCCGATACTTACCATTTATCTAGCCCTATTAAACCGCTCAGCCAGTTGATTTATCTTTGCTCTGGCTGTGATGGGGACCGCGACCACTGGTGCAGGTGGGGCAAGCTAATTTTGTCGCATGTCACCTGGACATTGATGGAATGTGTTCCTTTGCGATTGACGAAAACTATTGCATGCGCGGGTGGTGCGCGGATTTGTATGTGCGTGCAGTCGATAGCACCAAGCACCCCGGGGAACCCACACTTGAGAAAAAATGCGAGTTTTGACTTTTTACTGCATTCATTGTCCGTATAGTTGAGGAAGGACACCCGCTGAAAGTATCCCAGATAGCAAGCGAACGTTGAATCGACGTAGATTCAATGTGGAATTCCGACGTTGATTCAACATCAATTTGCTCATCGAGGTCACGTTTAATCAACGTCAGAATACCGACAAATATTGAATAATAATCTAAATTGATTATTTTTTCGCCCACAGTACACTCACTGCAATGAAGTTGTATTTTTATCAATTTTATTACGTGTTCAGTAATTAATGTCTAGGCCTACCAAATAGCTGGCAAAGCAATATGACGTTAGGCGAATTATTTAGGCTACAGTTACTGACATTATCGGCTACTAACTAGTTCAGTTAGCTAATGGAGTGAGTCAGTGATGGCGACAAACGTTACAACTTTTAAACATCACGTTTAGCTATATTTAACCTTGATTATTCAATATTTGTCGGTATTCTGAAGTTGATTCAACGTGATCTCGATGAGCAAATTGATGTTGAATCAACGTCGGCATTCCACATTGAATCTAAGTCGATTCAACGTTCGCTTGCTATCTGGGATATCCTTTCTGTGTATTGTGTAGTGGTAGGCTTATGATTCAACTGTGCCAATGTGTAATTTATATATTATAGGCTATTGGCCTACATGATCGCAAGTTTCTTGTAAGCTGTCCTGTTTTATTCTAGTAGTTTAAATTAAAATTAATTAATAATAATAATTATAGGCTATTTGTTCATTAAATGGAAGTGTAATGTTGGCATCACCTATAGACACTACATAGAACTACGTTGCCAAATTGCCAGAGTCTATTGCGTTGCCGCTAAAAGGTGGTTCTAGATGATCATAACGCAATGGGTTTTCGTTGGTTCAAATTGTCACTGCGCCAAAAGTATTTTAGAACACGCCCCAGACAGCGCCACCCATCCCACTGCAGCGCAAGCGAAAGGATGTTATGTTGAGAATTTGTTGATCCTAGCGGTATTGCTGAGAAACGCCATAGCGCCAGTTTTAAGACGTTGATGCTGTCAACAAGCTTGCGTTTGACTATACCGTCCCCTTGCGCTGGTTTGCGCCGGTTTGAAAATAGAGCCCCTTATGTTCAGAAGTAGTAAACATAGCGTATTTTACCAAGTGATTCACATTCAAGAAGGAATTTGTCAAAATACTGTTTATTAAGGGAAGGTTAGGCTATGTAAAACAAGTATTTGCTTTTTTTTCGTCACTTCCTCCCAAATTCTCATCCTCCTGGTTCTCAAAGTTCAGTGGAAACAGAAACAGAAACACATTTCCCAAAACTAGGTTCCCGATAATTCCGGGTATAGATGGTTCCTGAACTGTTTTGTGCAATGGAAAAGGGGCAGCAGTGACCGTTCCTTAGACGAAATCACGTCATGGATGAGGAGTCGGAGTCTGCAGTACCATAGCAATAGGTCTACCTCTAAATAAATTTAGTAAATATTTAGTAAATGTTTATTGTTTTGAAACTAGCCTATTATTACCATGTTTTCTTACTTTATTTTTCTGCAGCATATGCTATAGGCTATTATGTAGGCTTATAGCCCATTGAGAAACAATGGTTTTATGCAGGTGGGAATTTCCAAATTGGATAAAATTATTAAGTCGGGTGGTTGACGGATGGGTGATTGATGAGAATGTGCAGATTTGGGTGATGTCATAGCTGATGATTGTATCACCAACCAATTATTTGAACATGACTGTCTGTGTTAGTTTCAGAATGTTTTTGTGTCTTAAAATGGGGCCCACTGACTAAAGCTCACCAAATCGACAGTGTTCAAGAGCACTCTGTAACAGTACAGCACCTCCACTGGTGCCCAAAATACAGGAAAAAATCCTGAAAAACTGCAACTCCCTCTGGCTGCGCTTCTGCACACAGCTCATCCAGAACACCACAGCCCGCCTGTTTTTCAACCTCCCCAAATTTTCCCATGTCACCCCCCCTCCTGTGTTCTCTCCACTGGTGGCTGCCAATATAAAACTCTGCCGTCGGCGTAGCCTACAAGGCTGCTAAAGGAGCTGCACCCCCATACCTTCAGACATTGGACCAGGCCTACGCCCCAACTCGTGCTCTGCACTCTGCTGCCACTGGGCGCCTAGCTCTCGCTGCTCTCCCCTCCCTGCGATGACCTGGACATCGCTCCTCCCAGCCTCAACTCTTCTCCATACTGGCTCCCTAATGGTGCAACGACCTGTCCATCTCAGTCAGGACAGCAGAGTCCCTCCCCACCTTCCCACGTAACCTGAAGACCCATCTGTTCAGGAAATACCTCTCCTCCCCTTCTCCACTCTGATTCCAATTTCCCTCTTCCACATTTTCTCCTATCTGTCTACATTCCCTTCCACATGTTCATTCTTGTGACAAAGCCCGACCATTGCACTCTCATTAATTGCTACTTGGCATGTTGGAGATTTACGAATCCAGGCCTTTTCTTTGTGCACAAATTGTAAGTCACGCTGGATAAGTGCGTCAGCTAAATGCCATATAATGTAAATATGTGTGTGTGTGTGATGAAACCACCTACTGTAGAAAGCGTCAGGTTTCAAAAATCAAGCTTGTGGAAAGCGCTGTAAAAGCAAATTAACAAAAAATGGGCACATACCAACATAATATTTTTGCAGTGGTTTCTGACAAACTACTTCCTTTAGAGCCACAATGAAGGGGAATGAAAGAAATGTGGAAGAAAAAGGCTCAAGACGAGAAGATGAGTAACTATTGAACTATTGTAACAACACAGGTCTCCTTTGATCTACAGCACAGACCTATGGCACACTACTGATGTTGACTCTACAGCTGCTCCCCAATCAGCAACAGAGCTTCCTCTATCCACATCTTCCTTGACCTCGTTAGCACTACTCTGCTTTCAAGAAACTCTTTCTTTCACATTTCTAAACCTCTTAAATAATACACATTATATTCTACATCAAGGTCATCACCAAGTGACTATTTACTTTCATCCAACATCACCCCTCCCCTTTGAAGAATACAGAGAGAATAAAATAACGTCTATTGTATCAGATCTCTTCTCAAATGCAGTAATTCCATCTAGAAATCAAAATATTCTGATTGTGAAAGCAAATTTAAAGAATATTAAAATATAGATATGTATGATAGTGCCACACTGACCTTTGCAGCTGGACCAGCAATAAATATTTCCCAGACAGAACTTGTGTCTGTGTGAATGCTTGATTAATAACAAATATATTAAGCATATTATTTAATAACATTAAGATTGCACCAAAAATCCAACCAGGAGATTAGAAACTTAAGAAAAAATAAGTGAAATTACCTTGTCACTAAACGAGAAGGCACTGACCTAAGCTCTCAATATTTAGGGTGTGCTGTTGACACCAACTAACACACTAGCTCTCAGTCGTGTGAAATGCATCTGGCCTGAATCAAACTGATTGTGCCAATATAAACGGTGTCCAGGAGCAACACTCATTTAGCGGTAGTATCACAGTCAGTTGGGTATTGCCTACCCACAGTCAATTGGGTATTGCTTGTATCCCTGTGCAATTGTGACTCCACTGCTAGGCCAGTCATGTGCCTGCACTGGCTGTTAATATTGTTCAAGCTGCTCAGCTCAGCTGGTGGACAGCAGAGTGAGATAGTAAATTGATGCAGACGTTATTTTTTTTGGAGGATGTGCTAGTCTGTGCCTACATAAACTGGCTTTGAACCAATGCAATGGGGCCTACTACAATATACAGTTGTGGTCAAAAGTTTACATACACTTAGGTTGAAGCCATTAAAACTAATTTTTAACCACTCCACAGATTTCATGTTAGCAAACTATAGTGTTGGCAAATTAGGACATCTACTTTGTGCATGACACAAGTGATTTTTCCAACAATTGTTTACAGACAGATTATTTCACTTTTAATTCACTATATCACAATTCTGGTGTGTCAGAAGTTTACATACACTAAGTTGACTGTGCCTTTAAATTTCAAATATTGCCTTTAATGCCTTAAAATTTTTAATATTTGGTCGCATATCTTTTGGCTTTGCATGCCATGACTTCCTGATGTCTGTGACCCAACAACATCAAAAGACTCTTGATATCTTATTTTCTGGTACTCTTACAAGCGATACTATAACGTCTCTGCATTTGAATGGATCGCTATGGGAATTGGGGAGTGGGACTAGATTTAGCTGTACATTATCCTGGAACCGTGTGGAATACATAATTGGTAAAAATGGCTTTAAGTCATCAAGGGTCTGAGGTATCAAACTAGCCTCAAACCATCACTCTGCTGCCAGATATGCAGTAGATATGGATGGATCACTTGAAGGGTTGTTTCCCAGACTCATTTTCCTATTTAACTCTATGAAAAATAAGTCAGGAGAAGAAATCCTTCAAGATATTCATCCATATCTACTATATTTCTGGCAGCAGAGTGATGATTTAAGGCTTGATGACTTACAGCCATTTAGCCAACCATGTGTTCCATACTGTTCCAGTGTAATTTACAGCTAAATCTAGTCCCCACCCTCCAATTCCCATAGAGATCCATTCAAATGCAGAGACATTATAGTATCGCTTGTAAGAGTACCAGAAAATAAGATATCAAGAGTCTTTTGATGTTGTTGGGTCACAGACATCAGGAAGTCATGGCATGCAAAGCCAAAGGATATGCAACCAAATATTAAAAATTTTAAGGCACAGTCAACTTAGTGTATGTAAACTTCTGACCCACTGGAATTGTGATATAGTGACTTAAAGGTGAAATAATCTGTCTGTAAACAATTGTTGGAAAAATTACTTGTGTCATGCACAAAGCAGATGTCATAACTGACTTGCCAAAACTATAGTTTGCTAACATGAAATCTGTGGAATGGTTAAAAATGAGTTTTAATGACTTATGAGTGTATGTAAACTAATGAGTTATGTAAACTAAGTGTGTGTAAACTTTTGACCACAACTGTAGGTAATACAAATTAGGCAAGATAAACGGGTGCATATATTCAGAATAAATTCCATATTATGAGCTTGGCAACTTCTGTTATGTCGAAATAAAAAAGCAAAGAAAATAAAATAATACTGTACAGTGAAAACATTAATTTCACTGTACTGTATTTCAACTCCACAACAGAGTTGAGTTAGGAGGCTCTAAGGTTGCATGAGTTGAGTTTAAAAGAATAATTTGAAAAGAGAGACTTTAACGGCCACCGCCAAGAGTGCGGATTACCTGGACACAACAAGTGGTAGAATGAGCATCTTCAGCATCCTCATTAGAAGCTCTCCTGGGAACTGGAAGTATTTGACCTCCTACAGAAGAGAACAAACAAAGATATTAGATGGGATACGAGGCAAACAACAGAAACAAAATTGTGCTTTTTCAAAAGGGCGAATGATGGACAGGGGCACCAGTTGTATGTGATTACGTTTATACACTCTAGAGAGAGGCGTGATTACGTTTATACACTCTAGAGAGAGGCGTGATTACGTTTATACACTCTAGAGAGAGGCGTGATTACGTTTATACACTCTAGAGAGAGGCGTGATTACGTTTATACACTCTAGAGAGAGGCGTGATTACGTTTATACACTCTAGAGAGAGGCGTGATTACGTTTATACACTCTAGAGAGAGGCGTGATTACGTTTATACACTCTAGAGAGAGGCGTGATTACGTTTATACACTCTAGAGAGAGGCGTGATTACGTTTATACACTCTAGAGAGAGGCGTGATTACGTTTATACACTCTAGAGAGAGGCGTGATTACATTTATACACTCTAGAGAGAGGCGTGATTACGTTTATACACTCTAGAGAGAGGCGTGATTACGTTTATACACTCTAGAGAGAGGCGTGATTACGTTTATACACTCTAGAGAGAGGCGTGATTACGTTTATACACTCTAGAGAGAGGCGTGATTACGTTTATACACTCTAGAGAGAGGCGTGATTACGTTTATACACTCTAGAGAGAGGCGTGATTACGTTTATACACTCTAGAGAGAGGCGTGATTACGTTTATACACTCTAGAGAGAGGCGTGATTACGTTTATACACTCTAGAGAGAGGCATGATTACGTTTATACACTCTAGAGAGAGGCGTGATTACGTTTATACACTCTAGAGAGGCGTGATTACGTTTATACACTCTAGAGAGAGGCGTGATTACGTTTATACACTCTAGAGAGGCGTGATTACGTTTATACACTCTAGAGAGAGGCGTGATTACGTTTATACACTCTAGAGAGAGGCGTGATTACGTTTATACACTCTAGAGAGAGGCGTGATTACGTTTATACACTCTAGAGAGAGGCGTGATTACGTTTATACACTCTAGAGGCGTGATTACGTTTATACACTCTAGAGGCGTGATTACGTTTATACACTCTAGAGAGAGGCGTGATTACGTTTATACACTCTAGAGAGAGGCGTGATTACGTTTATACACTCTAGAGAGAGGCGTGATTACGTTTATACACTCTAGAGAGAGGCGTGATTACGTTTATACACTCTAGAGAGAGGCGTGATTACGTTTATACACTCGAGAGAGAGGCGTGATTACGTTTATACAATCAATCAATCAATCAATCAAAGTTTATTTAAAGTGCAAAATCACACCAAGGTGTCTCAATACACTTTACAGCAATAAAACAGAGTTTAAAAGAATCATGGAGAGATAATAAACATTACAATCGGTTATAAAGAATTTTTAAAATAAAAAATAAAAAAATGAAAATAAAAACAAATTTATAATAAAAAAGTTAGGCAAGGCACGGTAGACAAAAGCAGGGTTTAGCAAGACAAACAATCTAGCAATTCTACAGCCTCGCAAACACACACACAGAGCAGTGCAGAAACAGCACAAAACCCAGACATGTTTGGGCACAGACACACTCATACAGACATCAGATTGTTAGGAGAAAGACTATCGAACCCAAGCCAGTGGCGCTAAGGTAGGTCATATGATTGTGAAAATAGGTGGGTTTTGAGTGTAGATTTGAAAACTGCAACAGAATTAGCTTCCCTGACTGTAGGAGGTAGCTGGTTCCAGAGATAGGGAGCTCGGTAGGAGAACGCTCTACTGCCTGCTGATTTTTTTTTGATTTTAGGAAGAGTAAGGTAGCCGGCATCAAGCGATCGGAGGGCACGAGGGGGAATATAAGGGATGATGAGGTCGGATAGATATGATGGTGCAAGCCCATGTAATGATTTATAAGTTAGCAGAAGCACCTTGAAGTCAAATCTGGCTTGAATTGGGAGCCAGTGAAGGGAGATTAGGATTGGAGTGATGTGATCAAATTTTCTGGTTCTGGTTAATATTCTGGCGGCAGCATTTTGCACGAGCTGTAATTTTTTAATACTGCAGTTGGGTAGGCCAGAAAGTACGGCATTGCAATAATCGAGTCTTGATGAAACAAAAGCATGTATTAAGGTTTCAGCATCCGCCGTATTTAACAGGGAGCGGATTTTTGAAATATTGCGAAGATGGAAGAATGATATTTTAGTGATTTCCTTAATGTGTGCGTCAAATGAGAGGGCTGAGTCGAAAATAACGCCAAGGTTTTTAACTATAGAACTCTGGGTAATTACACAATCACCAAGGTTCAGAGTAAGGTCTGCAACAAGAGGTAGTTGGGTTTTTGGGCCAACAACTAGCATCTCAGTTTTGTTGGAGTTCAGTCGCAAGAAGTTTTGAGACATCCAATTTGTGACAGTGACTAGGCATAATTCCAGGTTTGTAAGTTGTGAGCGGTCATCGGGTCTAATTGGTATGTAAACTTGAGTGTCATCGGCGTAACAGTGAAATTTAATACCGTGGCTGCGGAAAATTTCGCCAAGAGGTAGCATGTAAATAGAGAAGAGCAAAGGCCCCAACACAGAGCCCTGCGGCACGCCAGAGTCTACCCTAGAGTAGTCAGACACAGTGCTTCTATGTGACACACAATGCGTTCTGTCAGATAGGTAGGAAGTTAGCCAGGAAAGCGCAGAGTCACGAATGCCAACGTAGCTCGCTAGGCGATTTAAAAGAATATTATGATCGACAGTATCAAATGCCGCGCTCAGGTCGAGTAGGATAAGAACAGAAGAGGAGCCAGAATCTGAGGTGAGGAGTAGGTCATTTACCACTTTTGTGAGAGCGGTCTCGGTGCTGTGGAGAGACCTAAAACCAGATTGAAAGGGTTCAAGAAGACTATTACACGAGAGGTAATCGGTTAGCTGGGTGAAGACTATTCTTTCCAAAACTTTAGAGAAGAAGGGAAGATTAGAGATTGGTCGAAAGTTATTAGGGACAACAGAATCAAGGTTAGGTTTTTTGAGTAGAGGTTTAATTACGGCTGATTTAAAAGAGGAGGGCACAACGCCAGAGGAGAGAGAGGTGTTAATAATGTTGAGTAGGGAGGGGGCTAATATTGGGAGAAGTTCTTTAACTAATTTAGCGGGAAGAGGGTCAGAAAGGGTGGTTGTAGATTTAGAGGAGAGCACCAAGCTAGAGATGGTGTCCAAGGAGACAGCCTCAAATTTAGAGAGAACAGCGGTGGTCTCCAATGCACCCATTGTAGAGATAGGAGGGGGATCAGCGCCCCCAGTAGGTAGAGAATTGCCAATCTCCTCTTTAATACAGCCAATTTTGTGATCAAAGAAATTAAGAAAATCATTAGCAGTAAAAGGAGGGCCCATTATAGGGGAGGGTTTGCGAGTAAGTTTTGCAACCGTGTCAAAAAGAAATTTCGGATTATCTTTATTAGTGTTAATGAGGTCTGAGAAGTAGGAGGCCCTAGCAAGGGAGAGCATATGCTTGTACTTAATTAAGCTATCGCTCCATGCTAGTCGAAAAACCTCGAGTTTGGACGATCGCCATTTGCGTTCCAGCTTTCTACACGCCTGTTTTTGTGCGCGAGTATCATCGGTAAACCAGGGCGAAGGTTTCTTTAGACGGCGGGTCTTAGTGAGTAGGGGCGCAACAGAATTAAGCGAGTCAAGTAGAATGGAATTAAAGTTATCCGTGAACTCGTCGAGGGAGCCGATTCGTTCTGGAAGAGAGGCGATAGTTTTAGGTAGGAGATCCGTAAGTTTTGTAATTGCAGAAGTATCGATACGGCGGGTGCTGTAGGTTTCGATTGGAATTGAATGCTGACAGGGTAGAACAATTTGAAACTTAATAAGATAATGATCTGATAACGCCGGAGGGTATGGCAAGACTACTAAATCTGAAATGTTAATACCACGAACAAGGACCAGATCAAGAGTATTGCCATTTAAATGGGTCTGTTCGTGAACCAGCTGAGCAAAGCCAAATGTGTCAATTAGAGACATAAAAGCTTTGCTAAGTGGATTCGTTTTACAATTGATGTGAATATTGAAATCACCAACAATTAGGATATTATCCGTACGAGTCACAAGGTCAGAGAGGAAATTAGAAAATTCTTCTAAAAAAGATGAATAGGGCCCGGGAGGGCGATAAACGATGATTAGATAAAAAAGCAGGAAACTAGAGTGGTTAAGGCCCACGCTAACTGGAATGAGAGGGCGCATCGTGAGCATCTCACAGGATGACAGTTTATTATTAGGGTCTGGTGAGAGGTTCAGACCCGAATTAAAGATTAGGCCAACGCCCCCACCTTTCTTAGATGTCCGAGCGACATGCGAGTTGGTAAAGTTATAGGGGGAAGCTTCATTTAGTGGGAAAACATCATTTGGCTTTAGCCACGTTTCACATAATCCCATAATGTCAATACCATGCTCTTTAATTAAGTCATTGACTAGCAGTGCTTTGTTAGCGAGTGATCTGATATTAATGAATCCGAGTCGTATGCACTTTGTGTTGCTAAATGCTTTAGGAATGGGATTAATCTTAATTGCGCTGCTATCTTTTGTTCCGGGAGGCGGCCGAGGACGACAGGAGGAGAGACGGGGAAGGGATACCGTGCTGATTTGTGAATACATAATACAGTTGGGTGTAGAGGCAATGTTGCTGCTAATGCTAGTTAAGACAGGTATAGTCGAAGAGCTTGGTGGCAGTGGTGGCGCAATGACGTCACTCCGCTGGGAACCGGAAATGGACAGTGAAGGAGGGCGTCAGCTTGTATAGCTTTTACAGGTGTGAAGAGTCAGTTCAATGTTTGTGGACAAGAGGTGGGAACCAGTGCGATTTGGGTGCAGACCATCACGATTAAAGAGTTCTGGTCGGTTGAGAAAGGAGGTAAAGTTATCGACAAAGGGGATTCCCCTTCCCAGGCAGTAGCCCTTCATCCAAATGTGGAGTTGACGAATCCGGCTGAATTTTACATCCCCAAAACAGGGAGGGGGGAGGGGATCAGAAATAACGCAACGTTTACCAGCGCCCAGCACACCGTCAATGAGACTGACAAAGTCCGCCTTGAGTTTCTCTGATTGTTGAAATCTGAGGTCATTAATTCCGGCATGAACAACAACAACAGTGGAGGCCGATCCACCGGTATGTTGACGAAAGAGCTGTAGGGCAGCCGCACTGATGTCCTGGACGCAGGCGCCTGAGTAGCAAAACGTTTGCGCCTTGGGAACCACCACATGCCGGACCATGGATGTACCGACCACTAGAGCAGTAGGGGGGCCGGGGTGGCCAGAAACGACAACCCGTCTTGGTTGCCCCAAAGGCTGGGCAAGGGCAGGAGAGGAAGGGCGCCGACCGGCGGAGGCAGGTACCAGCGAAGGGCAGCGGCGAACACACGTTCCCTGCACGGCGGTACCACCCGCCACAGAGCCTGTGGGCGACAGTGTGACACCCGCTGCAGCAGAGGGGCCAGGCGGACCAGGAGCTGGAACAGCAGCGGCAACATCTGCAGGAGGAGGGGGCTTGGAGATCTGAACCGGAGGGGGAATTTCAGGACAAGCGGTGGACTGCTTGTGGCCAGATCGTGAGGAGGGGGCGTGTCGCTGGGAACATGCCCTTTCTGTTTCGGAGGCCTGAACCGGAGAGCTGGTTACAGGGTGAGGGGTGAACTGTACATAGCCGGGTCGTGAAGAGGAAGTGAGTCGCTGAGAGCGACGATCAACGGAAGAGCCGGACGACTCGGATAGAGCCGTGGGGAGTGGAGGGGGGGACAAGAAGCCATCAAGCTCCGTGGACGACGAGGGGATGCGGCGACCGGTGAGTGGGGGGGAGTCAAGTTCGTCCAGGATGGAAAATGTGTTGTTATTGGCCAGCTGGAGGGCCCGTGGTGGAGGGGGACGAGAGAGGGACTTCGCACCATGTTTACCTCTCCGGGCAGCAGTCCATGGCTCCTTATGGGCAGGAGTGGAGCTAACAGGGTCCTTGGGCTTAGCTCCTAGCTGGGTCCAGAGGTCTGCAGCCTGGGTAGCGGCGACAGCCAGACAGGAGACAGTCGAGTCCAGTTCTCCGGCGGCTGTGGTGGCGACAGCGGGGCCCGAGGTGAACAAAGAGTCGAGGATCCGTTCTTCATCTTTGATCTGGTACAGGATGGATATTCTCCCTTCCAGCTCAGAAACTTTCTGGGTCAGGCGGAGACAGCTGACGCATTCGGATGGTGAGGTAAGTGGAGGCATACTTATATATATATATTACTGCCGCCTCCGTTGGCTAAGTTAGTTTAGCTCTGGCCTTGGGCTTAGCTCTTATGCTAAAAACAAGCTGACAACCTTTCCAGCTGGGGCGTTTAGCTCCTAGCGTGAGCCAGGGATCCTCCTGCTCACCAGTCCCCAGAGACAGCGAAGCAGAGGCGGAAGCCGTGTGTTTAGCCTGCTTGGCAATCCCCGGCTACAAACTCCGTCCCTGCAAGCTCAGCAGTGGCCAGAAAGTCGCCCAGTCCGATTAAACGTTAAAAAAAAAAGGTTAAAGGAGTAATACAAATTTAGGCTTCTAAAAGTGTTATATAAAACAATAAAACCATAAAAGGAGTAAAAACTCGCAATAAAGGAGTAGCCTAAGGTCCGTTTTTAAGGTCGATTTTTTTTTTTTCGCTTTGTTTAGCTTCCTTGTTTAGCTTCCTTCCAGCTCTGCATACACTCTAGAGAGAGGCGTGATTACGTTTATACACTCTAGAGAGAGGCGTGATTACGTTTATACACTCTAGAGAGAGGCGTGATTACGTTTATACACTCTAGAGAGAGGCTTTAAATCATGACCATGAGTTCAAAGAATAGCTTAGAGTAAACATCTGCAATGCCAGAGATGGTTTTATTACAGACTGACCTCAGACTCAGTATGTGTAGCATCAAATAATCATAATGGAGTCAATGCTTTTCTCTGATGACCTTTGACTTCCCCAGGATTTATGATCAGAGGATGATCTACAGTAGCAATGGAATACCAATGGAAAAAGGATGCTGCTTCACGACAAGTCACATGTGCAAAATAATTCCATGTCTAGGTTGGATATAGTATATATTCCATCCTCCCTGTTTCCCGTTTTGATGCTCTGGCATTCTAAATTAAACTAGCTAATAGCGCAACAAAATAATTGAAATGGCTAAAGAAAATATCGGCAGTACAAAAGAATAGAAATGGATCAAAGCATTAGCCTTGGAAATCTTGCAAAAACAAGATACAGACCCAATAATGGCTTACTCAATAAATTGTTATCATGCCATATGAATGAATAGATTTTATACGTGCTGTTTAGTTTTTACTGGGTACTGTAATTTTGCTTTTTACATACGTGTATGATTGGGTCTCCTCCGCCCCCACTCTGTGTTTTGCAGAGTTGCTTTACCTTACTAAGAACATGTTGGTGTTGCATAAAGGAATTAAGAAGCAGCCAAAGAAATCCTGTCCCCACTTTGCTTAAATGTGCAGAATATTACTATATGTATGTGCAGAACAATATTTATTTGGGTACAGTATTCCACAGTTCTTCTTTGAGCTGTGCTGATTTGTGCATTATGAGCCATTTTCAACATGGACTATGAGAAAAAAATAGTGCAATTGGAGGTTTTGCAATACTAGTGCCTCCCCCAAATGACCCCATTCCCCTTTTCCTCTATACTCCATTTGCAGAGAGCAGAGAAATATTGAGATAATAAGTCCTGGCTGAAGAAGTGGAAATATCGTGCTACACAACCCTGCAGAGTGAAAAAACCTCTGGCCTGTTTCTTTCCTCAGGACTCAGGCCAGAGTCAACACACCTGCTGATGGCAAACAGAATCAGTCATATGAGAGAGGGAGCAGGGCAGAGAGAGAGAGAGAGAGAGAGAGAGAGAGAGAGAGAGAGAGAGAGAGAATGCACTTTAGATGACAGAACATTGTTGTTTGGGGGAATGTGGTACACTTAGTTCGGCAGCTGCAGACCTGGGCACAAGTAATTGTTGTAATTGTTTGTTTTGTTTGGTGCAAAGGGAACATTTTTTGTCTATGACAGGTTTGTTCGGGGGGGGGGGCAATCAATGCGATGGAGATTACAGAGGAGCAAAGTGCACAAGAGTGCAGGGACTGATTGGCTGCTGAGTGAAACTTTAAACAAAAATTGACAGAAAAACAAATAGTGAATTCAAACCAAACAGATCATCTTCTTTCCTGCCTGTGATTGAAACAGTAGCATCAGCAGCACGATGGAGAGTTTCTCTGCCAGGTGCCTCATGCTCTTGGCCAGTGGGGGAATATTCACCTGCACCTGGATTTGTTCACGGGAACCATTTATTATAGTTTTTTGCACTGGCATATAAATGGAAAATATATTTTGTTTGAGGGGAAAAATTAATGTTTAAATGAAAACTATTCAATCTCGCCTTTTCTATTAATATCGTAAGTAATTTAAGTTCTTAGAGACACTCATAGTGTAGCCTCTGATACCGCACTTGTCCTTTCGCCATGACAAAATGAACAGTTGGCTGTGGGGCTAATGCACTGTTTTTTTTTTAAAGGGAAAGAAATGGGGCGATGATTGGCGATCTGACGAGCAATAATGAAACCAACTCCCCACCACGCCCACGGTCTTCGTTTTATCAGATCATGATGTTCTCGCTGTAACTGAGCAAGTTCCATTGGCTTTTGTGTGTATGTAACAGGAGTAGTGGCTGTAGCTGGCATGGTGATGTGGGAGAAAGTGTATGTAGCAGGAGTAGTGGCTGTAGCTGGCATGGTGATGTGGGAGCAAAAGCCAAGCACAAAGTCAAATGGGCAACCAATCATAGGGCACGGATTTCAAACAATCAAGCGATGCACTTCAAATGAGCAGTGATGTAAGGATTACATTTTAGTATCACAGAAGTATGGTGCTCCATTGGCTGTCTAAAATGAACAGTGGGAGTAAAAAGAGTAGTAAATCCTTTAAATTGTTTACAGTAAATGAAACAAACGAAGCCAAACATACATACATAGTTAGACGGAGTACATGCGCATGTGAGCCACATGTGGGACTCCCAAAACAAAAGTAACTTGGGTCACCCCATTAACACTTGTACATTTAGGTAGGAGGGTATGGGAGAACAAGAGAGCAGGTTGACAAAAAAAAGATTATTTGGATATTTGGAATGCCGTCTGATAAAATAGCAAAAGTTCCTGCCTCCTATTTTCCCCTTTCACTGGAGTGCCCAAGGATCTTGGAGCTGTGGAGATTCAGGGTCTTACCCAGGTGAATAGAGGCAGAGATCCCCCACTGAGGAAGAGATGCATACAGAGAATAGGGAGTAGAGAATGAAACCAGGAACAAAACAGTGTATGATTGATCCAAATATAACAAATTCACTTTTCCTTACATTGGCAATATTATGAAACTAAACTAGATGGGCAGCATATTCACACAGGCTTCATATTTTAACGTACAAACGGTGTCATGTCGGTGTTTACCATTGGTCTAGAGGAGATTTGTTTTGTCCACTCTCAACCTCCTTATTGCCTGCCTCTTGTCTCTCATTCTCAGTAAAGCTCTCATAGGATTCATGACAGACTTAATCTCGCAATATTGCAATATAAATATCCTCCGGACAATTGCGCAACCCATTCTTAAAACTCAACCTCAAATGGTGGAGAAATGGTTTTCAGGGTGGAGTGGAATCACCAACACTATCATGAATGGTAGAATTGAATATTAAAAATACATTTTGATCATGCATATTTATTTTATTTTCATGTATACTGCCCATGGAACCCTTAACCTGGTATTAACACAGTGAGCAACTCGTGGACCAGTTGCCTGAAGTCCATTTATTTTCTATGAAGCTGAGCGACCAAAGCAACTGGGCTGATGTTGCCATGGTGAACTATTCTGTCTGCGGAGAAAAGTTGACCATGGCTGAACTTTTCACGAAAATCACTCACCAACAGCCAGAGTTGCGTGCTTCCTCATTTTCTAACCAGTGTGACGCCATCTACTGAGTAATTGTTCCATTCAGCTTAATTTCAAATCAAGGCATGCACGTTGGCAATTGAGGACAAATTAATAATTACCATTCAATGTCACCCAGTCCTGTACAACATCTTTACAAAAGAATACAGGGATAAGCATCTGAAAAGTGAAAGGCGGAGCTCTTGCACTAGCCAATGAAAGTCTCCCAGCTGCTGGCAGCGTTGTAGGATGCTATGCACCCAGATCCCCGGTGTAAATAAAGAATGGCAACAGCTAGCAGCTTTCTTCTTCAATTCATTTTCCAAAGTGCGAATAATGAAGTTAAAGGCTCAATGTAATATTGACCTAGGCTAGGCCAAATTGGGTTAGCAGCATCTTAACATAACTATAGAAACTTAGGGCTCTGTCTTACACCAGGCGCTAAGCGGCGATAACCCAAATGCAAGTATCTTTGGTAGTTTCAGTCCGACGCAGTGGTTATTTTGGTGGTCAGTACCTAATAAACTTGTGCCCATAGCAAGTGAACTGGGCGGGTTGGTCTTAAGATGAGGAGTGGCCAGGATTTGTCTGAGGGGCAGCAAAAAGCTATCTTGAGGCAGCAAAAAACGCTTGCGCTAAAACCACCAAAAACCTGATCTTAAGTCATGACGCATGTTGTTTCAATGTTATTTTAACGGCGCAATATAAGTGTGTCTACATAGGCGTGTGCACAAGGCATGTACACCCTCCTGTCTGTTACATACAGCAGAAAAATATTAAGATCACATTGTGAAATAAGGATTGATGTTTTTTCCAAAAATAAAAAAAATTCTCTCCCGGAATAGTGGACCAGTTGCCTGAAGTCCATTTATTTTCTATGAACCTGAGCGACCAAAGCAACTGGGCTGATGTTGCCATGGTGAACTATTCTGAAATCCCTGAATTGTCCCTGCAATCTGGGGAAAGTTGGCATGTTTTAAAGCATTAAGCTACCAGTAAAATGCGTTGGTCGCATTTCAATAAGCAGGACGTTATTATTATTAATTATTATTATTAAGGGAACATATGCGTGAACCTATGGGTTCCCAACCTGACAGCTTTAGTGTCATCATTAAGGCAAAATAACACTATTTATGTTATTAATCAATATGTAATATGAACTTCAGAAGAAGCTTGAACTTCGCTAGCTAAAATGCATTGCCTGTGATCTGACTGCTGTGAGAACATGGAATTGATGTTTGACCATGGACAGCTGCAGGGCCATGGACAGTGCCAGCCCCACTCACAGGTAGAATGGCAGCTGAGGCCTATTGCAATTAGCCCAGCTGCTACCCATTGCCCAATCATAGGGCCTTATAAGAGGGCCTTACTCCCAGGCCTAGGGAGGTCTTTTCTGCATGGCTTTGGCTGTTGTGGAGATTGCTTTCCAGTTTATTTAATGTGATTTAAGGTGGATTTTGATTGTTGTTTTTTTTTCCTCTTTCAGTTCCTGGACTAATAAAAGGTGGTAAGCCAAACATCAACATGGGTAGGTCATCTCCCTACGCCTGCAGTATACTCTTCATCTGCCCTTACATTGGAGCAGATTGACTGGGACTCATCACTGAAAGTAAACTTACACCAATTTATCCAGTTTTATTAAGAATGTCCATCCTTTTCACAATGTGTTGCTCTAAGCATTTAGCCCACGTCATATTGTTTCTGTTGTGTCAATGAAATGCAGAGGCCTCTGCAAATGTTTGATTTACCTTGCATTCTGTGTGTGTACACTTCCATTCATTTCAACATTTATTTGTGGTAGACAGCATTTGTGATACAATTGTGAAGCAAATTACATAACATCCACAATTTTCCATGGCTAGATGCCAGGTTACAAGGATCGAAATTGTTCAGCAGCTTATAGTACTACACCATTAAAAAGACGAAATTGGCTTATAAAACTAAGTGAAAGGCTTAGAGCGGGGATCACAAACTCCAGTCCTGGAGGGCCACAGTCTCTTCTGGTCCTTCAATCAGCAGCCAATTTAGACCATGGAAACCAGGTGTATACGAACACATCAAAAACCAAGATACGGCGGCCCTCCAGGATTTGAGCTTGACGTCTCTGCTCTAAGCCTTTCACATACAGCTCTACATTTTATGAGCCAATGTCTTTTTAGTGCCGTAGGACTAGAATCTGCTGAACAGTCTTGATCGTGTAACCCTGCATCTTGTGGACAATTGTGGATGTGTGCATCACAATTGTATCACAAATGTTGTCTTCCACAAAGAAAATACTACTGTTACAGACTGGTTGAATGTAGGTGTATACACACAAAACGCAAGGTAAATCATAAACCTATGCTGAAGTCTCTGCATTTTATCGACAGAACCAATATGACGTGGGCTGAAGGTGTATGAAAGATGATAAATGAACCCTTTATCCCCTCTATTTCTGCTTTTTCTATGTTTTTTTTTTCTGTACGTATGAAGGCCACTACTCTTGGATTTAATGTATTGTATTTACAACCTGGCTGCAATTCTTCAAGATGTCATTTTGCTTGAAAGGTTAGGGTTAGGGTTAGATCAACCTCTTAATTAAGTTAATTAAAGGGGCTATATGTAAGATTTTTTACATGCATGAATCGCTTTCAATTGCCAATGTATGAACAGACTGTTTTGAACTGAATATGGTTCTGGTATGAACAGAATTTTACCTTCCCTGACTTTCTCTGTTGCTTATAAGAGCCTACGGGTTGATTTTTATGTAAAGAATTTGGGTTGGGTTTGCCGGGAAAATCATTTTGTGAAAGAAGGATGTGACATCGAGTGCCTTCCTCTCTCTCTGCTGCTGCAGTCAGTCACTTACGGCCACCGGTGTCAGTAATGAGAAGAATTTTCTGAACGTTACATATAGCCCCTTTAACAGCTTTAAAAAACAATGTTGCTGTGCACCCCAATCGAGAACAGTATCATTAACTTTAATGATGCAAAAATTGTTTTGTATTTGTTGGTTATTCAGCTATCCAATTACTGTTATTTACCATAGTGTGGTTCTGTTAGAGAACAATAATCACTTTAGTCCTGCTAGAACAATAAGGAAGACTTCTTTATTGCAGTGACTATAACAATGAGTACTGCTGCTGTGTGTATGACAATCTGTTTAACCATTAAAGGCAGTGACTAGTGACAATAACTGCTCAAACAACATCTGAACAGTTGTGAAGTTTGTTGTGATTGTTTCCTCTCAGCTTGAATCTACCAGTGATGTAATTGCTATAATCAATCAAAGCTGTGGATCCTAGTGTTTGCTTGAGTGCACAAAATATTGGCACTAACTAGAGTGCATGTATTGTCACAACTGAGAAACTGCTTTTGTTAGTGAGGTTATGCTTTATAGTAGTATTACCTAACTAGATTTTGCTGGTTTCCTGAAGTGAATACATAAAACAGTGATGATAACCAAAAACACACAGACTAGGGAAAGTTAAGGTACAGCAATGTCTGAGCTAATCGCAGAGTTAAGTACAGTATGTACCCAATGCTCAGTCCTATTGCATGTTATTAGTGGACCATTGTAACTTTAACTATGCTGCTGGATATAAAACACACTTACAAAAATATAGAACGTATGTGCGACCCTGAAAAGTCCCTCAGTGATTATGTTTGCAGACTGCAGATTGCAGACATTAGTATTATACGTTTCAAAATCCCACGTATTGTTCACCACAGTCCCTGATAGTTATCCAGTGTATGTACTGGTTTGTTTTGAAGCAACAAGCTGAATGACTTAAATCTCCATCACATCATTCAAAATAAAAAATATAACCCCCTATTAGAGCAGCATTAATAGCACTAACAATACAAAGCCAGGAAAATGAGAAGGTAATCAAGTGATTGAGGAAGGATGCCATCGGCAGATAAGCTCGCAATGAAATGCAGAGGAATGGGCAGAAATTCAAATGGATTCCATGGAAGTGAAGAACAGGTTCAGTTGTACAATAAACAATAAACTGGCCTGGAATGGAGGTGGGGAGTCGGATGGATGCTGGTGGATGGGGCAAAGGGCATTAAACTTCATACAGGATGCAGTGCAGTCAGTGAACTGATGAGCTGATGCAATGGAGTACCAGAGTGTTGTTGCAGTGCACTGGTCTTTGCTAACAGTTGCCAGCGTGCCACTGTTGTAATTCAGCTCTCCTGCTCTGCTCCACTTTGATGTCCAGCAGCCCCCTGTCCTCCCTCCGCCCCATCAGTATCTGTGCCTCTGTTCCAATACAAACTCATATCAGGTTGGGGAAATGGGAATGACAGTGGGAGGGCCGTACAGTTGTGAACAACCTGCTGCAGCATTGTACGTTGCTGAGGAGGCATTGATTGATAAAATATACACGACTTCTAACACCTGCCATTTTTCCCCCCATCAGTTGCACTTGATTGATTACCATGGTAATGGATGTTTTTTTCCTTAAACACTATGGATTTTGCACATGAAAGATAATTTCTGCCTGCTATTGATGTACTCTAGCCAATGAGTATAGGTTAAATATTAACCAAACCATACCTTCAGATGTAAACCTATAGGGGCAAAAATATATTTCCAGATCTTAGGAGGTTATGCTAAAGCTGAGTGTAAAGCTCGTCTTGAATGTGAAACGGTGAACCTGACGCCGTTTAATACACAGTAGCTGAAACTTTCAGTGAGTACCCAGAGATTTTAGAGTTGGTGATTTTAAAGCCTAGACCCTGCCACCTAGTGGAGTAATTGCATTGATGACTGCTGCTTGACCTGCTGTCTTTAAAAAAAATATTGTTCACATTTTCTTTGTAACTGAGTCTTAATGAATCTAAATTAGTGCCAAAAAGATACTATTTCAAAACACATGACTGCTTTATGTCTGTTGTTTTTCTTTCTTGGAAAATATACCATTTATAATTCAAGCTACCAATTTATTACTTGTAAATACTACCACTTGTGTTTTAAAGAATACATTTCCACAGTTACGTAAAAGTGTTGTCTTTGAAGGACTACTTCAAGCAAATCATGAATGCAATGGATTTCAACACTCGCCATTTTTATTTACTATTGGAGGATAGGTCTCTGGGACTGTGCAAAATCTGATATCTGCTTGTGCCGTGTCCAAAGAACCAATGTGTATATCCATCCTGAGATTTGGAAGTAAGGCTGCCAGTTTCATCCAAGAGGAGAGAGTCAAAATAAGGGTGCAGTTCTCGCCTGGATTTGGGGGGTCATAGTTATAGCTGTTATAGTGCCAGAAACAGCAGTATACCTATACCTTGTCTTGATCTGTTCTTATTATAATAACAATAATAATAATAAATATAACCACAAGCGGTAATTAATGGGGTCCAAGCAGCATGCGACAATTATGCATTTATAAGCTGTAAGGACACATATTGGATGAACGGTACAAAAATTTTCAGTCTCTGTCCCAAAATTTGGCATCGTAGTACCTACTGTATCTGCGAGGTCAACATACATCCGGGCAATGTGATCAAATGCAGGCCCAGTCAAATGGACAGTTAAAGCGACCCTGTATGAAGAGATCAATGCAGCTGCTTATATTGGCCTGCTTCTTTTTTATTGGCAGCTAAAGGGACAGCTCCATTATATCTTCAAAAGCTCATCAGACCCTACACACCTACCAGACCTCTCTGTACTGCTACCTATGGGCATCTGGCACCTTGTCTCTGCATGCCTCTTATGACACAGATTGAAGACTCACCTCTTCAGATTGCAACATGGCTCCCCTGACCACCTTTAGATATCCTTTCTTTATTTTCATTCCTTGGATATCCTTTGGAATAATGTTATAGGTATAGCTGTGATAGATTGGCCTTTGATCTCTTTAATCGTACCTTCTTGTGTTACAATACAAATTGTTGTTTGTAGGCTAATATTACACAAAGTGATCAAAAACGTTCTCCTGTGACTTCTTGGTGATACCACATTTTTGTATCCCTGAGAATAACATTGTTGTGCTCCGCTACTGTTCATCGCTCTGGATAGAGTATCTCCCAAATTATGGCAATGTAATGTAATGTGATAACTTAATTATTACAATGGCTTACTGGTTTGCCGACTGATACTCGTCTGTTGTTGTTTCAATCAACATACACACAAAATCCTTGACCTTTCACATGGTTTCCCTTCTCAATATCCTTCCTCTCTCCAGCCCCCACCCCGAAAAAATCTAATAAAAAATGGCCATTTCAATTTATTTAAAAACATAGGCCTTTTATTTTCAATGTATTTTAAATGCTTAAGGCTAAGCACCACTCTTGGTTAATATACAATTACTAAGAGCATTTGTGTGATTGAATGGTAATCCCTAGCAGTCAGAGTAAAGGGCTAGGCTACTCTTTATTTTTAGAAATGTTCTGGAACATGAAAGTTTAGGCGCAGCAAACATTTAAAAACCATCTTGGTTGAGGTGTTCATTGAACAAAGCACATCTAGGGAAAACAGCACCCACTGCTCTACTCCACTGCTGAAAGTGTCTCAGTTACTATATTACACTTGATGCAAAACACCATCATTCATCATCACACTGTGCTTTCACTGTTGACATTAAAGCACTGCCTGTTTTGGCTTCCATGTTACATATAACCTGATTCCAATCAGACACTGCAACACTACAACATGTTATTACCATTACCAATCTGCAGACGCTTGAGCAGAGAAAGATTAATACAAATAATCTGTAGATGACTGAGCAGGAAAAACATAACTGCATTTCTCAGAAATGTCCTCTCAATGCTGACTTCCAAAAATAATCTGTCATATCAAACCATAGTGAACAAAAAAATAAAAAAATAATAAGGTGAAACAACAGGAAGCGTAGGCTAATGGGAAAAGGATGGAATGCCACTCAACAAGGCAAGGGATGAGTCTTTAGGAGGATGGAAGACGGAAGCTTTGGAAATAGAGGTAGTGCGTGGGAGGACCTGTTTGTGAAGGGAGGGCAGACTGACCTGCTCCGACAGATGCCGCGTCCGCAAGAAAAAGCCCAGCAAACATCCTATGACGACAGCGAGCACAGAGAGGATCAGGAGTCCGTTCTGCCTGCATACGTTCTTCACCCGGACCCACACGGCATCCAGTGCCACAGCCATCATAAAACCCCAGTCCGCTCAAACTCAGTACCCCATATATAAAACCCCAGTCCGCTCAAACTCAGTACCCCATATATAAAACCCCAGTCCGCTCAAACTCAGTACCCCATATATAAAGAGGAGAATCCAAATGATAGGAGGAGAAAAAAGAGAAAACCACAACAAAGAGGGTCAAAGTAGAGTCCGACACGGGAAAAGGCGATCTAAGATTCCCCCTACGTAAAGCACTTTTGGCTTTTTAACTGGACAGCTCTCTCTATCTGAATTGGACTAAGGAGATCATCACACTTTCCAGGCATCTCTATTGCCCCACCCACAACAGGCCACCCCCAGTTCAGTTGCCTCACCAATAGAGGGCCTGTGACAGCTGGCAGTATTGTCCGTGGGGTTAACACCAGCAATCCTATTAGGAGACACTGTATTAAAGGGGGTCTTAGGCTGGATTAAAGATCTCAGCACAATTGAACAGAGGATTGCTTCAAACAAAAAAGAAGCATGGTTGAGCAATGAGGAGGTGAAAAATGCCAGTGCGTGAAAGTAAGTCGATGCCAGCAGAGAGCCAGGAATTGGGAGGCGGTGACTATAGACAGTGTACAGGAGTGAGTTACTGTTTTAATTAAATTACTTTCACTTGAGAACTGGAAACAGCAGTGACATCATATACTGTATATACATACACACAAAGGGGGATTAATTAATTTAGCAAATACTAATCCACGTTATCTGTACAGTCAGTAGTCCTTGAAAACCATTGTGAATCATTAAAAATCATTAAATGGCTAGTTGAGATGTGTGAGAACTCAAAGTGTGAGGCTTGCTACTGATTGCATATACTAGAGTAATAAATTGCAAGAGTACAGTGAAAAGCAGACTTAAATTGGTGATGTCAGGCCCAAGCTATTTGGTTGCCAGTGTCCTTGGTACTTTTTCACTGGGCTGAGTGGCAATCACAATAGGCACTTCCCACTCCAAAATTGAAGGTCACATTCATTTTCTTTTAG
Source organism: Synaphobranchus kaupii (assembly GCA_029718625.1). Classification (NCBI taxonomy): domain Eukaryota; kingdom Metazoa; phylum Chordata; class Actinopteri; order Anguilliformes; family Synaphobranchidae; genus Synaphobranchus; species Synaphobranchus kaupii. The sequence goes on along the minus strand of CM056377.1, from coordinate 100,767,942 downwards.
TACAACCATCCTCAATAAAGACACACAGTGCACTACTACTACTAGAATCCAGGATAATTCAAGCTAGCCTTTGCATAACATTTCCCAATACATTCTTAATCTCTATTTATATAAAATGAGATGAATCATACACATTCTATGATGTTTTCACATTAAATGCATAACTCATGCAAGAAAGGCATTGATGTGATAATCTATAACAAATCCTCTGCTGTTTGGATCTATTGAAATATCACACTGCTATTGGTGCTAGACTTGATTGATGTTTGTGATTAGCAGGGTGAAAACCTTTATTCAGCCAAACACAACTGTGCATAGTAAATGTAACAAGAACCATACAGCTGCACTGTACCTTGTTGCAATGAAGTGCACATTAGATGTGCTGGGGATTTGCCATTTGTAATTATTCCTGCAATGTATGTTTAAATGATTGTCAAGCCTGTGAAAGCCTCCAGAGGATTAGTGGAAATACGAATGGCTCTACAATCAGAATGATAACAGCAGAGAACAAATTACAGGGTGTATTCTTTCTGAGTGGATTCACGTTCACTATCTAGTTAACGTTTAAAAATATGTTGACATCCAGTACATTTTCAAGTTAAATTTTTGTCATTCTTACTTTAAAAAAATGCAGATTACATTTTGTAGTTGTCCCTTAGATTGTATAATTGTGATAGGAATATAAAAACACACATTGTGATGGCTGCAGATATCCAAAAACTTTTGTACAGAAACCATAATCCTGACCTTTGGCATGTAATATTCTATATTTAAACACCATCCATTTAATATTTTAGACTTAATGTCCTGCGGGGAGCTTAACATAATGTGTTTACCACTTCTAGACTGAAGTAACACTACCTGTCTCATAGTATTTTCATGCAGGTTACTTTTTATTCAGCTTTATTGTTGTGTATTGTGTTCATCTATGAAATTTTATTTCTGACCCAAAAGTAAATGCAGGGGGTTTGCCTGTCATGAAAAATCTTCTCTGTGGCCATCCATAACAGAATCCATTTTTTATTTTCTTATTTCAAATAATTCCTACTTCTGTCTCTGCATGTATGATAGCTGAAAAAGGACCAACAACAGATTTTACACATAAAATGATTACATTTAAAAAAAATTCTAAATCTAACATGTGCTTTAAGCATTCTCAAGTTCTATTGTATTGTTTTGTTTTAAATCGTTTAACGAGAATGAGAAATACCACCAATATTAGAGACTGGAAAATGAGAAAACAATAGCAATCTTAGATTCATGAGATCTAAAACCAGGCTGGATCTGAAACCAGATAGGGAATAATCATCTACATGTATCCCTGTCAATAATTACTCATATAGGTCATCAGATTGTCCTCTACTGGAAGGATTCTTGCAATAAATGTGAACTAATGTAAGGTCAATACTGAGGTGTTTGCCAAACGTGTGACTGTCTGATTCCTGTTTTCACTATGCAGTTCTCAGCAGCATAATCCCAACACACACAATACAGTTGGATGTTTACCATTCAAAAGAGATCTCACACAGCATTGAAGGCTGAGGACATTTAGCAGTTAATCTTGTTTTTGTCATGCTAGTTTCATGAATGAAAGACATGTCTGCATGTGTGTGTGTATGTGTGTGTTTGTGCACGCCTTCCTTGACATCACATGCATCCCCATTTCCCATCATCACTAATCCCTCTCTTTGCCAATGTATCTTCTCTTTCTGGATTCATCAGGCAGGGATTATCTGGGATTAGACAAACCTCTAGAAGCTAGCATGCATCATTCATTAATAATGTTAATGTCTACTTTATGTATTATTCACATGAACAAAATGCATTTAAAAACACAATGTTTACTTACGTACATATGGACGGATACGATCTACGGAAATCAACACAATTTAAACAACATATGGATTATTTTGAGTTCAACCTTTTAATATACTTGCTTGAGAGATTGATGTACTGTAGTGGGTTTTACGTTTGGTGTCATTTAAAGGTAGAGTTGATGAGGAGCTTGCCCTGACCTTAACCTCAAATTTGCTTCAAACACTGCAGTTATTTCAGTGTCTGTTGATGGTTGCGGAAACAATACAATTCATGCTTCATCAAAAGAAACAAGAAAAGAGGAAATATTTTGTGAAAGCTGGATGACGCGGGCAAAAATGTCTAAATAGCTAAAGGTTTTTGACAGTATTCTTTCCGCAAGGTGTCCTTCATAGTGAAATGACTGACTGTCCTCAACAGGACACGGTGCAAAAATGTCATACTAGTATAAATAATTTGTATTTTACATCACTACACACTTTCCTTTAAGCCATGTGTAGGATATCTAATATTTAGATGTAGGTAAACTATCCGGCTCCTCCATCTCTTGCTCTCTCCCCCCTCTCCTTCTGTCTCTCTCTCTCACTCATCCCCACAAACATCAAAGATAAGCCAACAAAAATGACCCCTCTCCCATCCTCCACACCTTAACCCAATCAGCCCTCCCTGTGGAGTAAGGTATTTATGGGGGCCGAAGGAAAGAAGCCTCAGTTCAGTTTGGAGTTGGTTTGGAGAAGTTTTTCCTCTCTTATTTTGGTGGTGGTGGTTCATTTTGTTCCTGTTCAGTTGGAGGGTAAATAACATTGGCAATTTCTGACTTATTGGGCTCTCTCTCTTTACTGGTATACTCAAATTAATGTCTGGTTTAATGTCTTCCTCTTTGTAAATTATAAGTCGACCTACATTCATTAGTGAATGTATGATTTTAAGTCATTATTCTAATTTACTGTTTTTCATTTAATAAAATTATTTAATCTTAAAACCTGATTTAGACTTTGTTTTGAATTGTTGGTTGATCAACCAGGTTACTGTTCGATTTACCTGTCAAAGAATTCGGCGATTTAATTGATGATTGTCATTTTTAATAATAATTATTAAATTGAATAACATAAAATATATTTTGAATGTAGGTTAAGTGAGGAGTTCTAGCACGCAATGTCGCTTGTGTTCAAATCGCTTGCCCCACTAACCCCCCCCCCCCCCCCCCCCCCCCCCCCCCCCCCCCCCCCCCGGTGGCATTTCTTATAAAAAACAGTTCAGTATTCCAAGGTAATTAAAGGGTAAGTACACCCTAGATCACTTTTTTCTCGCTATAAACGTGTTTGCACGTTTATAATACTGCCTACCTTATAATGAAACTTATTCATCCATTCCGTTATTTCAACAATTCTGAAATAATATTGGATATCATAAGAAACTGGTAGAAAAGCATCTTTGTGCTGCCCTCTAATGCTTGAAATTCCCTTTCTGCTCCCCACACTGCCCCTGCCCCAATCATGATGTCAGAGTATCTCTTTGGAGGTACCTCTACGTCATATGGATAATTGTTGTCGCCCACAACAGAAACAGCCGGCACCTGATTGGTTAGACCAACTACATTCCTTTCATTTTGGCTCCACGTTTTAAAACCGGAACAATGTGGCATCCTGTTCATAAACTCTCTTATTCCACCTAAATAGTCCACTAAAATGCGTTTCTGAAAATATTTCAGGTGAGAAATAGGCCATGCAGTTTCTGAATCTTGATTTGATCTGCAACGTCTAGTTTAACAGTTTGATCCGAACGTGATTGGACACAGCTCCTCTGCCCCCACCCCTCTCCCTCGCTCACCCTACAAAGTATTTTTCAAAATTGTGTAGTATGCGGAGACAGGCTGAGACAATTAGTGTACTTACTCTTTAAAAAAAAAAAAAGAGGCCGCCTCTAGTTCACTTTAGCATAAGGTTATATTTAATTTATATTAATTGCATGTGTGGTTATGAAATGTGACCGCCACTTTTTCCATGTGGA